>JARHVA010001685.1:787500-1125000 GCA_037957365.1 Torreya grandis | reverse complement strand
GATCAAAGATCATGATTATAATTAATCAAAAGATCAATACGACACTTATGATAACATAGGACCTACACAGTGGCATTCAATCCCAATTGGTGGTCTAACACATTATTTAGATGTTGATTACATATGTTATGAAAGAACTCCATGGAAACATCCTATTTACTAGGTCATTGGTTAAGCTGTAATAATTTCCATTGTATATAGCTTCTTCATATCTATTCATCCTCTTTATTCTTCTATCCCTTGGATTTTTTTTTTAATTTGACTTATATTTAAAATATCTATCATGATTAAAACATCCATGAAATTAATATAATAGTGACTATAGTTCATATATTTTACATCATTCTACTTGAGCATTCTTGAATATTGAATCTACATACATACCTTGGTTTCCATTTGAGCTTATATGGTTACACACTCTTATTTTATAGACTACATAATCATACATTAATTCTTTCCCACTTAGGGCATGTCGATACAACATTGAGTATCATTATTGCAATACATATAAAACAGAGGCATGTTACTTTATTTCACTCTCTCCACATTGCCATGCTATCACATCTAGTGCACATTGTGCCTTGACATAAGTTGTGTATTGTTTGGATCCTTTCCATTCTTCTATTTTTGAAGAATAGATAATTTACTATTCAAACATGTCAATTTTTTTTTATAAATAAAATATGTCAAAAATATAAAAATATTAAAAAATAACAAGACCTAAACATGACATGATTGTCTAGTTATTTATTTTTATATGTTATTTATCACATATTTTTGTAGATGTCATATTCTGTTTTAAACACACATACAATTCAAGAGGTATATGAGTGTGATGTAGGACATGGATTCTTAGATATTGTATTCCATTATACCTAGTGACCATGTCTATGCTAGTGACATCTTATTATACAAGCTACATTATAATAATTTATATCTATTTATGACCTTAAATGCCATGATGAACTATGTATATTATTAGTGTCTTACTAATTACTCATTTATTATATTTATGTTACATGAATATGATAATTTTTATGATATGGCATTGATGCATATGGATAAACTTATTTTCACTTGTTCTATGTTCCTTTAATGTCGCTCACTTCCTTGCATGATAGACTAGACATTTTTTGTTTATTGTGGGTGTCCCTTTCTCCTTGGGTGTAAAATTTCTTAAACATCTCTATGAAATTTATGTTTGGTATGTGTGATATTTGAACATGTTACTTAAACCTAAATTGAGATGTGTCAAAATAGTTTATGATTAAGAATATATAAATGAATAAACATAAGGGTGATAAATAGATCTATATCAATCTAATGAATTATAAACTCAAATAAACAATATTATGAATTTAAATGCCGAGATATGATAAAAATGGAAATTAGATGTATTGATTCATATTTCAATAAATCAAAAATAAGATTACTTAGCTAGTTTACTATGCATATGAAGATCTGAGCTAAAATAGGATGGAAGTGGACTGGATCAAGATCTTGGAACAATCATCATATTCTATAAATTTACATTTTAAGGCCTCAAACACTGCAGATAGATCTAGATAGTTATGTTGATGCTAGTATCTAGCTTGGATGCATGTTTCCAATACATAATATTATATATATCTAGGTAAAACCACCTTGAACCTTTTGGGTTTTCTATCACCTTTACTCTAGTGTGTTTAGATACCATGCATAGGTCACCTCTCTTTTTCCAATGATCAAATCATAGCTTTCTCACCCTTGTGGTGATTGTGGTAAAAATGGTTTAGTGGGCACATAGTGTCAAGCTTCCGAAAGGACCTTCTCTATCAATAGGAATTACCTAAAGATCCAATACTCTAAAGAGGGTCTCAAACTTATGTATTTATCCCCTAAATATTGGCTTATGGGTATCAATATGCAATATGTGATAATCAAGTACATAGAGTGACCTAGTTTTTAACTTTGAAAATATGGCTCATAGAATGATCTTTTAATAAATCATACCTATGAATGGGTTGTCCCTACCACTGCTATTGATATAATAAAAAATAAGAAAGTTTTGTTCGCTTGAATTACTTATTTAATGCCTTTGATAGGTTGTCTTGTGAGTTACTAGGTCTATGCTAGGTGAGGAATGAATAAGGGTTGATATTGTATATATCAATCCTTTTTTTAAATATCTCACATTAAATCACTTAGGCTAACCATAAGAATATGATAAAATTTTAAATTTTATGACTTTAGGGCACTAGGCACTTATTTTAGCACATGACACTAGCATCGATGTAGGCATCCAATTAGGATGCAAGTGTCTAAGAAGCTAAAAATAGATACACATCCAAGACTTGTAAATGTTGATAATTATTAGGTTTATATTATTTTGAGTAGTATAAAAGATGTGATCATTAGAATAACATATGTTCAAAATAAGATATAAATAATAGGCACAAGAGATAGTGAATACAAGAATTTTGATAACAAGAAGGTCTTAAAACTAAAGGATAAATCCATGAGAAGTACTTGTCAAGTATACAAGATTGGGGTGTTATATAGTTCAGATTTAACGTCTAAATTTTCCCCATTTTAATTTAGTAATGAGATTAATATTTCAAAGGAAAATTAATGTGTACTTAGGTGTGTATAACACACCTTGTCCTTACATGAGTCCCACTTGAGTGATTTTCTGGTGACTAACCTAAAACCAAGAGCATATTGTCATATATAATAAGTGCATATAATATAAAATTGAAATAATTTGAAATGCTTCAAAGGAAAGAGAGAAATATTATGAGTATACATGTGTATCAATACAAACATCTTAACTTTTGATAATTTTATTTGAAGATATGCTTTATTGTGAATTTTTAGAGCTAAGATCAGGATAATAGTAAAACTTGCATTCACAAATATATAAAAATATGAGAGGACAACTTGCCCTCAACTTTGGATAAAAGGTGAGTTACCACTTGGTAGTTGAGATTTAATCAACCATGTAACCCAATCATACTAATAACCTATTGAGCATTAATGATCCAAGTCAACTCACACTAAAAATCTAGTGCGGGAGGATGATTTGATCACTCCATCCTATAAGCTTGGTAAGATTGAGTGATGTAATCACCTCAACCTTGCCAAAAGCGAACCAATTGTTGAAGTATATTGGCTTACTAATATTCTATAAAATTCCATCATAGTGTAGGCTAAATTATTTATAAGTATTTGAAATCTAAAAGATGATTTGATTTTAAAATTTAAGGTGCTCTTTTGCATGTAATATTCACCTCATTTATGTCTCAAGCTGAAACCTAGGTATAAAAATGGTACCAATGTATATAATTTTGCCACAAGTGTGTATTTGAATCATATAACTATGAAATTTGTCCAATTTTGAAAATTTTAAAGTGTGGAAGACATGTTCCAATGAAATGCCCCCATAATAATCTAAAAATGTTAAATACAGAATAAGTGTGGAATTCATGCCTTTTACATGTCCCCACTAAAATATAAAACCATGAATGTGTGAAATCCAAGCCTCTATGACATCCCACCACTAATATGACCCCATTTTTGATGTGAGGGGAAGAATAAACTAATATTCGCCTCACCTCAAAGGATAAAATAACTGTATAATATGTGAATGTATCATGTAACACATAGGGGTAGCATGTCTAGGTAGAATAAAAAATGAGGTACATGGTATGTGATCATATCAAATCCTAAGATGCATGATGTGAATTATGGTAACATATAGATAGTAATAGTACAATCTCAACAAGAAATCAATCTCACACACAAGAGCCCTCAAATTAAATCAAAAGGCAATGACTTAATGAGACCTTAAACAAGGGACATGTTCAAATGTTGCACAATCAAATGGCCATGACTTATTCAAATGTCCATAAAGTAATAAATGGTATATTTAAATTTCAACATACAACAAACTATGAGATATGTAAATTTCATAATAAGTGAACTTAGGCATGGTTTCCATAATTAATGGAGCATATTCAAATGATCAAAAAAAATCCAATACAATGCAAGATAAGGCACTCAGAGAAGTGCATAAATGGAAAGCATGGAACATAAGAAAATTAAAAAAACATGCCATATTAGCTCCTTGATATATGTGTTATAAAATAATGTTAAGTAAATAACATGTCAAGTACACTATGATATATATGAGCATGGATAAAGGCATGTATAAGTATATAAACTCAAAACATGATAATGGAAAATGATCATAGAATGATATAACTTGAGTGTATCATGATCAAAGAAGTGGATGCCTCCAATGTATAGATCATGTGCATGGGTGTGTCTATATCACACTCAAATAATGAATGAAATTCATGTATATATATAGAAAGAAATGATATGTTATCTACCAACATGGAATTAAATGCATAGGTGTCAAGGAGATAATAAAATACGTAAATAATGAAAATGTTTTTGGATTTTCTATTTTTTTGAATATTTTTGGGATATTGGAACTAACTTAGTTTTACAAGTCTTCAAATTTAGGAGCCAAGGTGGTCTGCAGTGGCCTTGTTTACCAAAACTATTTATAGTGTTTAATTACCAATTCTTTTGTATTTTTTGGTAACAACCTACCAAAAACTATCAATATCTACCTCTCATCATATCCATCATGTGGGATACAATTTTATTTGTTATCATGTAGGAAAGTAAGGTATTAACATGTGTCATTGATAGTTTATTACATATTGGTTAACTAGTGATGGCCAAGATGTAAACTCAAATTTGGTTTTTGGTCCGTTACCCATATATCAAGGTTTATTGCCTTTGGTCCACATGCCATTGTTAGTATAATGTACCCTAGAGATCTTGGAAAAGTTGGAAAATATCTTAATCTGTATATATTATGTCCCATCTATTGTAGTGTTGTAGTACTACAAGTTATGTTTCAAGTTTTTATATCCACTTTGAGATGTTGGCAATGACCCCATCCACATTTATAGAAATGGTTAAGACTTCATGCCTTGGTCATTTTAAAGGATGGCTCTCTGGTGAAGAAGTGGAAGTATTGGATCTTTTTCTCTTATCAAGTATAATTTGTATGTGACCCTCATTCTTATATTTTTGAATTTGGTTTTGTAATGCCTCACATTGATTTGTATGATGACCAATGGTATGATGATAATTATTATATGGTAATCCTTTTTTAGGAAAAATTATATTTCCTTATCTATGTTTGTTAGAAGCTAAAGATGTTATCCTATGTTCAAGTAACATAGAAAATAGTATACCCATATTATTTTGGTTTGTTGTAATATGTAGATTCTATGGTGGAGTCTTATGATATAAATCCACATTATTTACATGTTGTATCTACATTTGGCCCTTATAAGTTTTAATTAATGTGTGAAACCAAGAGGGATGTATGGAATAACATGCATTTAAATTCTCATCTACTATTTTTTCTTTTCCCTTATCTTTATTTGGTTTTGTATCCTTTATAATTGAGTTTAGTTTATATGTACCGGGACTTGTAAGTGTGAATAAGTTATGCAAAATATTCTCAAGTGAATAAAAATTAATTTTTTGTAATGTCGCATTTGTCATATCATGGGCTAGATCATCATCAGTACCATAACAATCTGATATTGACCTATAAAAGAAGCTCAAATGTTTGACTTTCTTTTAGTTTTGGTATTATTGGTTATTTTGGTAATGGTGATTACTCTTGACTTGCATCCATGTACAACTAGGTGTTTTGTGTTTTATTTACATATTGAGATAAATGAGCCATTTTACTTAACTCACCTATTTCAAAATTATGTATATTCTCAAGTAAAACACATTTTTTAGGTGGAACCATTATAAGGATTCCTTCTATATCAGAATGTATTATTTTTCAAAAATTGAAAGGTCCATCATCAACTGGGATTTGAGGATTAAGGCTCCATTATGTATGAACTTTATACACCAATGTAGTGTATATGGGATGGTCTCCATCATATGCATACAAGGTGTACCCAAAAACACATTATAATATAATGATTAAGACATTACTTGAAAAGTAGTTGGAACCATTTTTAGTCCCACTATCACATCCAATGTTATTTTTCCAATCAGAGAGTTGTGTGAATTATCAAATCCCTTGAAATGCCTAATTAATTTTTGAAGAAGATTGATGCTAATTCCTAAGGTGGTTAGGAAATTTGTTCTAAAAATGTTTAGGCCTAATCCATTATCAATGAGCACCCTTTTAATTACTTTTATATGTATAATCACTTATATGAACAAAGGAAAATACTAGTGAATAATATATTTGGATGGTAAATATGTTGGATCAAAGGTAACAAGTTTTGCATTATTTTTTAGGTCTAACATGATATCTATAAATTAAGTTGGTTTGGTATCACTTGGAACTTGGGTATCATGCAATTATTAATATAGGAGATCTTTATAGATAGTGGATTTATTTAGAAACTCAAGGATTGAGATCTTGGTATCCATGTTGCTCAGAAAAGTCAACAAGGTCATATCCCTTAGATTTGATCATTAGTTTTGGCTTAAAAGGCATATTTTTTATATTAATAGGTATAAGATTAGTTTGGACACCTTTTCCTTTTGGAGAAGTGAAAACATGGACCATAGAATCCTATATAAGTTGTGTGTGAATAATGGGTATGGGATGGTGATTGTCACTAGAATAATTTCTATGTAGTAGTAAATGGTTGAGAACATGCATGTTGGCATATAGATACTGGATCTATAGTATTAAAAAAATAATTATGAATAAATATTAAAATGTTAATTTTATTTTAAAAGCATCTAATTATATTGATGGATTTACCTATGTTGGTAAATGATAGGTATAATTAAGAAATTATAATAAAAACTGAAAGTATAATCATAAATTGGATCCCAAAATGGGTTATAGATGCATATATATTACAAATATTTTTAATAAAATGAAATTTGATTTTTAGCTTTCAAAATCTTGTTAAATCAAAAATTAGAAATAGAGAAAAGTTAAACCCCTAATGAATATCTAGGGTTTTGGGGACCAAAGGTAGAGGTTCACAAAATGTTTCACCCTAAATTGAGATAGGTCAATTTATTATAGTGTTGAGAATATATAAATAAATAAACATAATGATGATAAATATATCTATAGCAGGGCAAATAAATTTATGAACTTAGATAAAAAAATGTTCTAAATTTATAATATTGAGATATGCTAAAAATAGAAAGTATAATTATTGATTGATATTGTAATGAATTGAAAATAAGATTATTTGTCTAGTTTACTATGTGTATGTAAATCTAGGTTAAAATAGGTTGAAATTGGACTAGATCTACATTATGGAAAAATCATCAAATTCTATATTTTTACATTTTATGGCCTCAAACACTTGTGTTGGATCTAGACGGTTGTGTTGATGCTACTATATAACTTGGACATATGTGCTCATTAGGGAATATCAACTAGATCTAATCACAACCACCTAGAACCTATAGATAAAAAAATATAAAAGGGTTTAGTCATTTTTTAGTGTGAAATAATCCAAAATAACTTGAAGACATAACTACTCAATCCCAATCCCTAGGGTGAGCTAGGATAATCAAACATGAAATTTAAATTGGAAGGATAAAAATAACACTTTTACCTCCCTTGAAGGTATGTTTGAAAATCAGTCTAAAACAATTTTAACTCATCTTTTATATGTAGAAGTCTTCATCGATGCTTGAGTTCTTGTGTGGGGAATCACCTCTCCTTGTCTACACTTGATCTTGGCTATGGTTTGGCATGTGAGAGAGAGATAGTTAATGAAGCTTCTTAGAATAATATAGTAGTAGTAAGTTCACATTAAGAAGCTTGATTAAATGAAAGGTGTGAGGGTTTTATTTATATATTTCCTCAACTGATATGGATCTTTCATCTCATTCCAAGATGGAGGATTAAAGATCAATCCTCAAATCTATGATTACACACTTTTAGTGTGTAGGATATGCCATTTAAAAAAATTTGGAGTATGAAAGGCACATTGGAAGAAAGGCAGTCATTATTCCTCTTAGATTATTTAAGATGGGAAGAGTGTGTAAGAGGGTTTGTAAGAGATGTAAGACTATGTGTAGATAGCCATGTCATAATCCACCTTGCCCATGCTCCCCTCCATTCCTTTGAATTGCCCCTATGACATCACATATGTGAGGCCATAATTTAATTTTATATTTTAAGAAAATAGGTTATTCTAAATCCATGAAATTTCATATTAGAGGAAAGATTAGGATAATTAATTAAGGTGATTAATTGGGAATTAGAAGAAAGGTAAAATTTTCAATGTTTCTTTGTTAATTAAGTGTTCACTTATTTGACCTACGAAGACACTTGTAAAGGGATGATTTTATAAGGATGAATTAGATAAGATAAATAATGAAATATGATGAATTAACCCAATTAGGGATGTATCACTATAATTTTGGGTTTAAATTGGTAGTTGTGTGATTTAAATTAGGTCTAATTTGAGAATTTTGGTTAAACTTGTATGCAATTACAAAAAGTCATTCTGAATGCAGTTTAGACATAGAAGTCATGAAAAGTAAGTGCATACATTTTTTACCTATTTGGGAAAGGCATTTTAAGACACACTAGGCACAATACCATCTTCTAAAAGTTTTTAGAAATTCATCAAGAATAAATTTGATAATGCTTGAAGAATGATGTTTTTTTCTTCTCTTTTTTTGAAAATTTTATGTGTCAGTAAACTCAAATTGATGCCCCAAAGGGTGATTTATTATACCTAAATTTCCTCTCAAGGGGGATGATTAGGGAATACATTTAAATAGATTAGCCCTCAAAAATGAGAGGAAGAAAAAATAATTTGATCATAATTATGTGCCCCAACAAGGTGGATTTGATCATTGATTTAGGGAGCTACCTCAATAGGGAAAATTTTAATCATTTATCATTCTCAATGGTTTACCCTAGTAGGGAAGATTTTCACTTTGATAAATGATGACTAGGCACTTGATGAAGTTGTTGGGGGATAGGAGACAAGGACAAATAGTGATTCGATATCACTGATTAGACTTCCAACATATTGATTTTTGATATAGCACAAAATAATATGCACAATGATATAAAACACCATGATGACTAGGATTCAATGTTCATTAAGGACCGACCCCAAATTCTAATATACTAGTGAAAACAATGCACAAATGATATAAAACATGATGATAATACTGGCATATGTCAAAGGATGGACTCAAGTACAACTACATATTAAGAAGCATCATGATGATGACTTACTGATGTAGGGATAAATTGAGGTGATAATAGAAAAGGGAAACAAAAAAATAATGTAAATAAATAATCAACCCAAGAATTTAAATAAAAATCAATAAAAAGCATCCAGTTGCTCATAGAAACTCACCAAGAACAATTAAATATAAGCATGATAGACAAACACAAAAACACACCATAAAATAAGTAAGGATTAAATCATTTGTGCATGTGTTAATATAATGTGTTACTATTGGGTAGTTAGTCCACTGATAATACATTACAACAACCCTAAACAAAAAAGGGTAATAGAATAAAAAGAAAGGGGTGACTGAGCTAACTCCAAATGACCCATTACAAGTGGACATTGCCTACATAGTCCTATGGAATTTAGGACAAATGTAGTTCTCCCAGGGATATGGGATAGAATAAAAATGTTTGTAATTAATAAATTTGATCATATAAGAATAGGAAAGTCAAACTCTCAAAATGGTGAGAGCATTAGAAATAAATCAGTAACAAAGAATGGCTAATGAAATTAGCTAAACTGACCTGAGATGCCTCATGCATCCAAGCACTACCTACATAGTCCATATGGACCTTAGGCCCAATTTATTTCTCCCCTAAATGTAGGAGAACATGAATGTAAAATGGAAATGGTCATGGTTGGATAAGAAGTTCCCCACCCAATAAATGTGATAAACTATGCCATCCAGAATAGAGTAAAAGGCGACTAGAAAATAGGCTAAAAAAGTAAAGCATAATGTTTGGGATTTAATATCTCTCATGGAGTTTGTAAACCCTTTTTTTGAAATTTTTGAATTTTTAGGTCATTTTTGGGTTTTTCAAATTTATAGGGTTTTGCACATCTCAACTCAATAGAGGATTATGAGATACATAATGGGTTAACTCATAAAATAGTGAGAACATGGCTTAGGTTGCTCATAAAATAGTGAAAATGTGGCTTAGGGGTGACTGAGTAGACCTAAAAATTTGAACATTGCGTACATAGTCCAAGTGGACCTCAAGTCGATGTAGTTAAACCTAGATAAAACTACTACAAATCAATAATAAGGTTGACAATATGAATGGCACAATAATGAAATAAATGGCATAAGATTCAATCAAGAGATAAAATATGTAGTTTCTAAGACCATCATTTAGGAGAATCATGTGTAAGCTATTCTAAGATACCACTCATCCTAAATGTGCTAATGGTAACCAAATATAAAAAACCTACAAGAAACGTTCTCTAAATCTAGCACCTAGAATCATTTATTGCATTAGTAAACTAGAATCAAGATTAAAATAATGGTAATTGGATAAGGGAATAATATCAATGTGGTCTAACTCAATTAGAAATGAGATGAAAGGAAAGTGGTTCTAGGTCATTCCCTAAATAGAATGTCCTCATAGATAATGTTTAAGCAAATCACATGTAAAAATTATTGAGGTGCATAATATTCATGGGCTCATCCATCTCTTCTCCATCTGGCATGGCTAATCTATATTTCTTTAGATCCATAATTTATCATGATGATGAATGGGCTGAGCTATTTAGGATAAAATTTACCCTTCTTTTCATGGGTGAAATTGGCATTCTTTTTATTTTCATTTAGAACTAGGCTACCAAGTTTAAATTCTTTGTGCTTGATTCACTTGTAGCTACAGTAAAACCTATTCTAATATGCCTAAGGATTTTTCAAAGAATCCACCCTCTTTTCATCAAGTAGGTCTAATTTCCACTGAGTGTGCCATTATGTGGATTATGAATCTAAGATGGGTTAGTCAATAGTTAATTAAATAATACAAAAAAAAATGAAGACATAACTACTATAGTCGAATCCCTAGGGTGAGCTAGGATAATCAAACATGAAATTAAAATTGGAAGGATAGAAAATACACTTTTACCTCCCTTACAAAACAAATTGAAGACATAACTACTAGAGTCGAATCCCTAGGGTGAGCTAGGATAATCAAACATGAAATTAAAATTGGAAGGATAGAAAAACACTTTTACCTCCCTTGAAGGTATGCTTGAAAATCATTCTAAAATAGTTTGAGATCATCTTGTAGATTTATAAGTCTTCATCAATGTTTGAGTCCTTGTGTAGGGAAGAACCTCTCCTTGTCTACACTTGGTCTTGGAGAGAGAGAGAGAGAGAGAGAGAGAGAGAGAGAGAGAGAGAGAGAGAGAGAGAGAGAGAGAGAGAGAGAGAGAGAGAGAGAGAGATAGAGAGATTCTTTGAATAATCTAACAAAGTAAGTTGACATTAAATATTTTGATGAAATGAGAGGTGTGAGGGTTCTATTTATAAATTTCTTCAACTAATATGGACCAATAACTACTATATTCGAATCCCTAGGGTGAGCTAGGATAATAAAACATGAAATTAAAATTGGAAGGATAGAAAAAAACACTTTTACCTCCCTTGAAGGTATGCTTGAAAATCATTCTAAAATAGTTTGAGATCATCTTGTAGATTTATAAGTCTTCATCAATGTTTGAGTCCTTGTGTAGGGAAGAACCTCTCCTTGTCTACACTTGGTCTTGGAGAGAGAGAGAGAGAGAGAGAGAGAGAGAGAGAGAGAGAGAGAGAGAGAGAGAGAGAGAGAGAGAGAGGAGAGAGAGAGAGAGAGAGAGAGAGAGAGAGAGAGAGAGAGAGAGAGAGAGAGATTCTTTGAATAATCTAACAAAGTAAGTTGACATTAAATATTTGATGAAATGAGAGGTGTGAGGGTTCTATTTATAAATTTATTCAACTAATATGGACCATTAATCTCATCTCAAGATGGAGGATTGATGATCAATCCTCAACTCCATGATTATACCTTTGTAGTGAGATATGCCATTTAAGTCCTTTTAGAGTATAAAAGGCACATTAGAGGAAAGTGTTGTCATTAGTCCTATTAGGGTGTGTAAGAGTAGTAGAGTGTGTAATAGGGGTGTAAGAGATGTAATATTGCATGTAAGTGGCCATGCCATAATTATCCTTTCCCACACTTGAATCTACTCCATTGACTTGCCCCTATGACATCACCTATGTGAGGTCATAATTTAATTTTTATTTTAGTAAAATAGGTTATTCCAAATCCATGGAATTTCCTATTAGAGGAATGATTAGGATAATTAATCAAGGTGATTAATTGGAAATTATAAGAAAGGTAAAGTTTACAATGTTTATTTGTCAATTAAGTGTTCACTTAGTTGACATGATAAGACAATTGCAAAGGACTAATTTAATAAATATGAATAAAATAAGATAAATAATGAAATATGATGCATTATCCCAATTAGGGATGCATTTCTACTATTTTGGGTTTAATTGGTAGTTGTGTTGGTAAATTAGGTCCAATTGTATAATTTTGATTAAACTTATATCTATTTGCATAAAATCATCCTGAACATAGTTTAGACATAAAAGTGATTAAAATGAAATGACTACAAAACCTTATAGGTTTTTTATCACCTTTGCCCTGATGTTTTCAAATCTCACACACTGGCTATCACTCTTTTTCAAATAATCAAACCCTAGATCTTCACCCTTGGAGTGACTATGAGAAAAATGGGTTAATGGGAATATGGTGTCAAACTACCCCAAGGACCCTTCTATCAATGGGTGTTACCTACATATAATATACTCTAGAGAGGGCCTTGGAATTATGTAATTATACCCTATTTGTTGACTTGTGCATGTATCAATATGCAACATGTGATAAGCAAGTTGGTAGAGTAACCTTGCTTGTAACTTGGCAAGTATGGCTCATCGACTTCTCCATTACTTTAGACCTATAGATGGGTTGTCCCTATTATTGATATTTAAATATGATACAATGTGGAATCGTTTTTCACTTGAATTCTTAAATGAGTGTCTTTTTTAAGTTTCCTTATGATTTTTTAGGTTTGTGTTAGGTGAGGAATGAATGACAGTTGATCTTGTATATATATCAATCCCTTTTGTAAATACCTTGCATAAAATCACTTAGGATGACCATAGGGATATGTTTAATTTTCAAATTTGATGAATCTAGGGAATTGAACACTTAGTTTTTCATAGGACCCTAGCATAAATTTAGGCATCTAACTAGGATATAAGTGTCCACAAAGATGGAAAATATGTATAGGTCCAAAACCTTCAAAGGATGATAATAAGTAGGTTAATATAATTTTGAGAAGTACAAAAGTCTTGGTCATTATAATAATATATGGTTGGACTAAAAGATAATAAATAGGCATAAGAGATAGTGTATTTGAGCCTTTCTAAAGTAGGAAGGTATTATAAATAAAGGGTACTTCCATTATAAGTACTTGTCAGGTATACAAGACTAAGGTGTTATATATTTCAAATTTATTGTCTACAATGATATAAATGGGGTCTAAATCACCATTGGGGTTAATCATAGTTTCCACTATTCCCTACAATTTTTGGCCTATACACAAATGATTTTGAGGAAATCATACCATGTTTCTTAGGCACAAATGACTTTTTAGTATAGTTTGTGTTGTTATTTTTATATTTTCATATGACATCATGTTGATCTCCCACTTAGAAGAAGTTATCTAGAGATAAATATATATCTCAACATCCTTTTGTGATACACATGGTCTAAGTAAATCTTGAGAAAGTAAAAGCTATAATTTTGAAAACTTTAAAGTGTAATGCCAAACATGTTTTCCTTATATATAAATATTAGAGGCTTAAGATGGTCTCTTCATATGTATATCTAGGGGTATTTTTGGGGCCACACTTTTGTTTATCACCAAATGTTGAGTCCATACTAACAAAATAGTATGTTTACCTCACCATTCTTGAGAAACAACATGTTTGAATTCAATTTCAAGATATCTAGACAAAGATTTTCCTCTTTCACTCACTTGTTACTCTTAATCTTCTATATGGCACTAAAATTTGGGCTTTACCCTAAGAACGATGATCAAAATTAAACTGAAAGAGTGCTTAGCTCCATGTTATGCAAGTATCTCCATGTTAAAATATTCATTCCTCAATACATCATTCTCATTTAATTCTATATAACACCACTGATTATTATTGTGATATTTCAAGTAGTGACTATGAAACACATGCTTAGATGGATGGAAAATATTTAGATATCCTTCTCAAGCATTCAAATACTCTATGTAGTTGAAATAATATGGGATACATGTTGGAGAGTAGGTTAAGGATTCTGTAATGATATGGATTATAAATATTAACATTAAAATACTTAGTCTACATAATTTTTCAATGATGCATTATATCTATCTAAAAGGGGGATAGATAGGGTTATTATATATGAGATATAAAGACCCTACTTTTGGTTCAAATAGTTAGATCCTTAGGAATCTCTTTCCTCAAATTTTCAACACTACTCTAGTACATATTTTCACTTTGAGGATGGGTTCATCCAAACTCAAGGTTACACTAAGCATCAATTACCCTATAATTTAAGAGTTCCATTGGAAAAATTTAGATTTTGTTCACATTTAATTCATATAGAAATAGATCACCATATCTTCTAGTGTGACATATTTGTCATATTTGTTCCATAGAACATAAAACTAGGGATTATTTTATATTTATATTCTCTCTTTTCTATGAGATTAAGGTAAATTATTTTGCCTCTGCAGACACTAGTATAACTCTCTCAAGACATTCATGGCTTATGATCCAGAGACATTCAATGATGCTTAGTTATTTTCTCTCTCAAATTTTTTTTATCATTACCAATGTCTATCTAGAGACTTTACTTCCACAATTCTCTACACCTAAAGGATTACTTCTTTCATTCCATTATTTTCTTCTTCAGAGTTGAATAGGAAATGAACTCATGATAAGCCTATAGATATGATGAGATATGTGAGGAACCAAATGATGTATATTTTTATATATATTTTTTAAATTTTTACTTGATATGGATCAAGTAAAAATAATGAAAAAATTAATATCTAATCAAACATACCTATGGAAATTTTTAACATAACATTAAAATACAAGATTGATACAATTTGTTTTCATTTATTTTCTCTTATGAACATGTCTTTTTTAGTTTGTGTTCTCTTTTAGTTTATTGGAGATACACTCATATACCTATTCATTATTTTAAATTGTAAATTTATAGTCCCATAGGTCAATCTTGGCATTTTTCAAACATTAATATTTGATATGGCTCTTGAGATCCACATAGAACCAAGAGTGTGGTAGTTAGGGTGTCTACACAAAGTGCAATAATATTATCCCTACCAAAGAACTCATATACATGGTTAATGTAGTAAATTCACAAAATGAGAATGAGAATGGATAATTTATAAGTTTAAACCAATTTTCATTCATAAAAAAAGTCTTTAAATAGGATTTACAATGCTAAGTTTAGGTTCAACTACTATTTTAAAAATTGCTAAGTCAAACTTTTAGAAAACATCAACATGAGAAGAGATGGAAAATGCATCCCTAATGAATAGGGAAAATCAATGAAAATATCAACCTAATCTTATCTCAATATAACCACCTACTACCTAGGGTAAACATAGTTGTACACATTTTTACAAATGATGAAATATAGGGACTCAAAATAACTCAATAAAAGTTTGTAAAAGTCTATCTTGGGTGTGATAATAATCCATAGTAGTATTTTAAATCTAGAAACTAATTTTATTTTTTAATTTTAAGTTACCTTTGCATGGCATATGTACCTCATATATGTCTCAATCTGAAACCTAGGTATAATAATGGTACCCATGTATATAATCCTACCACAAAATGTATATGAATCATATAACTGTGAAATCTAGCCAAATAGAATTTTTTTTCATCTGTACATGACATGTTCCCATGACATGCCCCCCACTAAATTTGTATAATCTAATAACTAGTATAAGTGTGGAGAACATGTTTCCATAACATTCCCACACTATAATATGGAGATGTTGGGTATTGAATAAGTATGGAGGTCATGCATTTTTTGACATGCCCCTGTTAAAATATAAAACTATAAAAATGTGTAAGCCATGCCTCTATGACATGCCCCCACTATTATACACCCATTTTTAGGTGAGGGAATTAGAAATAGGTAATTACCTTACCTTAAAAGGATAATATAATTGTATAATATATTTATGGATCATGTAGCATATAGGAGTAACATGTCTAGGTAGATATAACAATGAGGTACATAATATGTGATCACATCAATTCCTAATATGCATAATGTGAATCATGGAAAAGTCTAAATAGTAATAATATAAGCTCAACAATAAATCAAGCACATACACAAGAGCACTCAAAATTAAATCAAAAGACAATGGTCCAAGGAGACCTCAAGTAAGGGACATGTTCAAATTACACACAATTAAAGGGACATGGCTTAGTCAAATGTCCACAAAGTAATAAATGACATATTTAAATGTCAACATACAACAAACTATGATAAAATGTCACAATAGGCAAACATAAATATTAGGGACATAAATAATGGAGTATATTTAAATTCTTAAAAAATCAATACAATGTAAGACACTCAAGGAAGTTCATAAATGTAAAACATGAAACATAAGCAACCAACATCAACATATCATACTAGTCCTTGGATATATGTGTTATTGAAAAACATTAAGTACACATCATATCAATTACATGGTGAAAGATATAAGAATGGATAAATGCATATGTAAGTAAATAATCTCAAGCATGATAATTGATAATGGTTAAAGAATGATATAACTTGGATGTATAATGATCAAATAAGTAGATGCCCCCAATGTTGAAGTGACATGAGTAGAGGGAAGGACCGACATCTAAAATTTCATAGATCATGTGATTGGGTATGCCTCCATCACACTAAAAAGATGTGTGAAACATGTGTGTATATAAAAAGAAATGATATGTTATCTACCAACATGGAACTAACAACATGATGACAAGGAGATAATAGAACATGTAAAAGATGAAAATATTTATGGATTTTTGATTGATTTTTTTGGGTATTTTTTGGAATATTTGAAAATTAAAGACTATCATATGATCTCATCCAAACGATGCTCATAGGTATCTCCCCAATGGGAACCTAGTGTAGTAAAGTAGTGATATTTCTAAGGAGCATGTGTAGGTGTAATATATAGCATTGAAAGATCTATATTGTTATATGTATGCATAATAGGAATATGTAATGGTTTATTTGAAGTAACGGTAATAAAAACATGTTTAGGTTCTCTATATATCTTAACATGGTGTGTAGTAAAATTAACAATTATATCGTAGTCTTTGATAAGTTTATATTTGATATCTTTACTTCACATGAATTTGTATTTTTAGTTTATTCTTAATTGTGTATACATTATTTTCACTTGTTTTATGTAATTGACATTTGGATATGTTAAAATACATGTTATTATAAAATATTTCAATTTAATGAAACTTAAAAATTATTGATAATGAAGTAATCACCATATGCATTGAAGCCCAATTGGAAATAAGAAATATCAAGTGTAATGATCATGTGGTACTAGAACTTCTAGTTTTGCTTATGTCATTATAACTAATGAATCTATAGAAATATCTTATGAATCTATATGTGTTGGTTTAGGTACCCAAGTCTAATATGTATGTATGCCAATTCCATGTGTACCTCTATCAAGATCATGATCAACCAATGGTTCCTTGGTAGGATCAGTGTCAGAAAGATCAGTCCTAGTAAAGGGCACATTAGGAAAAGGACTTCTACTAGTAGTTATATTTTGTAAAGGTTGATGGACCATGTGTTTCTCAAAAGGAGCATCATGGGATGTCTCTTCCCTCTTATAATAATTTCTATAACAAGTGGGTAAATGGATCTAGATGTATATTTTTGAAATGCAATAAGTCCTTGATCTGTCAACTATGTAAGCTTTTACTCGAGAGTAAAATAATCATTATTGTGGTGCCCTTTTATACCATGGTAAGTGAAAAAAGTCTTTTATTTTAACCTTTTTAAATATGTGTGGTGGGTAATGAGAATTAAGATTAATTTTTATCATCTATTTATCCAATAGTGTATGCAATATATCATGTGTTAAATCTTAGTACCAATCAAACTGAAGTGATTAATTTTTTGTAGAGGCATATGATTTAATTATGGGAGGTATTTTTTAAGTATGTTCCTTTCCTTTATTTAATACCATTATTATTTGTTATTTAGTATGCACTACTAACTCTGAAGAAATTTTTTGAAGTGGTTCATGGCACTTATTTGGTGGCTTATTTGATTTGAAAACATTTTTCCTACCATGTTTGCCTTAAAGTAGAGAAATAGGTAATTCAGTTTATTATTTGTTAGAGCACATGAATATTTATGCACATCCAAATATAAGGTTTAAAATGAATTAAAAGGGTTGTACAATGATATTTATCTATGTGGATAAAAAATACCCCTACTAAATATAAATTGCACTTCTAGATCTGAGGGGGTATAGTTTAAGGAATGCAATATATACTTAAATTTGATAGCATAGTATTAAATGGACTCATGTTCATTTTAAGTTAATACTTGAAAATGATACTATTGTCACCAAATATTTCACCCTATAAGAGGGTGTTCAATCCTCTTCTATATTTGGGCAACATGGGAACACTTTTAGGTATGTGGGTGTACCTATAATGGAAGTGAGCCTCTAGATTTAAGGGCTAGCTCCCTGAATGTCTATTGTAATACTTATCAATTGAACTAATGATTGATTATGGGGAAAATAGTTAGAGTTTTCATGAAATTAACCTAATATAATGGGGTGATACACCAATATTTTTTCCACATGACCATCATATGTCATTCACTAAGAAACAAAGTATATAAACTAGTCTCAAAGTCCTAATAGATTCTAACATGAGTATTTCAATATAGAGGTGATATGCATGGAGAAAAATAAGAAAAATGAACCAGAGGGAAAATTTCACACTCCAATTATAATCATAAACTTTAAATTATCCTAACACACTTGAATACACTCTATATAACCCTTTAGAATAAGAACGTTGCACAAACATGAAATGATAAGGGAAGAAAGGATAGAAAGTTATCACTTTGCATCACCATACATCACATGAATACTTAGAAAATTAATAATTAAATAAAACAATATTTTAATTAATTTTATAAGGCAAAATACAATGTCATTGTATCAATTCTTCACCATACATGGTGTGTTATTTGATTACAAAGGCTAGAGTGGCTATTACTGATAGAACTTGAGAGAGAAATGGGAAAAGAGAAGTCCAAAGGTCACTAGAAAACTTGTCATGCTAAGAGTATGAGTTAAATATGAAATATAATTTAGTAGGAGATAGACCATAAAATTTCTGATAGGACAAATGGACCTCTAAGTCATGAGACTCATGAAATGTGGCATAGGAGTTTTTATTCTACACAAAAAAAATTGCCTTCATCAATTAGCCCCTTTGAAACATCCCAGAACTAACTAGGGATAGATCTCATGATTTAAATTAGGGTGATGGGTTGTATACATTCAATTACATTAATTTTATACATCCCTTATCATCTATATTATTATGGAGGTGATCCATCATTGCCTATAGTCAAAGAAACTCCTCTTTCAATCACCCCTAACACTTCGATTCAAAGTTGGATTCAATTTTACATGAAAATACATACAAGGGGGTGAATGAAACTTGGAAAGATCCTCCATATCCTTATAATCCTTAGGTATATTTTAAAATAACATGCATTTGAAGTTCTCACACTTCTCACTATATTTCTCACTTTTCTAGTTTTGATTACCTAAGATGGAGGTACTTAAACAAGTACTTAGGAGTTTTCATGAAGCATGAAATGTTTATATTGATCTATAATAAGTTTCAATATATCAATTAAAGTTGATTTAATCTATTGAAACCTCCTAGAACTTACAAGACATCAAAAATAGTCAAAGAGAGTTAGATTCCCCCTTGTTTATACAAGTAGGGCAGAATTAAAGTTGATGGGGAGGATCCATGGAGATTCCTATGCAACCTCCAACCACTTTCCATGTCATTATAGTCCATTATGGCATCTCTCCATATTCATTTTACCAATTGGGTCAGTTCCAAGGGTTTGTAAGGGTTTTAGACCATTTCCACCCTTAAGTAATAGTCATGAAGATTTTATGTTGGATAGAATTAAAAATGCCACAAAATGTTTTTTCATGACCTTATTCAACTCATAATAGCCTTTTGAGTCTCCATGCAAAGTGTTAAATGAAATGTGACCACCCTAAATTTCTTACTCGAGCATTTCCTTCCATTTGCATAAGCTTGATGTGGTCTTAAGCCAAAAATGGCTCTCCTTATTACTTATTATTCAAGGTGGAATCTTGAAACATACTTTTTATATCCCAAAAAACATTTTCTAATAGGTTATAATTCCTAGATAAGACTAGATGTAATATTGACCCCTCATTTGGTCTTTAGGTCTATTTAAGGCCTTGTAGGCTTGTCTGCATTTTTGAGTGTTTAGAACACCTTTTTGAGTTTCCTAATTTTTATCATGGTTATTCATGTTTGTTTATATGTCAATAAACTTTTCATATCTTCTTTAAAGTTCTAATCAGCCTTTATCTCACCTAGTTACCTCCATTATCCAAAACTATGGGATTTGTATTCTATAAGAGTACCCTCTATCTAAGATAGAATAGAGGGTATCTACCCTATATATATAGATAAAATAGAAATTTTATGGGATTATCCAAGTTATGTAGATACTCTATACCAGTTTTAAACCATTAATCATATCATTAGTCCTTCTAACTCCTTCAAGTCCCAAGATAGACCTATGGGAGAGTAGACTGTGTGTAGGGTCTTGACTGTGGACTATCAATTGTATTATTGGAATCTATTTTATACCTTATTTTCATCAAATATATATAATTTTAGATTTATATCATCATGGTGGAGATTATTTAGGTCCATTATTTATTTCAACCTTTCACATGTCTCTTAAAATACCTTGAAAGGTCAAGGTTGAGTGCAATTTTTTACTATACCTTGAGCTTGAAAGGGTACATGTAGGTGTATGATTATGTGTTTATAAAACTTGTTCCAAGTTCATTTACATTAATTTAATATTTAAAAAAATTATTTCATCATTTTACTTGTTCATCTCATACCTTAAGGTTGGATCCTTATCAAGACTAGTCATAGGTGGTTGACTGTATTGTCCTGCCTTCTTGATCAAAAGATGACACATGTAGGTGCATGATTTCCTAGTTATACCTTAAACATATTTAATAAAAGGCCTTATTAAATAAATCAAGGTCATTTTGTATTTTTTTTGACCTATTCTCACCTTTTCTAGGATAGACCATCAATTAGGCACCATGTTTTAGCTTATTGTCTACCTACAATCAACTATAGTTGACTATGTTAGGGCCATTAGGACCCTATAGGTCTTGATTTCACATTGTAATATGTGTTATGTTAATTTTTATTTATCCATGATATTATAAACAATATCAAACAATATCAACATCATGAGCTTGGTAAACACCTCCAGTCAAGTTGTAGGTAAGCATTTTAGGGCCTAAAACACTTGTAGGTAATGATGGAACTCAACACCTTGTTCCTTTATTCTTGTTGGCACATCCTTGAGAAAAAAATGTCTTATTATAATTATAAATGTCATCCATTATGTGTACATGCTTCAAATTATAAAATTTGGGTGTAGGGATCTTCTTTGGAGCTCAAATCCTATAGATGTTACTCTTTAAATTTAGTGAATAAAAGTACATATTAAAGCCTCTCAACAACTACCTTCCACTAAAAATACACCCCTTTAATTTTCAAAGGTTATTCTACTATGTGGATAATATAAGTTAATATCATTAATATGCATCAAATCCCTTAGAAACCTTATCATATGATATCCATAAAATGGTAATGTGATTTGTTTTTTTGTTTTAGGGATTTGGTCCCTAAACACAATCATCATCCAAAGATATAAACTTCTAGGTATGTTTTCCAATATATTACTTCAAACATATCTTCCATGATATTCAAAACACATTAGTATTTTAGTAAGGTTTTTTCATGTTCAATCTCTTCTATATGAATACTTTTATATTACTGTGGTGCTACCTCTAGGTGGGCATCTTCATATACAAGTAGTGAGGATGAGTAAGTTGGTAGTATGTATGGTTTGTGAGACTTAAATGAGTTTTAAACTTCCTTAAATATTATAAATATAATATTTTCATTATAGTTAACCTTATTTAGCTCAAACACTCCATCTCAACATGGTTGGTCCTCATGAGGTACCTATAAGTGTACTTTGATTTGCAGACATGCAATAAATGTAGAATTGGAGCAATGTGCATAGTTAATGACACCATAAAAAACTTATAATCCTTAATAATTAATAAAATGGGTGTTTATCACTATTAATATCTTGAAAAAAAATTCAAAACCTCTATTCCAATGTGATATCCTTTTATAGATGCTAACACAATTACAAACTAAGTAGTGGTAGTTGAATGACTAGTTTATATGGTGCATGAACTATTAGTCAATCTTGTATCTTCTCCAAATGTTTAAATGGAATATATTAAGCTCTTTATGACTTTAAAAAAATTTAAATACCTTCATTACACCTCCATGAGCACACTATACAAGCTTCATACACATGAATACAAATGAAAGTGGATATAGAGCTAACTATGAGTATGATATGACTGAATGTTTGATCAAAGCATGATGTTTTAAGACAAAAAATTGAAGGTAGGTTATTATTATTAAATTAAAACATGGAAAACATCATATCCCATTATCATGAATCCCTTGAATGTAATCCAACCTTCTGCAAGTATTGGACTTGACTACAACTTTAATTGGAACATCAACTTGTAAACTGAACTAATTAGCCCATGAAATATTTTCCAAACATGAAAATAAGCATGGAAATCATGAGAAGAGATATTAAATATAATATATAATCAATATAACCAACTATATTGTATGGATTTTATCAAATAAGAGCAAAACTTGTAGGGTATAGGGTTTGGCAAGAAGAAAGATATAGTCACATTGTTAGAGATGCTTCATGAAGCACAAATTACCAATCCTTGAAATATTATTATGAAAATTAATCTCTCTAAGTTTAATATCACCCACCAAAAGTTTTTGGTCTAAAACTTCTCCAACTAGCCGTACTAAGCAAAAACTTTCTAATTGGTTCTGCTTGTCTAGAAGGTGAAGAGTGATAATAGTTTTTGACCATTTTTAGAGCTTTCAAAGCTGATCAAACATTTATATGATTCCAAAGAATTTTAATATTCATCCCCTAAAATTTTCACACTTGTCACACTCCTCTATAGATCATACAAGTGCCAAATTCCTCCCTTTTCAATTATTTTCTTGATTTTTAGTTAGAGAACCTACAATTTGTAGGTGAGACTAACATTAATAATAGGTAATATGACATATTAGACATTAGGGAGAAAATTAGGACACCTGGACACCTTTAAAACTGTGCCACTTTCATATAAGACCCCAAAATGACCCCTAAGTGACTCAAGTTGACCTAAGACTTCATTAAACCATGACTAAGGCAAAAATGGCATAAAATTAAATTTAATGATTAAAAAACACCCTATGACACTATATTATATCCCTATATAATTTTTTAAATATAGGGGGTTGACTCATTTTGACTTGTGATATAAAAAAATGGTCAACATTCTTAGTGATTTCCCAAGGGTGGTATGGTTGCTATGCCAAGACCAGCTACCTAATCCTATCCATTGGGCCATGGATTCACATGTACATAGGTTTGACACACAAATTGAGTTTTTTAACTCACAAAACATAAGGAAAGACACATAAAAGAACATACATGTGTTCACTAGAACACTTATGGAACACAACACAACTAAAAGAGGACACACACACCTATTTTACTATTTACTATTTACAAACCTCACTCCTAAGGTGAAACAAATGATCATACCTCAGCCAATGTAAAATATGATCTCCCTTGCATATTTTTCACTCCATGAAGTTAACCTAGTATGAGGAGCATGTTCATCACCAATCACTTGCATATGTGTGTAGTCAAGAAGCCTACCAATTTTGAATCTTCTTAGGTCTGCAAGTGAAATATTTGGTACCTTCATTAATTAGTTTTATTTTTCTATAATAACCTTGTTTTGGGCTTCAACTATTGTGATCTTTGACATATCCATTGGATGTTCTCTAAAAAAGTGTAGAATGGAGTGTATGACAGTTTTATCAACCTTGTCTTCTTCTAAGATAGAAAGTGTTTGATGTTTGAAAGTATCAATCTCCTCTTCTTCATGATCCAATACCTTTGGATCTAAATAAACATCAAGTGGGTCTCTTTATTTTTCTTTAGGTACAATAACTTCTATTTTAGCCTCATTATCCATGTCTACAACTTCATAGACACTAGCATCATCAAAATGATTCATGACAGTAGATTCTTGACTAGCAAAATGATCTTCATATTTATGATCTATAGAATACTTTTCAACATCATCATTAATCTCTTTATCAACATTGACATTATACATATAATCTCTTGGAGAAAAGGGAGACTTACCAAAATTTTCAAACTCTTTGCATATGGCATTGAGTTTTTACCATAGTTCTTATTCATTCACAATGTGAGACTTTTCTCCATGTTCATTGAGACACTCGACATAATATTTTTTACAATTATTAACCAAATAATATGTAAAATTCTTGAGAGGATGAGTTACATTACCAAGCTAATCAAACTCATGACATTTGACACCAAACCTTTGCCACAAGTCATTCTCATCCACCTTTTGAGTGTCATCATCCAAAGCATCCTCATCAATGGAAAGGATAAATACATCATTCCTTTCATTATTGTGTTCAATCATATTAATTATCCTATTTTCATCATACTCATGAATCATATAGTTACCTTCAGCAACATGAGAATGTTTGACATTTACATCAGCTCCTTCAAATGGATCTTCATGCATGATATAATTCCTAAGGTCAGTATGTTCAAAGTATGTATAAGTATCATGTCCATATGTATCTACATCATACTCATCTAATAAAAAATAATAAATTCCTTCAAGTTTATAAGCTCCACCATCCACATTAGGCTCCTTTTTCTCATTAATCACATAATTCAAATTAGAGCTTGTTTCAATGTAAGGATCAATATGAAACCTTGCAAGAGGTTGTGTCCTAATTATCACTTTGGTCCTATACCTTATCCTAAAGGACAAAAAATACCAATAATATGAGATATAACCACCAATATTGAATATAAAATCTCTTGAGAGGCATATTATAAAGTGAGTTGGGAGGTCAACAACAACTGTCTTGGAGAATAGGAAATCTAGGACAATTATACAAGAAAACCTTCAAATTTTTTATCAATCCTATTGTATTGGTAGCTATACCATATAATTTGAGAAATCATTTGATATTAATCTCATATTTTAGGCCCAACTTATCAGCTACAACTTTGGGAATGACTGAGGTAGAAGCTCTACTATCAACTATGCAATTATGGACCAATTTGTCACCCACTATGAGAGTGAGATAAAATGGTGGAGGTTTATAGTCCTAGTAAATGGTTAAAAAATGGTGTTAAGTACATTTACAAGGAAAACATGAATATTAATTTGGATTTAAGGTGAATAACTAGTAGGAATATTGGACAATTGCTTTTGTAACAACTCTTTTTGGCTAGGCATATGGAAGACATCCCACAAAGATATTGATGCTTTGGCACTTTTCAAGGAATAAACTATATTTAAGCCATTAATAATAACATTTTATTGAATATATGGAGGAAAATAATTGCATGTATTTTAATAAATGGAGATACCTTGAGAAAATCTTACCACATTTTGATTTGAAGGAGGTGTAGAGCTTTTAAAACTGTCACACTTATAATAAGCTTTGTTGCCTTAGAGGAGGATTGGATGATATTTTAGGAATTATATTATTACCTTAAATATCCTTCCTCTTGGCCATTTTATTTTATACAATATAGGTTCCTTGATTGAGTACAAAAGTGTCTTTCACCAAGAAGTTTTTGAAACTTTCTCCATGAGGCTATCAATCCTCATTTGCTTACATCATGACCTCATCTTCAGTTGATAGGAAATGAGTAACTCCTCCTTGATAAATAATATATTTATATCTACCTTCATTACTATATATGAATTGGCCTTTTTTCCAATCTTCTCCTTACACTAAGTTACTATGAACTAGAACCATCTCTCTTGAATTGGTGGTAGAGTTAAGATTATACACATTGGAAGGCCTATTGGAATTAGGCTTCCATTGACCTCTTCCTCTTCCATATTATTGGATAAATTACTATTTATAAGGATATGAATTTTTATTGACACATTGATACATATTTCCTTGCCTATTTTGAGCTTATATAGCTTAGCATCTTGACTCAAAGAACTTAGACCTTGATTGCCAATCAACATCATTTTCTTCTTTCTTAGGAGTATCTTTGGGTTTGGTATTGGCATAAGGAATTTGGGATACATATGGATTATTATTATAAATATGAGAAAATGGAGGAATAGACACCTTAGGAGGTAACCTTTTATCTTGGATGATATCATTATTAGATTTGATAGCAAGTTCATATGCTTCAGGAAGAGTGGAACCACCCATGGATTAAAACATGTTAGAAATTTCAGTTCCAATAGCTCTTAAGTAGGTAGAAAACACAAAAATATTAGGTGGACTCATAGGAGGAGGCAATGTAAACTAAGTATTTTGAAACCTCTCATTTAATTCATGCATTTTTTAATTAGATCCTCTCTTGATCACATTGAGTTGATGTATGAGAGAGGCATGGTCACTTTCATTTCTAAATATTGAGGTCAATAACACTCCAAAATCATCCCATGATGTGATACATCCACCTTCTAGAGTCTTATACCAATCAAGAGATTTTTGTCTAAGGGACATGATAATGAGTCTAATTACAATGTTCTCTTGAATGACATTGTGCAAGATACAAAATTTGGAGATATCCCTAATGTTTTCACTACATGTAATATGACTCTCACCATTGAATGTGGGCACACCTTTTGTGGCATTAGGAGGAATGGTATCATATACTTGAAGGTGAATTGGATTTCAAGTATTGAAATTAGGGAAATCATTAGGTCTAGACATTTATTCTTCAATTTATTCAATTTCTTTAGCCTCTTCACTCTCTTGGATTCCTTGGCTAGAAAATCCTCTTGGTCCTCAAAGGGTATATTAGGACAAGAATATTTAACTTCAAGAGGAAGTTTATGCTGAATAGGTGTATTAATGGGATTAAACACTCTACTAGATGATAACCTAGTGAGAGCCATGAATTATGAGATCAATTTTATGACAAAACAATGGCCTTGAACTAGATTTACCTTAATGTAATTACCAAATACTGAGTATCACACCAATTTTTATTTGATGTTGTCAAGATTAGTATTCACCTTGACAAGCTATCTTGAAGGCAATGGTCCCATTGATCATGCCATAACTATTGTCACCAAATCTTGCACTCTATAAGAGAGTGTTAAATCCTCTTTAATATTTGGGAAACATGGGAACACTTCCAAGTATGTGGGTGTACCTATAATGGAAGTGAGCCTCTATATTCAAGGGATAGCTCCCTAAATGTGTCTTGAAATTATTATCACTTTAACTAATGCTTGATTATGGGTAAACGAGTTAGAGTTTTCATGAAATGAAAATAATCTAATGGGGTTATACACCAATATTATTTCCACATGACCATCATATCTCATTCACTAAGGAACAAGGCATATAGACTAGTCTCAAAGTCCTAAATGGTTCTAACATGAGTATTTCAATATAGAGGTGAGATGTGTGGAGAAAAAAATGAAAATGAACCAAAGGGAAAATTTTACACTCCAAGTACAATAATACACTTTAAATTATCTCAACACACTTTAACAAACTCTATATAACCTATTAGAATGGGAACTCTTACACAAACATGACAGGATAAGGGAAGAAAGGATAAAAAGTTATCACTTTTCATCACCATACATCACTTGTATACTTATAAAAAAATTCATGAACTCAAAAACTTATTTTCACTAATGTTCGAATGCAAAATATAATGTCATTCTAGCAGGTCTTTACCATACATGGTGTAGTATTTGATTACAAAGGTCAAAGTGGTTTCTACTTATAGAACTTGAGAGAGAAGTGGGAAAACAAAAGTATAAAGGTCACTAAAACACTTGTCATGATGAGATTAGGAATTAAATATGTATTATAATGAATTATGAGGCATACCATTCAAGGTATATATATCATTCTACACAAGAAAATTACCTTCATCAATTAGCCCCTTTGGAACATCCCACAACTAAATAGGTATATATATATCATGATTTAACTTAAAGTTAGTGGTTTTATAAATTATATTTCATTCATTTGATACATACCTAATCATCTATATTCTTCTAGAGGTGAGTTATCACTGCCTGTAATCAAATAAACTCCTCTTTCTATCACCCCTCACACTTGGATTCAAAATTGGATTTAGTTTTACATTAAAAAATGTAAAATGGGGTGAATTAAAATTTTAAATACCCTTCATATAATTATAATAATTAGGTATACTTTAAAATACCATCCATTTGAAGTTCTCGCCCCTCTCACTATCTTGCTCACTTTGCCAGTTTTAACTGGTTGAGATGGAGGTACATGCAAAAGTACTTAAGAGTTTTGATGAAGAATGAAATGGTCATAGTGAGCTATAATAATTTTAAATATCTCTCCTAAATTTTATTTCATCTCTTAAAACCTCTTAAAACCTATAATACATCAAAAATAATCAAAGAGATTCAAATTCCCCCTTGCCCATACAAGTAGGGCAACACTAAAGTTGATGGGGAGGACCCCTGGAGAGTTCTCTACAACCTCAAACCACTTTACATGTCATTATAGACCATTATTGAATTTATCCATCTTAATTTTCCCAATTGGGTCATTTCCAAGGGTTTGTAAGGGTTTTAGACCATTTCCACCCTTAAGGATTATTCATGAAGATTTGATGTTGGACAGAAGAACTAATGCCATAAAATGTTTTTTCATGACCTTATTAAACTAATATTATCCCCTTGAGTATCCATGAAAAATTTTAAAGGAAAGGTGAGCATCCCAAATTGCTTACTCAAGCCTTTTCTTCCATTTGCACAGGCCTGATGTGGTCCTCGGCCAAAAATGGTTCTCCTTATGACTTCTTATGCAAGGTGGAATATTGAAACATACTTTTTATACCCCAAAAAAAAATTTATAATAGGTTATAATTCCCACCTAAGGATATAAGTAATATTTACCCCCCATTTTGTCTTTAGGTCTATTCAACTCCATGTAGGCTTGTCTGCATAGTTTGTACTTTTAGTTCATTATTAATTTGTATATATTATTTTCACTTGTTTTATATAATTGAAATTTGGATATGATAAAATACATGGTATTATAAAATATTTCAATTTAATGAAACTTAAAATTTATTGATAATGAAGAGATCATTATATGTATTGAAGCCCAATTGGAAATAAGAAATATCAAGTGTAATGATCATGTCGTAATAGAACTTCTAGTTTTGATTTTATCACTGTAATTAATGAATTTATATAAATATCCTATGAATATATATGTTTTGGTTTAGGTACCCAAGTATACTATGTATTTATTTCAATTCCATGTGTACCTCTATTAAGAGCATGATCAACGAATGGTTCCTTGGTAGGATCAGTATGGGAAAGATCAGTCCTGGTAGAGGGCACATTATGAAAAGGACTTCTAATAGTAGTTATATTTTTTAAAGGTTGATGGACCATATGTTCCTCAAAATGAGCATCATGGGATGTCTCTTCCCTATTAGAATAATTTTGATAACAAGTGGGTAAATGAATTTAGATGTATATTTTTGAAATGCAATAAGTCCTTGATCTATCAACTATGTAAGCTTTTACTCGAGAGTAAAATAATCATTATCACAATGCCCTTTTATACCATGGTAAGTTCAAAAGTGTTTTCTTTTAAACTTTTTAAATCTATGTGATGTGTAATGAGAATTAGGAGGAAGTTTTATCATTTAATTATCTAATAGTGTATGCAATATATCATGTGGTAAATCTTAGTACCAATCAAACTGAAGTGATTGATTTTTTGTAGAGGCATATGATTTAATTATAGGAGGCATTATATAAGTTTGTTCCTTTCCTTTATTTAATACTTTATTATGTTTTCTTTAGTATGCACTACTAAATCTGAATAATTTTTTTGAAGTGGTTCATGGTACTTCTTTGGTGGCTTATTTGATTTAAAAGAATTTTTCTTACCATGTTTTCCTTGAAGTAGAAAAATAGGTAATTTAGTTTATTATTCATTAGAGCACATGCATATTTATGCACATCCAAATATATGGTTTCAAATGAAATAAAAGGCTTGTAAAACTCTATTTATCTAAGTGGATAAATAATACCCCTACTAAATATAAATTGAACTTCTAGATTTGAGGGTGTATAGTTTAAGGAATACAATATATCCTTGAATTTGATAGCATAGTATTGAATGGACTCATGCTCATTTTGTGTTAATAATTGAAAATGATACTATTTTCACCAAATATTTCACCCTAGAATAGGGTGTTCAAGCCTCTTTTATATTTTGGCAACATGGGAACACTTCCAAGTATGTGGGTGTACCTATAATGGAAGTGTGCCTCTAGATTTAAGGGCTAGCTCACTAAATGTCTCATGAAATACTTATCACTTGAAATAATTCTTGCTTGTGGGGAAAATTGTTAGAGTTTTCATGAAATGAACCTAATATAAGGGCGTTTATACACCAATATTTTTTCCACATGACCATCATATCTCATTCACTAAGAAACAAAGCATACAAACTAGTCTCAAAGTCCTAAAGGATTCTAAATGAGTATTTCAATATAGAGGTGAGATGTGTGGAGAACATAATAAAAATGAACCAAAGTGAAAATTTCATACTCCAAGGATAATAATACACTTTAAAGTATCCTAACACACTTTAATACACTCTATATGACCTTTTATAATAAGAACTCTTGTACAAACATGAAAGGATAAGGGAAGAAAGGATAAAAAAATTTCATTTTGCATCACCATACATCAATTGCATACTTAGAAAATTATTCATGAAATCAAAAACATATTTTCACTAATTTTATAAGGAAAAATAAAATGCAATTATATTAAGGCTTCACCATATATGGTGTGGTATTTTATTACAAAGGCCAAAGTGGCTACTACTTAAAGAACTTGAGAGAGAAGTGGGAAAAGAGAAGTCTAAAGGTCACTAGAACACTTTTCATGATAATAATATGAGTTAAATATGTATGAAAATGTATTAGGAGATAGACCATGCAATTTATGATAGGAAAAATGGCACTGTAAGTCATGAGACTCATGAAATATGCCATAAGAGTTCTCATTCTGCACAAGAAAGTTGCCTTCGTCAATTAGCCCCTTTCAAATATCCCAAAACTGAATATGGATATATATCATTATTTAAATTATGGGGATGGGTTTTAAAAATTATCTAACATGCATTGGATACATACCTAATAATATGTATTCTTTTAGAGGTGAGACATCACTACTTGCAGTTAAAAAAACTCCTTTTTTAATCACCCCTCACACTTGGCTTCAAAATTGGCTTCAGTTTTCCATGAAAATATATAAAATGGGGTGAATGAAAATTAAAAATACCCTTAATATCCTCATAATCCTTAGGTATACTTTAAAATGACATCCATTTAAATTTCTCACCCTTCTCACTATCTTGCTCACTTTGCCAGTTTTGACTAGCTAAGATGGAGGTACTTAAATAAGTAATTAAGAGTTTTGATAAAGCATGAAATGGTCATATTGAGATATAATAAGTTTCAATATCTCTCCTAAATTTTATTTTATCTATTTAAACCTCATACAACCTTCATGGCATCAAAAATAGTCAAAGAGAGTCAGATTCCCCCTTGTCTATACAAGTAGGGCAGAACTAAAGTTGTTGGGGAGGATCCCTAGAGATTCCTATGTAGCCTCAAACCAATTTACATTTCATTCTAGTCCATTAGGGTATCTCTCCATCTTCATTTTCCCAATTGGGTCATTTCCAAGGGTTTGTAAGGGTTTTAGACCATTTTTACCCTTCAAGATTATTCATGAAGATTTGATGTTGGATACAAGACCAATGCCAAAAAATGTTTTTTCATGACCTTATTCAACTCATCCTAATTCCTTGAGTCTCCATGAAAAGTGTTAAAGGAAATGTGACCACCCCAAATTGCTTACTCAAGCCTTTCTTTCCATTTGCATAGGCTTGATGTGGTCCTAAGCCAAAAATGTCTCTCCTTATGACTTATTATGCAAGGTGGAAGATTGAAACAAGATTTTTATACCCCAAAAAACATGTTCAAATATGTTATAATTCATATTTAAGGCTAGATGTAATATTGACCCCCCATTTGGTCTTTATGTCAATTCAAGGCCATGTAGGCTTGTTTGCATACTTGAGTGTTTAGAACACCTTGTTGAGTTTCCTCCTTTTATCATGGTTAGTCATGTTTTTTAATAGTTTAATAAAAATTTCATACCTTATTTCAAGGTCTAATAATAATTTAGATCACCTAATTACCTCCACCATCCAAAATTATGCAATTTGTATACTAGAGGAGTACTCTCTATCTGAGATAGAATAGAGGTTATCTAGCCTATTTCCAAAAAAAATAGACATTTAAGGGGATTATTCAAGTGACATAGATAATATATAACAATTTTAAATCCTTGATCAGATCATTATACCTTCTAACTCCTTCAAGTCCCAAGACAGACCTTTGGGAGAGTAGACTATGTTTAGGGTCTTAACTGTGGACTATCAATTGAATTTTTGGAGTCTATTTTTTACCTTATTTTCATGACATGGAGATAATTTTAGATTTATATCATCATGTTTTATATGATTTATATCCATTCTTAATTTCAACCTGTCACATGTCTCTTCATATACCTTGAAAGGTCAAGGTTGAGTGCAATTTCTAACTGTACCTTGACCTTGAAAGGGTACTTATAGGTGTATGATTATGTGTTTCTAGACATTGGTCCAAGTGAATTAAACTTAATTAAGGATTTCCAAAACTAATTTCATAATTTTACTTTTTCATATCATACCTTGAGGTTGGATCCTTATCAAGACTAGTCATAGGTGGTTGATTGTGTTGTCCTGCCTTCTTGATCAAAAGATGACACCTATAGGTGCATGATTACCTAGTTGGAACTTAAACATACTTCATAAAATACTTTATTAGAGTAATTTAGGTCATTTTATGTTTTTTTGGGCCTGTGATTACCTTTTCTATGCTAAACCATCATTTAGGCACCATGTTTTATCTTACTGTCTGCCTATAGTCAACTATAGTTGACCGTGTTAGGGCCATTAGGACCATGTAGGTGTTGAATTCACATTTTAATATGTGTCATATTCCTTTAGATATATCCATGATTTTAGATCCAATATAAATAATAATTTATTCAAAATGTAGGTATAGTATCTATTGATTCACATCATGAGCTTGGTAAACACCTACAGTCAGGTTGTAGGTAAGCATTTTAGCGCCTAAAACACCTATAAGTATTGATGGAGCTCAACACCTTGTTATTAAATTATTTTTGACACATACTTGAGACAAAAATGTCTTATTCAACTTATCAATGTCATACATTATGTATACAAGCTTTAACTTATAAATTTTGGGTGTAGGGATCTTCTTTAGAGCTCAAATCATGTAGATGTTACTGTTTGAATTTAGTGAACAAAAGTACATATTTGAGCCTCTCAACAACTACCTTACACTAAAAATACACCCCTTTAATTTTTCAAGGTTATCATAATATGTGGAGACTACAAGGCAATATAATTAATATGCATCAAATCCCTTGGAAACATTATCATATGATATCCACAAAATGGCAAGGTGCTCTATTTTTTTGTTTTAGGGATTTGGTCCCTAAACATAGTCATCATCCAAAGATAAAAACTTATAGGTCTATTTTACAATATATTACTTCAAACATATCTTCCATGATATTCATAATTCATTATTATTTCAAGAAGTTTTCATCATTTTCAATCTCTTCTGTACGAATACCTTCATATTATTGTGGTGCCACCTATAGGTGAACATCTTCATATACAGGTAGTGAGGATGAGTAAGTTGGTTGTATGTATTGTTTGTGAGATTAAAATGAGTTTTTTCCTCAAATATTCCAAATAGACTCTTTTCAATATAAATAACCTTATTCAACTTAGACACTCCCTCTCACCATGGTTGGCCCTCATGAGGTACATGTAGGGGTACTTTGATTTACTGACAGGTAGTAAATGTAGAATTAGAGTAATGTGCATAGTGAATGAACTCATAAAAAAAATTATATTCCTTACAAATTCCTCAAATTGGTGTTTATTACTAATAATATATTGAAACAAGTTTCAAAACCTCTATTCCAATGTGATATCCTTGTATAGATGCTAACACAACTATAAACCAAGTAGTGGTAGTTGAATGACTGGTTTGTATGGTGCATGAACATGAAACCAATATTATATATTATATAAATGTTAAAATTTAATATATTAAGATATTGATGACTTGAAACAATTTTAAATACCTTTATTACACCTCCATGAGGACACTATACAAGTTTCATACACATGACTGGAAATGAAAGTGGATAGAAAGTTGATTGTGAGTATGACATGATAGAATGTTTGATCAAATCATGATGTTGTAATTAAAAACATGGAAGGGAGGTGATTATTATGTAATTTAAACATGGAAAACATTATATCCCATTCTCATGAAACCCTTTCATATAATCTAACCTTCTACAAGTAGTGAACTTGATTATAACTTCACTTGGAACAACTTGAAAACTGAACAAATTAGCCTATGATATCTTTTCCAAACATGAAAATAATCATGGAAATAATGAGAGGATATATTAAATATAATATATAATCAATATAACTAATTATATTATATGTATTAGCTCAAAAAAGATCAAAACCTATAGGGTATGGGGTTTGAAAAGCAAAATAATATAGTCAACTTGTTAGAGATGGTTCATGAAGCATAAATAACCAATCCTTGGAATATTGTTATTAAAATGAACCTATATAATTTTAATATCATCCCCAAAAAGTTTTTGGTTTGAAAATTTTCCAACTAGCTATACAAAGCACAACTTACTAACTAGTTCTGCATGTTTAGAAGGGTGATGAAGAAGCATAATAGTTTTTGACCATTTTTAGAACTTCTAAAGCTTATAAAATGCTGAATTGAGTAAAAATAAGTTGAAGAGTCATCCCATAAAGTTTTCACATATGTCACACTCCCTATAGGCCATACAAGTGTCAAATTCCTCCTTTTTTAGTTGTTTTATTGATTTTCAATTAGAGAACCTACACCTTTCAGGTGAGACTAAAATTCCTGATATGGAATCTAACATCTTGGATTTTGAGGAGAAAAATTGGACACTTTGACATCTTTAAAACCATTCCACTTTCATATAAACTCCAAAATGACCCCTAAGTGACTCAAGTTGGCCTAAAACTTAATTACACAATGACCAAGGCACAAATGGCATAAAATTACATTCAATGATCAATAAAACACCCTATGACACTATATTATACCCCTATATAAGTTTTTGACTATAGGTTGGTTGACCCATTTTGACTTATGGTAAAAAATGGTCAATGACTACAATGATAACTTAGGTAAATTAAATTGATAAAGATTGGATAAGAACACATCTTCAAATTTTTTGAATGAGGAACCATTTTAAAGGTTATAGAATCAATAAAGACCGTCTTAAGCTAATATTTGATGGAAATACTTTAATAACAAGTGTCCATCCTTAGCCCAATGTTTAAATTTGGAGTGCCCTACACAACTGTAATATCCTCTAAAATACAAAAAAAATTGTACACAATTAGGTTTAATAATTTCTCCTTTACTGTAGAAATTCCATTATTAGAATTGGGGGGAAGGGGGCTAATATAGACACATAAATCTAGTCATGGGTACTTTAAAATTTTAATTTGATGTGATCTTAACCTATAGTGTGTTTAGGGATATGTGTGATCAACTTGTGGCATACATTTTATCCTTTCACATTTTGATATGCTATAATTTTGTTAGTAGGGTTGGCCTATGTAGTAGCCATAGTATAAGTAGGGTATATAGAGGAGGTAGTGGTTAGTTTTTTATCATAATATTATAAATTATATTCCCATTTATATGTTTATGGAGATTTCCTCCTCAAAGAGGATTAGTTATATCTATCAGTTATTATGCTCTAGAGTCAATTATTAGTGTAGATCTACTTACTTTGCTTTTATTATTATGATATATTATTTTTGATCTGATCATTTAAAATTCTTTTTATGAATTTATTTGATTTATCTAAGTAATTACATTATAAGTGGTATCATATGCCTTTCTAGGGTACTAAGTGTTTTCCCATTTTTTTCTCTCTCCCTCTTAGGTTATAAATTGTGTTCCAACCATTTTAAAACCAACAAAAATTTGTCATTCTAGGCCAAGCAGTTTTCATTTTTAATAGATTATGTGGAGTGAGGGGTCATGCCCCACCACACAACCCATTAGAAAATGTTTTATATGAATTTGTGCTTCCACATACTTTTGGGTATATTGAAACACCTATTAAAAAGTTTTGAATCTTAGCCATAGGAAACCTCCGACCATCTATCACTTGTGGTGCACCAGTAAATGGTTAGCCTTAACACATTACTCACCACCAACCTTGGAGATGGGATAGTGCATTATGGATATGTTTAACCTTTGTATTTAGTGCTAAAAAACATTTATCTAACACTATTTATGAAAGGGACAAGTCTAAATAGGATCCCGCAACTTAGACACACCCTTTAGCATCATTTATCATATTTTACTAACAATGTTATTTTCAAGATCTATTGTAGCAATTGTTCTTTGAGGTGGAGGATAAAAAACATAACTTTTAATCTAAGAATAATTTAAATTTTCCATCACAATAGTATTTCCTAAAGTTTTTTTATTCTAGTATTGTTTTTTCACCCTTCTACAAATTAGCATTCATTGGGTTCATTTAGAGAGATGCTCACAAAGGTGTAATCCTCTAGTATAAGATTTTAAGGCCTCACAAACCTAAATCCTACACTTGGACCCTAAAAAACTAAACCATGTAACTTATAGTTTGTATATGGATGGTTTAAACACTCTACGATATGGAAAAGGGCAATACACTCTAGGGAAAATACCAAGCAAGGCAAAAATGGAATCTAAATCTTCTAAATTGTTCTTTTCTAAAAGGTTTACTAGCTTTGGATAACTATGTAAGGCATGGCTAAAAAATAGGATTTTAACAAGCTCAAAATCAAAATTAACTTAATAATTGAATATTTGGAACAACTCACTACATCAATGACATGTCTCTCTAAAGCCTTTAATATGAGCCACACAATGACCCCATATAGTAAATCTCCATCTGTTCACTTGGGTTTTCCCAAGAAAAATAATCAAAGCTTAAATACTAGTTTGAGAAACATGCTAACAAAAATGGAAGTACACAAATTTGATAGTAAGGATCTAATCACTTGGATCAATCAAATGGAAAATTTATTTGATCTATATTAACCCCCATGTACACTGAAGATGGTCATGGTATCTCTTTATTTAGAACTAGATTATTTCATTTGCTATAGATTTTTGTGTGCTCAAAATAAAAATAAATTCCTTATTATTTCCTAGTTGATTTTTATTTATGAGTTACAATCACACTACCACAACACTATCATAAAAAAAACTTCAACCAATTAGAAAAACTAAGACAAATGGGCTTGGTCAAGCATTTTATTATAAAATTATAGAACCTATGTTTAAGGGTGGATGACATCACAAAACTCAAATTTAATGACATATTCTTGGGTGGACTCAAGGAAATAATCAGACTTGATTTTTACATGTTTAACCAAAGTTTAGTAGCATAGTCCATACTCTTCTTCCATAAGTAAGAGGAAAGAGATATCACGAGATGATGAAATTTCACTACTGGAAGAGAGTGTAGTATTCACATATAATCATTCCCTCAACTAACCATATTGAATCCTCAACAAAATTGAAGAGAAGTGAGAAAAAGGTTTTTATTTCAACTATGAAATCAAATAGAGCAAAGGACATAAATGTTCTGAGAAGAAATTATTTTAAATTGAAAGGGGAAATGAATATGATTAATTCTTAGCTGGGAATGAAGGAAGATAGAGGAGGATTTTAATATTCCAAACCAACTATATCATTCCATGCACTTTATGGTGATAACACTCCAAAAAACCTCAAGGTTGTGGGTTTTGTCAATAAATAGGTGACAATGTTGATTGACTTTGGGAGTACACATAACTTCATCAACGATAAGTTAGCATGCCATTTAAACTATTTTATTTACCTAGTTCCTTAATTTTAAGTCATGATTTTAAATGGTGTTACCATCAATTACTTAGTAAATTTCATACTTTCAAACTTGTTATGAAATAATATAGGTTGGATTCTCTTATGTTTTTCATTCTTATGGGTGGGTTAAACATTATTTTGGGAGTTCAATGGATCATAACTTTGGTCACTGTAGAGATGAATTTTTAGGATTTATTTGTGCACTTTCATTCTAAAGGAAGGACTTTTGAACTTCATGGACTATGAGAAAAATCACCACAATTGATTAGTTATCATAAAATGTATAAGATTCTCAGAAAAGGGGAAAATGAATTTCTAGTACAACTGTGTTCCTTAAAATTCCAACCCACAAAGATGTCTACACATATTAATATATATAATATTATTGATGACCACTCAACTTGTTTTCACCATACCCAAAACAATTACTCCAATAAGAGAACAATATCTTACCATTTAGTTGATCTAGGGAATCCAACCACTAAACATTAGACCATACAGATATCCATATATTTAGAAAATTGAGATTGAAAATATGATACAATATATGTTAGAGGTAGGTATCATCATACAAGACCAAAACACATATTTATCCCCTATGGTCATGGTTCATAATGAGGATGATATATGGAGGATGTTTCAAAATTAAAAATAGTTTAACAAGTATAACATCAAGGATAGATTTCCTATCCTAGTCATTTATGATTTGTTAGGTGATATACATGGGATTGTTTACTTTACAAAATTGGATCTTCATTGGGGATACCATCAAATTTAGATCAAATATGAGCATATCCATAAGATATATTTAACAACTCATGAAGGCCATCATGAGTTTTTTCCATGCCTTTTGGACTCACAAATGCACCTTTTACATTTCAAACTTTTATGAACATTATTTTTATGTATTTTTTTACAAAAACTTGTCTTGGTATTTTTTGATAGAATCCTCATATACACTAAAACATAGGGAAAAACTTGCATTATGTGATGTAGATATTGATACTTCTTGAACAACATTAGTTTTATGCAAATCCTTCCATGAGTTCTTTTGGAATACAAGAGGTGGATAATTTGGGTCATATTGTGTCACATACAAGAATTAAATCTTATCATCACAATATTAAAGCTGTGCTGGAATGGAAAGTGATAAAAACCCTCAAAAATATATGAGGTTTTTGGGGTCTCATAGGTTACTATCATCTATTTTTTGAAAAATGATGACATCATAATAGCACTACTCACAACCTTATTGAATAAATACTCATTCCATTAGAATGAAACTGCCACTAAGGACTTTGAGAAGGTAATAGAGGACATGTGTACCACCCCAGTTTTGGCTACACCTAATTTTTCATAGAATTTCATTACTAAATGTGATGCATCAAGACATAGAATGGGGGCAATATTCATACATGAAGGTATGCCCATTGAATTTGAGATTCCTAACCTCAAGGGTAAGAATTAGCTTAAACCAATCTATGACAAAGAGATGATGGATTTTATTCATGTAGTTAAATAGTGATGATCTTATATAATGGGTAGACACTTTAAGGTGAATATTGATCTTGATAGTCTAAAATATTATTTTTAGAATAGTGATTTTTATTAGAAGAAAACAAAAATGGGTGATTAAAATGTTGGGATATGACTTTGAAATCATATATAAGAAAGGAAAGATAATGTAGTAACAAATTTTATATTTATGAGGGATGAATCCACATAGGCATTATTATGTACAATGTCCATTTGGCAAACAAATTAAGTGAATGAGGCTAGATCAATATGAGAGAAGTATAGGGATACATAGGATTTGATTTAGAAGATCTATAAAAAGTATAGTTCCATAGACAAAATTAAGTGGAAAGGGAATGAATTATGGTATATATATATATATATATATATATATATATATATATATATATATATATAGGTTGTACCTATGCAAAAACACTACCCTCAAGCACAAGTTCCTTACAAATCTTCACACATCTCTAATAGGGGGCATTCAAGATTTTTGAAAACCTATCATATAATCAAGCAGGATTTATTTTTTTAAGGACTCAAGGGATATATTTAGAAATTTATGGTAGAATGAATGGCATGTCAAAAAAAAGGGATGAGATAATTAAGACCCCATGCCTTCTAAAACACTTGTTGATTCCTAGCCAAAGATGGGAGGAGGTATCTATAGACTTCATAATAGGGTTGCCATAATTAGAACGTATTTTTTTATTGTGGTAATAGTGGATAGACTCATAAAATATGCCCATTTTTGTGTTTTTTCATAGTTATTTATATCTAATAATGTAGCTATTGCTTTTCTAGATATGGCTCAAAAATTACATGGGACTCCAGATATCATAGTAAGTTATTGTGATCCTATATTAACCTATAAGGATTTGTAATCATATGTGGGTACTATTTGTTTCTAATTGTTTTTCTCTTTTCAAATTCAAAAGAAATAAGAAACTAAGATAAAATGGTCAGGGGTTTGTACGTACCCGGATGAAGTTTGCACACCGTATCCAAACGATTGAAGGAGCTCCTCTTTGGCTGTGGAGGATGACACCTATAGATAAGAAAGACTTAAACAAGGAAAATGTTAGACAGATAGATGGTGGACTGCCAAGCAAAGCTCAATCCCAGAAGTGTAAAGACTTCCTTGAGGGATGACAATCCACTTGTTGATAAAAGAGTGTTGCTAGAAAGAGAAATGGTCAAAAGACTGAACAAAAGAAATAGAGATAATGTGTACCTATATTTTGTTGTCGGTCTATCACAGTCACTGATGGTAGTGGTTATGCCAGCGTCGATTGGTCAAGTTACCGATGACGGTTATGTTGTAGACATCGGTGAGGGCAATGGTCGATGTCGATAAGGGCAATGGCCTTGGATGAGTTTTGGACAGGTCTCTGGTCGACAGAGGGGTCTGAAAGGAGTCTGGGTCTGTGTAGGATGGTAAGACAGTGGACAGAGTCTTAGGAAGGATAAGGTAGGGAGACAAGGTGTCAAAAAAGGGGTAAGAGTATGAAGAAGGCTTTTCAGCCTCTCTGGGAAGAAAGTCCAGTCTAGTTTGGTTGATAACTGGGTCTGGTTGATAATATTGCTTAGAAGTAGTAACTAGAGAACCAATTACTAATACATTCTAAATAATGAAATGAAATAAAAGAGGGATACTTAACTCTTTGACAGAGAACCAGAAGTGTAGAAGACCTGTTGTTGATGCGGCTAATGTAGAAGACTTCTTGCAATATTTCAATCAGGGGTGGAGTGACTGATACAGAGTTCCTATAGCCTGTGATGCTTGGTGTGCGTCCAGGGGAGAGAGAGAAGTTGGATCCTAAGTATATGATTTATCCTTCAGGTCTGTGATTAGTTTTCCATTTGGCCTGTGATTTGGTTTTAAGTAACCGACATCAGCAATCCCACCGGCATCGGCCGAGGGTTGACCGACGTCGGCGGCTGGAAGATGGGTAAAAAGGCTATTTTTAGCCTTTTGCCCATTCCTCCATCTACCAAGTTTAGTGGTCATGGTTAAATAGTCGAAGATGGTTTTAATAGGCATGGGGATTAGTGAGAGAGTTGGAATGATTAGTCATAGGGTAATGAATGAGGGTATCCAAGGGTGAGGAATCCAAGGGTGAGGTGTCAAGGGTGGTGTTATTAATTTAAAATAGGTAATTTATTTTAAATTAATAAGTGTGTGGGTTAGGAATGTTTAGAAGTGGACCAAGGGGACCAAGGGGGAGTCGACTAAGGAGTAGACACAATTTTGGTGTCTACATTTGCCCCTTTTTGTCTTGTTGGTTGTTTTGGACAAACTGCAAGACAAAAATAGGAGTAAGTTGCCCCGGGTACGAGATGAGGTCTTTTTTTTGTCATGTTGGTTGTTCTGATGAACTGCAAAACAAAAATAGGAGTTGGTTACCCCGATTATGGGATGAGGTATTTCCCCTCAAAGTGGGAGTCGAGGGAAGGTAACCTAATATCGGGTGCCAATTTGATAGATAGTGGATGGATATGGTGAAGGTTGAGTGTGAACGCCGCAATAGTCAAGATTGCACATAGACCACTTCATGTGATAGGTAGGTCAAATTGTCATAGTCAAGGGTTGAGGATGCTAAAATCAAAATAACCGGTCCCCAACATTTAGTCATAACTGATTGGGTTAAACGATCAAAGCTGTAGCTCTAATGGTCACCATGTTCCAAGTATCTTGGGCTCAGGGAGTGCTCCTAGAAAACATGAAAATGTCAAAAATATTGGGGACCAACTTGCTCGCAATCCAACAATATGTGTGAGGGTCATAATATGGGTTGCAGACAATTTTGCTAACTATTCGTGAGGTAGCATACATGCAATCAAAACAACCAAGGCATAGTTGTCTCAAAAGTGGTCATGGTCTGAGGAGATAGTCGGGATCTCCAAGGTCATTGGTTGAGGTGGGCTGAGATATAAGTTATCTCAAGTGACGGGTGTTAGGGAGATGGATGCGATCTCCAATGTGCCCCATGAGAAGTCGAAGGTGACTCCTACAATGTCAGGGCTGATTGTTTGGTCATGAGTTTGGGTTGGGATAGATAGTTGGTCCATTAGATGAATGGACGAAGGAATGGCTGAGCTAACCTTAGAAGACCCCATGTCAACTGAGTGCTGCCTACATAGCCCCTATTTGAAGGGCCTCAAGCCAATGTAGTTCTCCCTAAAAGGGAGGAAGAGGGTCGGTCATGGATGTGGGTTGGACTAGGTTAAGTCATGGTTAAAGGTTGAATGGTGTGTCCATCAGATAGACGAACAAACGGATGTGGCTGAGCTAACCCCAAAAGACATCATGTCAGCTGAGTGTTGCCTACATATCCCTTGTTGGAAGGGCCTCAGACCAATGTAGTTTAGGCTGGTTGATAGGTTGGTTTGGTCAAGTTATAAATGATGAGGGTATGATGATGTTACAACCTTTTCCATATTATGTGATGGTGTATTCTGTAACATTGGCTATGTGGTTTTTCATCCCTAGCGAGTTTCCATATTGGGTGATGGATGTATGCTAACAATGAAATGAGTATTTTTATGCTTCAGCAAGTAATGGTTTATGCTTGACATAAATTGTGTGGTCGATAGTTTCCATGTGTATTGGTTTCCATAGAAACTAGTGTGAATCGGCTATGATAGTGTGAGTGGTCTGGAAATGTTTTGGTTGGTTTGGTTTGGTTGTATGTGACCAAAGTGCGTAAGAAGTGAAAGGTATGTTGCTCTTTCATTGACAAGGACCATAATGATAGCATAGATAAGAGTTTTGCAAATAAAAGGCCCCGTTCATGCATTACGTCTTTAACCATTGGTTGTGTTAAAGAAGTAATCAAATCACTTTGACATTAAAATGAGCTCAAAATCTCTTGAGTAGGTGATGTGATATGTTAGGATAGGGTAACCCTTTTTAGTAGGGATAACTTTGCCCCTTTTTATACCAGACCCTGAGAATGACTATAAGTCAAGTCCATGACCTTTTTTTTATTTTTTATTTTTTATTTTTATTTTTTTGGTAGACTGATCAATGCGGAGAGTCTACATGGGGATGTCATTTTTGTGGTCATTTGTGAAGCTGATCGATGCGGGAAGCTTCTGAGAGAGTGATGTTTGTAGCACTATTTTTAGGCTTAGCCATCCTTTGAGGGAGTGGTCTATATTTTTGCTTTATATGTTTTTGAGGGCTTTGAATAGCTATCCTTCAAGGGAGCAATCTATTAGCTACAGCAATGATGATGCAGATGTCCTTCGAGGGAGCAGTCTACATTTAAATTTTATGACCTTTTGATAGGCATCCCCATTTTATATATTTTGCTTTTGACTGAATTTTTGGTCATGGACTTGACTATAGAGGTTTAGAGGGTTCCCCTTTTATTGGGACAAATCATTCATACTTGATAAAAGGGTTACACAGTGTTTGTTTAGGGGAACAGGGTTGAAAGGAAGGAAGATTAGGATGACAGAGATTATTCAAGGGATGAGCTCAAGTTAAATGTCAAGTGAATGAGTACTTGATTAATAGTAGAATGGTCGTAGATGCAAGGCATTAAGGGGCTCAGGTTTTAGCTGGCCTTCAAGATAAGATAGATGATAAGTCCTTGATCCATACTTGTGCATTATGATATAAATTCTGAGCCAATTAGGAGCAAACTTGCCTCATTTACTTCTCTCCATATTGGTCACGTGTTAAAGATGATTAAGAAGTTTGTTGATGTTTGGTTGATGCTTGTTTGGTTGATATTTGGTCGATGCTTGGTTGGTTGATGATTGGTCGAGGCTTGGTTGATGCTTGGTCGAGGTCGTGATAGTCAGTATAGAGTCAAATTCCCCCAGTTATTTTGGTGATGAGGAGAATGCTTGAGAAATGGTTGGATAAGATGGAGAGAAGACATTGAAGCTTCTCTTTGTCAAGCAGTACAATGTAAGGATTAATTTTGTGAAGATTTTTGCCTGATAGGCTTTAGTTTGAGAGGATGAGATCCTGATATTCCAGGTTGGAGTTTGGAATCTCAAAATTATGGATGGTGATAGAGGCAATGGTTGGTAATGATTGGACTAAGGCAGCTAGTGGTTGGGAGTCTTTAAGTTGGACCTCCACTGCCTGTAAGGCTTTAATTAGGGCTTGTTAATGTTGTGGAGAGATTTGAATGAGGTCATACAAAGACGTCTTCACAGAGGTTGGGTGAAGTTGTTTCACCATGGGGTCATGAAGTGGCTGCAAAGATGTTGGATGGGATGTGCCCAAGATTGAAATCGTGGGTTGTGTTGGTTGAGGAGACTTGACGAATGGATATGTTTTGGGGAGAGAAACCTTCTCTTTCCCTTTATCCTTCATGGTTTGTAACCTGTTGGCCACATTGATGGTGTTGATTTCAAACAAAGGGGTTGAAGGTGATAGAGGAACCACAGTCTTGCATTGAGATCCCGATTTAGGTGATGAGGTTTGAGAGGCATGAGATGGTGTCGATGGTTTGTTGAAAGGGTGGTCAAAAGGATCCTTAATGAAAGAGGTATCCTTTTTTAGGTGTTGATGAATGATAGCTTTAAGAGCACAACAATACTCAGTGTCATGTCTAGGTGTGCGATGATACGCACAAAATTTAGTGTCGTCGAACTAAGATGGCTTTGATCTGAGAGTTGATGAGTGTGTCGGTGAAGAGGGTTGGGAGACATGAGATGGTGTTGGAGATTTGTTGATAGTATCTTCAACAAGAAGGGTGTCTTTTTCCATGAATTAGTAGATGACAACCTTAAGAGCACAATAATTTTTAGTGTCATGCCCAGGTGTGCAATGATATAGGCAAATTTTAGTGTCATCAAACCAAGACGGTTTTGGTCTGAGAGGTTGAAATGGTTTAATAGGTGGAAGAGTGATGCTAGAGGTTTGCAAAAGTTGGTGTAGTAGCAAGGCATAAGAACTTGCTAATGGGTCTGCCTGTTGTGTTGTAGTAAAAGTTGACAACTTATGTTTAGAAGCTGTTGAAGGAGTGTTTCGTACCATCCTTTTGTTTGGCGGTGTGACCAGATGCGTAGATGACACTTTTGTGGTAGGAGGCATTGGATGTTTTGAAGGAGGTATGTTTTTGTTAGGTGTTGGTAGTAATGGAGGCATTCCTATTAAGGTGGATGGGTGTGGGCCCAAAATGGAGGGCAATGGTGATGGTGGGAGAAAAGTTCTCAGATGTGGTTTAGTAGCCTTCTTTGGTTTAGTGCGAGGACTACTATTGTGCGAGGCAAGGTTCAAGTCTACCCTCACCGAATCTTCTTCAACCGAAGTAGGTGAGGTGGCGAGTTCCTCTTTCGACAGAGAAGGGATTGGAGATTGTGGCTCTTCAAGAGGGTAGAGCGTAGGGATGGTCATGGCTTCTGTGTGTGGTCAAGCTGCGGGAAAAGTATGATCCCCCATTGATGATAGGAAGGATGAGGGCAAGGCTAGCAGCGCTGATATCATCAAAGTGTCTTCCAATATAAGAGAGGTCGATGGAGAACTAATAAGAGAAGAAGGTTCATCCACCTGTGGAGCAAAAATAGGAAAAGAAGGCTCTTTAACCTACGGTGGACAAATAGGAAAAGAAGGCTCTTCCACCTGTGGTGGACAAATAGGTTGACTAACCTCTTTAGACTGTGGGAAATGTTAGTTAGGAATGACAGGAAAGATCGTGTCGACTATGTGTATATTATGCTCTTGGGGGTCTTCGGCCATGGTCTGAATGTTATTTTGACTAGGGGATGGTTAGGGAAAGGTTGTCTAAAGATGACTATGTTTTGGTTAGGTGGTGCATTTGGGTTATCCAAGACAAGATCACCTTTATCTATCATGTCTTGGACAATGTTTTTAAAGGTTTTGCAGTTGTTTATGTCATGGCCTTTGACATGGTGATAATTACAGAAGTCATTTTCCCTATACCATGTAGGGATGGCTTTTGAGGGGTCGAATTGAGGTGGTCAAACTTGAGGGAGATTAAGGACTCCCTATTTGACAAGTTTATCCAACATAGATGTGTATTATTCTCCTATTGGAGTATATTGATGTTGAACGTATTGTTGTTGGAATTGTCATGTGATACTTTGGGATGTGAAAGGTTTGGATTGGTTGGTTGTTGTTAAAGATGATGGTCTAACGACTACAGCATTTGTTGACCCCTTAGATTTGGAATTAGAAGAAGAAGATTTGGAGGGAGATTCATTTGACTTGACGTTGGGGTTTTTACTTCACAATTTGACTTTATTTTCTTCGACAACACAGAGTTTAAGCTTCTTAGCCATTGTGAAAGCTTCGTCAAATGTACAGAATGTTTGGACCCACAAAGTAGAGGAAATATGTTTGGCACACGCTTGTGAAAAGAGCTTAATGAGCTCGAGTTGAGGTAAAGAAAAGGAGAGTTGGTTGATTAAGCCTCTCTAATGGGCAACAAAATCAGCTATTGATTCATCATCAAACTGTCTGATAGAGTATAGGTCTGTGATGGAGACCTTTTTGGTGATGTTGATCGAAAAGTGGTCAAGGAAAAGTTGAGCTAGCTAGGTGAATGTAAAAAGAGAGTGACTGGTAATAGAACTATACCAATCGAGGGTAGCTCCATAAAGTGACATGGGAAATGTGGGTAGCAATAATGCATCATCATGGGCTATAAGGTAACAAGCATGTTTAAACACTCATAAATGTTGTTGTGGGTCTTCCTTACTCTGGAAATGAATAAACTTGGGAAGTTCCCACTGACTGGGATATGGTTGGATTGGTACTAAAGGATGAATGGGTTCATTACAGATTTGTTCATATGAGAGAACATTTCTTGAACCAAAAATGGATGTCTCAAGATTAGACATCTTGTCCATCAACATCTTGATTAGATCGGTTGGTGGATTTGTAGGTGGGGCACCCCTGAGGTTGTAAGGCATTTGGAAGGCATTAGGAGGGGCGTATGATGTACTAGGTTGCATTTGTATCAGCGCAACATATTGGTAGTTCGTCATGGGGATTGATGTTGAAGCCAAGGGTGGTTGTGTCATAAAGCTAGGGGGCACAAATTGACTAGGTGCCACCAAAGGTGGTTGAGTGGTGGCAACACTAGCAAAAGGATGAGTAGCCACCCTTGTGTTGATGGGAGAAAGAGTAGGTGGGATGGAGACAATTAAGTTTTGGAATGGTGTAGAACTTTGTTGAATAGTTCGTGGTTGAGGGGGTACCGAAACCTCGATGGAAGCAGGTCCAAAAATAGAAGGAGAAGCCACACTTTGAAGATTGGTCATGGTTAGGTTATTAGCTAAGGCAATGGCTTGGGTGTCTATGGGATGAATTATGGAGGCAGTTGATATGATTGTCGTCTCAACTAAGGAAGTTGGCATCCTATAAATTGGGTTGCCTAAAGAGTCTCGCGTTTGAATTCTCACAAGATAGTGCTGAAGGGCCTTGACATTGAGGTCAAGGAACCTTTCAAAGTCTTGGTCCAATTCAAGAATAATAGGGGGTTGAGTTAGGGTTGGTTGGATAGGAGTTCATTCAGTCTCTGAATGATACTCCATTAGAGGACTTGTTATGGAGGGCGAAGGCAGAAGTGGTTGTTGCCTTGCGTGGTCAACAAGAGTTTTGGTTTGACTATGTGACAAAACCATCCAAGGAAAAAGGGAGGGTTTAGGTTCTAAAAAATGTATGTTTTAGCCTTAGAAAACTAGAGTTGGTGTGTTTGATAGCCAAAAGGACAGGTTTTAGCTTGCTATTTGAGAAGAAAGATTTTGACAGTGACCGATGTCGGTGGAAAAACTGATGCCGGTGAATAAAGTTGCCGATGTCGGTCAGATAACTGATGTTGGTGAAGATAAGTTGTCAACGTCAGTGGAAAAACTGATGTCAGTTACTGTGTATTTCCAGAAACTTCAAAAAATTGAAAGTTTTTGGAAGAAAGAAGAAAGTCTTGAGTTGTTCTTGGAGCTCAGAATGCGACCTCACCAGCTCAAAAAACCATATAGAGATAGAAAAATAGATGAAGACAAGCAGTCTCTAAACGTTAATTCCTAATAATAATTTTTAGAGTCTTATTGGCTTATGCCTTAGAAGAGTGTGTTTGGGAAGTTGGCTTTTAGAACGGGTCCTAGAAGAAGCAGTCTAAGGTTGGTTTCGGGTTAGTTTTGGTGCTAAAAATTCTATATTAGGTTCCGTACGTGGCTTGGTGTTAAGGAGCAAGCTTCGCTCACTTCACGATCCCAGAGACAAGCTGGGTCACTTAGCCAGTATATACTTCCCTTAGAGTTTATACTTTGGCAGAGAACAGAGTGGGTTCTCCCCTTGGTAGTGAAGTCCAAGTGGGATTACCAGGAAGGGTAAGGTATCTGCTAGGTGATGAAATCTTAGTTGGACCTTGTCTCAAGTATGTTTAGTTGTGAAAGTGGTCTAGTCATGTAACATAAGTGCACTAAGATTTATTCATAATGCATTTTTAATTACTAGATGTGAGAGTTAAGTATGCATTCAGGCAGAAATGAGATGCAATAGATTTTAAGCCCAAATCAAAATGTTTTGTTCGGATGTAAACAAGTTGAGAAAAGGTTAAGAGTATGAATTTCACTACTCTAAGATGCAAGAGGAAAGGTGACAAGAATAAAAAGAAATATTCTTTTTAACTTGCTAATGGTGTCTTTTCGAAAGAGAGAAGAAAAAGATGCAAGAAGAGATCTAATGCACTTATATGAAAAGTTTGCTTTTAGAAGAAAAAGTATGAACCCAAGGAAAACTTCCAAGGTCCCACCGGGCATGCCAGAATGTTTCTAACTATTTTTCGCTTTTCACATTCAAAAGAAATAAGAAACTAAGATAAAATGGTCAGGGGTTTATACGTACCCGGATGAAGTTTGCGCACCGTATCCAGACGATTGAAGGAGCTCCTCTTTGGCTATGGAGGATGAAACATGTAGATAAGAAAGACTTAAACAAGGAAAATGTTAGATATATATATATATGGTGGAATGCCAAGCAAATCTCGGTCCCAAAAGCGCAAAGACTTCCTTGAGGGATGACAATCCACTTGTTGATAAAAGAGTGTTGCTAGAAAGAGAAATGGTCAAAATACTAAACAAAAGAAATAGAGATAATGCGTACCTATATTCTGATGTCAGTCTATCATAGTCACCGACATCAGTGGTTATGCTGGCGTCAGTTGGTCAAGTTGCCAACGACAGTTATGTTGTTGACGTCGGTGAGGGCAATGGTCGATGTCGGTTAGGGCAATGGCCTTGGATGAGTTTTGGATAGGTCTTTGGTCGATAGAGGGGTCTGAAAGGAGTCTGGGTCTGTGTAGGATGGTAAGATAGTGGATAGAGTCTTAGGAAGGACAAGGTAGGGAGATAGGGTGTCAGAAAAGGGGTAAGAGCATGAAGAAGGCTTTTCAGCCTCTCCAGGAAAAAAGTCTGGTTTGGTTTGGTTGATAACTGGGTCTGGTTGATAATATTGCTTAGAATTAGTAACTAGAGAACCAATTACTAATACATTCTAAATAATGAAATGAAATAAAAGAGGGATACTTAGCTCTTTGATAGAGAACTAGAAGTGTAGAAGACCTGTTGCTGATATGGCTGATGTAGAAGACTTTCTGCAATATTTCAATCAAGGGTGGAGTGACTGATGCAGAGTTCCTATAGCCTGTGATGCTTGGTGTGCATCTAAGAGAGAGAGAGAAGTTAGATTCCTAGTCTGTGATTTAGCCTTCAAGTTTGTGATTAGTTTTTCGTTCGGCCTGTGAGTTGGTTTTAAGCAATCGACGTCAGTGATCCCACCGATGTCGGTCGAATGTTGACCGATGTCGGTGGCTGGAGGATGGGTAAAAAGGTTATTTTTATCCTTTTTCTTGTTCCTCCATCTATCAAGTTCAGTGGTCATGATTAAATGATCGAAGGTGGGTTTAATAGGCGTGGGGATTAGTGAGAGAGTTGGAATGATTAGTCATAGGGTAATGAATTAAGGTATCCAAGGGTGAGGAATCCAAGGGTGAGGTGTCAAGGGTGATGTGTCATGGGTGAGGTGTCAAGGGTGGTGTTATTAATTTAAAATAGGTAATTTATTTTAAATTAATAAGTGTGTGGGTTAGGAATGTTTAGAAGTGGATCAAGGGGACCAAGGGGGAGTCGACTAAGGAGTAGACACAGTTTTGGTGTCTACACTATTTTGGCTCATATATCATTCTATCATCTTCAATTTGATGGGAAAATAAAGGTGGTTAACAAATTACTAGAGGGTTATTTTCATTTTTTGTATCTAATAAATAATAAAGTTGTATTCATTGGTTTCCACTAGAAGAAAGGTGGTATAACACTTCCTTCCATACCTATTCTAAAATGTATCCATTTTTGTTACTATATGGGTACCACCTTCCATCACTTCATCCATAAGGGTAAAACCAAAGTTTTAATCTATCAAATGACATATTTCATAACAATAAGAGGTACTAGTCAGTCTAAGAAGGCAATGGTACATAATCAAATGAAGCAACAGACCTATTAGCATCATAATTAGGAATATTTTAGAAAGTGATTGGGTCATTATATGCCTTAAAACATATAATAAAATGTCCCTAAATTAACATCAAAATGACAAAATAAATCTCATAAGTATTATGGCCCTTATCAAATTTTACAAAAATTTGGCAATGTCTCTTACAAGCTAGAACTATCCCTGTCTACCCATATGCATCTAGTATTTCATGTTTATTACTTGAAGAAGATAATTGGATAAAGAGTTTCATCCTAAATATAATTTTATAACTAGATGAAGAAGGTATAATTATATTATAAATATAGGATATCCTTTAGTCATGCATGAAAAGGCTACACACAAAAATGATTCAGGAAAATTTGATAAAGTAGAATAATCTTGCCAGTAAAGATGCAACATGAGAGGATGAATCATTCTTTTAGTAGCATACATAGTTGTTAAATATCATGTTCAAATTTTTTTTAATGGGACTTTTTGGGTGAATATTTTTCCACTAGCTGACTGACGACAAAATAGGTATATCAACCACAACATAAGGAGATTTATATAGCAAAATGGATGTGGTGGCCATAGCCAGATTGAGACAAATCTCTCCTCTCAGTAAGGGGAGGTTCCCTATAAACTTTAGTATACTATATATATGCTGAAAATATGCACAGGGGTGAAATCATACTCCATCTCTCTTTTTTCAGAGATGATGTTCACAGAACAAAGGAGAATTCTAGTGTAATTACTGAAGGCACTTCTCTTCTTTCAGAAGTGATATTCAGCCAACAACAGGATCCTTCTTGGGTAGTAACAGAGACCACAAGAAATAAATGAAATCACAAAGTCTTTCATTGTCTCTCCTACTAATTAGGACAAACTAACATAGTACGATTAAGCGCAGCTCAAAGTCTGCACCTAAAACTACAACATAGTAAAGGATAACGAAGGATAAAGAGAGCTCAAAGTCTCTCTAGTATCCTTTACACAAAACACAGACTGAAGACAATTATGGCAGCATAAAGTCTCCCACAGTCAGATTTAGGACATCTTCCAGCTTATTTCCACTTATTCTGCTTATTTAATTAAATGGACAAGACTGTATTTAGGAAAAAGACATAAGAATGATTTCCTAGATAACACAAGTTATTTCAACACAAAGTCTTAAAGGTCACTTGCTTTCTCATTCACTTAACAAAATATGATTAATAGTCTAATCTCAAATTCTTAGGAATGCCTTGCAATTTGGGTATAGATTCACTTCTAATAACAAAGAGATCTCCCTTATACAAAATGAGAGATTAAAATATATAGCATCACAAGAAGACTTGGGTGCTTGTTTTCATGAAATTGACCCATGTTGAATTGAATGCCTTGAATATCTATAAAAGGGCCATCCTAGAATAGGGCATCAGCCTTGACTTTGGCATTATAAATTATCTCAAATTTCCCTTACTTAGCATGGGATGTCTGGTCTTCTTAATGATGCCTACACAGTTGTCCATTCACCTTTACTTAATGAAGAAAAATAGGTTGCATCCTTAAATGTTCGTGTTCCCTGATGTCCACCTAGTGGACTATTCCACCTATTGGAAATAACTCTCTTTCAAATATTTCTATATTTCCTATAGTTTTTCTCTCTTTCCTTACCATGTTTTGTCTTTCCTTGGCGATCTGAGCTCTCGAGGCTATCTTCTCATTTTCTGCTACTCTTTTGGCTCCTTTCTGGGCTGATCACTGAGCTTGTTCTCAAGTCTTTTGAAAATCAATGGCTATTCTATTACCCTAAATTTGACATCCACAAGGACATCACTGGTCACCTTGGACCTCTTTGAACCTTGAACCTTTAACTCTTTTGGTTCAAAGGTTCAATGGTTCAAAGGTTCAATCCTTTGTGAATGGCCACGTTCGCTTTCTTTTTCTTTTTCGATTGAACCATTTCTTTGAACAATTTTTTTGAACTTATTTTTGGAATATTTTTATTCATCCATTTTCTTGAAGCTTCCATTCAAACTTTGTACTCTTTGAACCTTTTGAACCTTTGAACCATTTCAGTTTAAGGTTCAATGGTTCAATGGTTCATTCTCTTTCTTTAAATCTTTTGAAGCTTCAAAATTTCTGGATCCTTTTCTTTTCTAAGTCTTTTGAAGTCTTTGAACTTGTTGAACCTTTGAACCTTTGAACCCTTTGAATTTCAAGGTTCAACGGTTCAAATTTCAATCTTAACTCTTTGAATCCTTATTTTCTTTAAGTCCGTCGAAGTCTTTGAACCTTTAAACTCATTGAACCTTTGAACCTTGTGGAGGTGAGGTTCAATGGTTCAAAGTGGTTCATTCTAATTGTTTGAAGCCCACTGTTAAGTATTTTGATCGAACCTTTACATTGAACCATCCTCAAAACACTAAGTAAAATCCTTAAGTGTTTTGAACTTCCTTTGAAGAAAGCCTACCTATTGAACCTGCAACTTCCTTAGCTGAAAAGGCTTAAATATCTGAAAAATTTAACTACTCAGAATATTTTTGAGAAAGAAAAGAGAGATTTTTGGTTTGCAGGACCAAAATGGTAGGTATGTTGTCCACAAAATCAAGTGATGGATTTTAGGAATAACAGGACTAACATGCCACACCATTAACCTATAGCGTGTATAGGGATATGAGTGGTTGACCTATGGCCTAAAACTTATTTTGTCACATTTATCTATGCTATCATTTTTTTAGTAGTGTTTTCCTGTGGAGAAAAAATACCCTAATTAGGGTATATATATATAAGTTATTGGTTTTAATTAATTATCATATTATGAATTATATTCTCATTTTCATGTTTATGGAGGTTTTCCCCTCAAAGTGGCTCAGTTATATATATCAATTATTCATCTATGTTATTGATTATTGGTGTGGATTTACTTTTATATTATTATTGTGATATATTTGTTTTGATATATTTATTTATAGTTATTTCTCTAAATTTATTTGATCTAGGTAATTTTATTAAAAAATTATTGATGCATCCTAAACCACATGACTTGCACCCAAATGCATGACTCTTAATTTTCATTACTTTAAGTCATTTATCTATATGTAGGCTTGACCATTTGTATTCCACAATTGTTACACATAAATTTTAGATTCAAATTCTCAAATTGCTTCATAAGACCCTCAAACTATCTCCATCTTAGTAAATTGTCCCTAATTTTCTAGTATAGGTCCACACTAGGTAGATGGGCACATTGCCATGAACCTTCCCACCTAAAGTGGTTTTGCCACACATGAAATAATGGCTAGTTTATAAATTTAAAAATATTCTTTTGGGTCTTCCTACATGTTTCATATGGTCAACTAAATAAAATTATCAAAATATTTTCTTATATATACACATCAAAGGTCATTCATTATCCCCATTTAGTTCCTATCTAAGCATTATCTATTGATCACTTTCATACTATCACACATTGATAAAATAATAATATTCCTCTCAAATTCAATATCATTCACAAGGATCATCCATAATCCAAGTCTAAATAATCTCAAATTAAGTCAAGAGAGCTATCATTGTCAAGTATCAAATTCATATTTATAGGAACATGTATATAATCAATGAGAAAAATTACACAATTACTCTAGGTGGGAGAATAACATGGGTTCAATTTCCCTCCTTGGATTATTAGATACATGAAAAATGGTAAATAATCAATGGGGTGATTGGGGTCACCTTAGCCCTTGACACTCCCCCTCTATTTTTTTCAAGTTTCAACCTTTCAATGTGCCCTTATGGTTTCAAAGACAAAATAATGAAAAAATTAAATTCCACATGTCATAAACATAATCATGACATCTCATCCTAATTATCAGACACATGTAAATAAGGTGGAATAATCATACCTTTTTTCATAATCAACACATATAAGTTTGCATCCCACAGATACAAGTAGCTTGGATTATTGTTTAGGGAGTGTGGTCTTGTCCAAAAATATTCTCAAATTCTATTTTTGATCCTATAATTTCATAACTCTCATTTTTATATCTTTATTTATTCATCAATCATAGGCAATTGGCATAAGTCTACATTTAATTAACATGACCAACCTATACTACTATCTAAGGAGTGTAGACTATCCAAAAATAGTTTTAGATTTTGTTCTTGATTTTGAACATACACATTCATATATTTTTATAATTTCAACTTTTATATATCTGAAATAGTCAATTGAAATCTTGATTTGAGGTAAATAAATTTATTCCTAATGATTTCCAAAGATAACAATTTTTAATATTTATCAATTAACAAAATCATTAATTATTTTACATTTTTAGCATTCTGATATCTTTCAAGTTTAATACATATTAGCACAAACATATTTATTTTTAAATAAAAATAAGGAAAAAAATATTTTAGGAAATAATTTACTTAAAAATTTATCATAATGTGCAAAATCTAGACAACAAGCATAGTGTTTGATCAAATTTGGGATTTATGTGAAAACCCTAGATGATAACACTACTATGTAAAATCAAGAGAATAATATAACAATGATAACATTCACTAATTTAGAACTATTATATTCTATAAACTTACTAAAAATATAAAATTATAAGGAGAGAAATAAGACTTGGCTAGAAATTGTGCCTCTGAGAAGAACCAAGGTCTAAAACTTGTTGTGTAGGGAGGTTTGGTGACTAGAAGCAAGAATCTAGAACTGGATATGAGCCTAGATAATAACTCTAGGAAGAATAAATTATATGGGTGGTTCTCCTATATAACCTAGGTCACTCATGTCCACTTGTAGTGGGGAAATCACATTCTTTTGTTCTTTATACCTTCATCTATAAATCCTATATCTTGTGTGGGAGATTATGATTACTTGCAGAGACCATTGTGTAACTAATTTTCCTTCAAAACCCTACCTCCTTGAAATATGAATACCAATACAAATTAATGGGGAAAATTATTCAATGATTGAAGTTGGGTGAGACCTATTTTATCACAAAATTTCACCCTCATGAGAGATTTCTTCAGGCTCTCTCACTCTTGCCTACAAAATGGGAATAACCCTAGGCTATGGGTATCCTATGATGGGGTTAAACCTCCATATAAGGCTAGCTCCTCTTGGTAGCTCACCTAAACTAATGATTCTACTTCAAAAAGTGATAGAAGGGTTGTAAGAGATGACTAAAAAATGAAACAAAGTGATACACCAAACTTAAAGACACTCCAATTTGTATGAAACTAACACTAAGGTAGTGCAAAGATAACCCTCACACAATCTCCCCAACTGATCATTTTTCATCAGTACTTCCAAAACTAGGCCCAATAGGTAAGAGTTGAAGTATGGAGGAGTATGAAACTCACATAATATGTTTTCTAATGGCTAAAAAACACAAGTTTCAAACCTAAAACAATGGTGAAAAACCTACAAAAATGCAATAAAAATGGACAATTACTAAGGAAAGATACCCTTCCACAAAGCATTCATACACAAACTTAATATAGCACTAGATGTAAAAAAGACATAGGAAAAAAATGATTTATTATTACCTCAAAGGCCCTTTTTTAAAAATAATAGGGTTTTGCCTTGTCAAAATGAGAGTCTCCTTTATAAATGGGGAAGAAATGGGAGATATAAGAGAAAAGGGAGGAGAGAGAGGAGAAGCAAGTTCTCAAAATTTAATAAATGAAGCTCAAACACCTTCCATGGAGTCTCAACCACATTTGGATTAATTAATCACTAATATTATCTCAAAAAATTAACCTCCAAAGGTTAAAAGGGTATTCAAGTATTCTCATTGGCCTAAAAAGATACTAGAAGAAAAAAATATTTGAGGATGATGATGTCACACTCTAATAACATGAGTAAACATATTCAAAGTTCTATAACCCTCATTAAATGTTCTAAGTTGCTCTCCTAACCTCTAAACTATCCCACCTACACTTTTATGCCCCATTCCACTTGCACTTCTAGAAGTTACTTGGCATATGGTTAGTGATCCTAGCACTTTATTCTTAACTAACCTTGAAGGTTATCTTTTAGTGTTCACTTTTTGATGCTTTATTTTGTCTTCAACTCAAATTTTCTCCTTAAACCTACAAAATACTCCATGAAACCTATAAGTATTTTGGACTCCATTGATGGAGGGCTTCAAGTTTGAGCCACCTTCAACCAACTATGAAAGAACCTACTCCCAAGGCCATTTATCACCATGAGGACCAACTGTAGAAGATTTCCAAACATTTTTATCATTCCTATGAGGGAGAAAATAAAGTTTTATGGCACCTTCAAAGCTTGCAATAATGGTGGAAATCACCATTAAACTTATAACATTTCACAAATTGTTAAAAAAAACTTGGGTTTTTGACCCTTTAGCTTATCAAGGCAACCTAAAAACCCTTGTGAAGAGATATAAGTGCCATATAATGGTGATTTAGGTCCCATTAGGCCTCTTTCATGCATTTATATTATTCCTTTATTTGGAGACCTACAAGAATAGGCATTTTTGGGCCATTTTGGGCCTCCTAGGCATCCACACATGCCAACATATTATGAAAAATAGGTTATACACAAGCTTGAGAGAATCCTATACATGATTCAAGTGGTTCCCAAGTGATTTTAGGTCATTTATGGACCTATGAGTTCAAAAACCCAAAACTGGTAAAAAATTCATCCTTTTGGGGCTATGATAGTGGTATTAGTGATGTGGAGTCAAAGGTAGATCCAAGAATATCTTGAAGATAATGGTGTTTTCTTAGTAACATTTCAAGTTATGAACATCTTCTAAAAGACATAAACACCTACAAAAATAAAAATAAGCCTCAACCCCTCAAAATACATAGTCTAAATAGACACCTATAGCCATGGTTTGTTTTGGATAGTGGTATGTAGGTTTGATATCCCAAATGTTTTAAAGAAGGTTTTGGGTTGTTAAAGATTAATCAAGTGTTAAAGGAAATATAAATAAGTTTCTTCATAGACCAATGATCACTTAACACAAATAATGAATTCCCAATTCACCTGTAGCCAAGCTAAATGAGCAAGTACAATAACAAGAAAGAAGATAGAGATCTAAGTTATTGTGAAGGCTTTTAGTGGAGTGTTAAGCAATGAGGATATATTATTTGATATTAAGATGGAAAAATCATCTAATTGACAATGTGATGAAATAGGATAGGTTCAAACCCATCACAAGACACCCATAGCCTAGGGTTGTTCCAATTTTTTAATCAAGAGTGAAAGAGCTTGAAGAACTCTCTCATGAGGGTATAATTTTGTTCTACAACAAGACCTCAAAACATGATTACATATGGCAACATGAATACATTAAGTGAATACATTGATGGTAGGAACACTGATAGCTAGGGGAAAAACTCAAAAACTATGAATAAATATGAGGCATGGCATCATGAACTGATGAGTAGTTATCTTTTTATTCCCTTTTCCCCTACATCCATAACTCCCATACAAGTGGTGAGGATACTAATAATACTCATGTAGTTCTCCCATAATATGATGGTGTATGAATAACTAGTTTAATATTCTATATTTAGGTGTAATATTGATGTGATTAAGTGACTTAACCATGACTTATGAATTTTAAATAGACTCAGACTTGAGTTTTGGGCTACTCAGGCTATATGTAATTAAAATTGGGAGAAATATGTATTATTATCTCAATGTGCAAGTGTGATTCTAGTGTTTTTTAATGTGGAAGCCTTTTATGTTTCAAATGGTTTGAAAAGATTTTATATAGTCATATCATTTAAAATAATTTGAATGGGTCTCATTAGGGACATGGTCCAACCTTCCTATAGCTTTGAATTTGGTAAATTAGTTGTTATTTGGTAGGAAGATAGGAGAGGGGGAAAGGAAACTAGAGTAATGCACTCATGTCCCCTAGGTCACTCATGTCTAAAGGCTCATTTTACCATGATAATGGTTATATAAGGCCTAAAATGTATCTAAGGTTGATAAGTATAGTTTTAAGTTCATTTGGGGGTCATATATTAGCTTAAAAGAGTGTGCAATATAGTTGAAAGTGATAAAAAGGGGCCGTAAAATAGGTCTAGAGATAAGTGTGTAAAAGAGTGGTCACAAGTACATGATTTTATCTTAAATTTTCATTTTGTGTGTTTAAATTTATCCCCCTTTTTTTCTATTAATTCAAAAAAATTAAATTACTATAGTAAAAGGAAAAAGAGTGTGTACCTAAACTTAACTGTGGGAAGAAGTCCTAAATGTGGGCCATAACACTCAACTATGTTGCACATAAAACCAATAGTGAAACATGTGTAATATCAGTATTTACTTAATATTAATATAAAAAATTAAAATAAAAAAAATTAGAGAGTGACAAGGAATAAATATAACTGATTAAGTACATGGACCATTATGCCTTTTTTGGTGTAAAAACTAGTGCAGAAATTAATCACTATGGCATGTGTTTTTGTATTAACATTGAATATCTTGGATTGGACTGTGCATTCCCCAATCCTCATCAACAAGTGTGTGTTATCAAGAACTCAATGTTTCTTTAATCCATCATCATCATGCCATAGTAGTTGAGTAGCTTGGGATCCTTGTATGAATCCCAATATATAATTGGTGCAAAAATTGTTGTAGATACTAGTATGAAAATTGGTATAGATTCTGGTGTAAATACTAGTGTAAAATCTAGTGTAAATACTAGTGCAAATATCAAACCAACTATTACAGATGGAATAAGGTTTAATTTTATGAAAAACTAGTGTAAATACTAAGCATCTAGGTCTAGTGTATACAATATGGATAATGACATGAATTATCATTCCATCTTTGAAATTGGTGCAAAACTTGGTGCAATGAGGAATCAATGTATCACACACATGCCCCTAACTGATATCTAGTGCATATATATTTTTATATTGAGTAAAATAACCATGATTATGAGAAGAAACATATGCCAAATAGGAACAACATGCAATGCATGATTATCCCCAAACTAAAAAAATATGAGAAAAAATATATAATTATAAGTAATTCTAGGAATATATATTGTGAAACTACTGAGTATTGATCTGAGTAAACTAAGGTTCTGATAAATTTTAGAAATGCCTATTTTTTAGGCATTTGGACAATATTATTGTGAAGGAAACTAGAGTAGTGATCTCCTATCTAGTATGGTGCTCCTGTTTAAAGTGGTTTTCTATGTATTTTTTGAGCATGAAGTTGTGCCAACTATGTGATCATGTAAAATCATGTTTATATAATGATCTGGTAAGGTCAAGTATCTAAGACAAACCTATGTGAATGCCCCCTCTTTCTAGGTGATTTTTTGAGCCTATGTAAGAACATAACTCAAAATAAAATTTTGTGTAGTAGATTGTTATGATCTAAAAAAATATAAATATAAGTAATAATGACATCAAGAAAAATCATTGCATCATTGTGTATGTAAACTGATCATATTAATAATGTAATATACATGTGAAAATAATTATTCATACTAATTATGTCTAGATAGATGTGATAATAAAGCACATATATAATTTGATCAACTAGTATATAACATTGAATATAAATACTAAGGAGGAATTCATGTTGTTCATCATGAAATGAGAATGATTTGGGTGCATGGTTCTCATCATGGCATCCAAATATAAACAAATAAATAAGTAAAGTGTCATGGCCATGATGTACATAATGAAAGAGTACACACACAACACATAAAACACATAATAAAAGGCCAAGGGATCACAAACAAGGGACATGTTTAAATGTCACTCACTAAAGTACAAGATACATACAAAGGATGTTTAAATTCCATCATGTTCATACAATGAAATAATAGAGGCTTAGAGCCACATAGAAGCACATGTTCAAATGTGTGTACACACAGATAGAAGACACACAAAAGGGCATGTTCACATGTCCTCACACACATAAAATTAGAGATATATAGGATTAGAGACACTTGGTACTATCATATTTAAATTTCCTCAATGTAAATAGGGAGATTCATACAATATACAAAGTTAACAAAGTAATCTTCCAAGACCTAAGTTGTAATCTAAGTAGTATTTAGTAAGTGAGATAGGAAACAGTATATCACAATGTTAGTGAGTAAGTGAGATAGGTAATAGTATATCACAATGCAAGTGAGTGAATAATATCATAAAATGTAATATAATTTAAATTACTATGTGTGTAAGATAATGTGGTAAAATAAGGATAAAACCTATGTTTACCATGACCTTAGTGAGATAGATGATGAATGTGCATTTTGTAGGAATCCTATGTGAAGTTTGGGACTAATTAGTGATAGTTTGAGTTCACTAGGATAAGATCAGGGTGAGGGACACTAGATCATTGATCTCATATCCTCCACAACACTCATGTTTGAATATAGTTTTTGAGTGTGTAATAGTACAATCAACTATAACTAGTTTTGGAAATGATATCCTGTGTAATTTATAGTCACTCATATACACTAGTGAAGCATGTATGATATAAAAATATCTTTAAAATGTATATAATATTATGCATAACTAAATTTATGTATGATAAAGTGTATATAAGCATGCATAGTTTTGATTTATTATATTTTTTGGAAATTGATTTACTATTTTTTGTATTTTTACATATATATGAAAATAATATGTATAAATTGAAGGAGATATTCTAACTAATGAGTCCTACAAGGGACTCGCAATCAATATATCTTGTATCTAAAATAGGTATGATAACCTTGTGATAATAGACAAATCTATATTTTCGTGACTGAATTGAACTAAATGTTGAATCTGAGTATTGATTTCCTTTTTTAGAATGATTATAATTATTGTATTGATTATTTGTGCTTGTTTGAGATGCCGTGATTGATATAATGTGCTTCCTTCTCTCCACTAATGCTATATTTAACAAAAATGTTATACCAACATACCTTTGATGAATTTGCCTCATATTGTGGTATTGACCTTTTTTATTTTTGCTTTTTAATATGTATTTTTTAATTTACCTTTATTTACATGAAATTACTTGTATATGTTTGTATGTTAGCTAAAATTATTCTTTCTTTCTAATTACTTGGATCTAAATATGTCCCTTATTTTCAAAAGTATGTAACTTTGACTTCATGATCAAATGATATGCAAAATTTATTGTTATCAATCATTACTCCTATTTTTTTTAACCATGATCTACCAAGAATAACATTATAGGTGCTAAATTTTGAAATAACATAAAAAGTAGGATAACACTCTTTAGAAGAAAAAAAAACTTTTCACTTAATTGATCCTATACATATTTTATATGCATGAGTTTGATCCAAGTGTTGATTAGTATTCCTAAGAGATTTAATAAATGACATAGAACAAAAATTGATTTCTTGATATTACTTACCCTTGTCATGTATAAATTATTTTCCATCTATGAGATTTTTTGAGTATTTCATGATTTTTATTTTATTTTTTATATAAATACTCTTTTAATAATTATTTTTGCTTATCTTGAATTTAATTTGATAATTTCTCTTGTAGTAATTTCACTTTTTCTTGTTGTAACATGTGTTTTTCACATTGTTCCCTTTGTAATTTCTCTTTTTAATATTTTTATTTTTGTTTTATTTCTTTCTCTAACTTATTTTATTGTTATGATTATTCCTTTTAAACCTTTTCATGTTCTGATTTTCCCTTTGTTAACCATTTTTGTAATAAATCTTAATTTGCCACTTTTTGTACTTATTTTTGTTCCATTGTGGATTGTTTGATTCATGTATCACTTATAGGATCACCAATATCAATTATATTTTATATTTTATTTTTAAAATCCAAAAAATGATAGGTATGATGCCCATGCCTTCTATGATATGCAAAATAGTATTTTTATCTCCTTAAAGGATGTAGAGGAGGTAGTTTGATCAATTATTTTGAATCATTTCCCATAAAATCTTAATGTAAATCTTATTATACATTTTCATATTTTATGAATCACTTATTGTATATGTATTATATTGTAGTTTCTCATTTATATATGAAATCTTGTTAGGTACAACATTGGTAGATGGAGATACACATACATGATTAATACTAGCATATTCTAGATTCTTTGCACATGTAATATGATGTTCCAATAATGTCATTTTTGTACTAAAATTTTGATTTTAATTTTGTAAATATGATATTAACTTTACCATACTTATTATTTTATATTTTAGAGCCTCACAATCATAATCATGAGGTGCTTCAGATTGAATGTAGATACATACACTTGAAGAGGAGATTTGGGAGTTGGAGGGGTTTAATGAAGGATAGGTTGGTTACCTTCATTTGGAACTATAGGATTGGATACCTTACCTCTTCAGATAGTGATAGCAAGGCCCTAGTTATAGGTAAATAAGTTATCACAACCTTGAGATTTAGGAGGAGAATATTTTTTAACCATGTTAAATTTTACAAATTGTAAAATGATAACAATGAAAAAGAGACATAAGAATGCTATAAAACACTCCAACATGATAATAAAATAAGAATTGATTTTTAAACCCTATGAGGATATAATTTTAAAATAGAACCTTAAAGAAAACTAGGGTTTTCCATGTTTAACAAAATGCAGGTTCACCAATATGTTTGATCAAATTTGGGATTTATGAGAAAACCCTAGATGAAAACACTAATATACAAAATTAGGAGAATAATATAAAAATGATAACATTCACTAATTTGGAACTATATTATTTTGGAAACCTAATAAAAATATAAATGTAAATATAAAACAAATACTTAGCTATAAATTGTGCCTCTAGATGGAATTAGGGTCTAAAAATTACTGTGAAGGGAGGTCTAGTGACTAGAATCATAAATCTAGAATTGGATCTAGGCCTAAAAAAAAATTATAAATAAAACACTATAGGGGTGGTGATAATGTCCAACCTATGGAATTCATGTCCACTTATAGTAGGTAAATCAAGGTTTATGTGTTCTTTGTGCCTTCATCTACATAGCCTACATCTGGTGTGGGAACTTACAATCATTTGCAGAGACCACTATGTAACTAATTTTCCTTCAAAACCCTATATCCTTGACATGTGAGAATAATGAAAATAATGGGTAAAAAGGAGTAAGTGGTTGAAGTTTGGTGAGATATCAACACCCCATGTGTTGAGCACTACCTACATACCAATGCTCTGAACATGGATCAAAATTTATGTTGTTATCCCATGCTACGGTGGTGTGTGAAGAATTGGATAAAAATGCTAGATGTTGGTTAAATAATAAAGTGATTAAGTTCCTTGATCATGAATTATGAATTGTAAAATGTATTCAAACTTGAGCTTTTGGATACTAGGGTTGTATGTAATTAGAATTGGGAGAAATAAGTATTATGCTATCAATGTGCAAGTGTGATTCAAGTATTTTTTGATATGGAATCCTCTTGTGTTCCAAATGGTTTGAAAAGTGTTTATATAGTCATATAATTGAAAATAATTTTAATGTGACTCATTAGGGACATGGTCTGACCTTTTTATAGCTTTAAATTTGGAAAATTATCTCATTATTTAATAGGAAAAAAAGAGAGGGGGGAAGGACTCTAGATCAGTAACATCATGTCCCCTAGGTCACTCCAATCCAAAGGGTCATTTTACCATGTTTAAGGTTAGGTAGGGCCTAAAAGGTGTCAAAGTTTGATAAAGGTATGGTTAATTTTATTCAGGGATCCTATATCAACTTAAAAGAGTATGCAAAGTAGTTGAAAGTGATCAAAAGGGGCCCTAAGGTAGGTCCTCAGCTAAGTGTGTAAAATAATGGTCAAAAGTGCATGATTTTATCTTAAATTTTAATTTTATGTGTCTACACATATAAATATTTGATATGATGATAATTATCTCTTTCACCATTAAATAATTCCAACTTTGGAACCATAAAATCTATAGGAAAAAGGTAGGTAAAAAATCATATGCAAATGGGTTGAAAAATATGTCATGTGAAGTGACTCTAGTACTTGAATTTTGATACCCTTGGGAAATAAATTTCACTTACTATTGAACCTCATAAAAGGTTTGCCTAAGATTTGTTATTCTAAGATTTGGAAGAGAAGTGGTGGTAGAATAGGTGGGAATGGAAGAATTATCTAATCTAAAAACACTATGAAGAAAAGAGGAAAGTTAAAAAGCTTGTTGAGATGGTTGAGGAATTTTAGAAGAAAAACTGAAGCATTAAAACCATTTTTAGAAGGGTAAGGAACATCAACACAATTGGAAAAAATAGGAGGATTAACTTTAGAGAAAATTTGGGAAACAATCACATCATCAAGCATGAAATGAGACCTTCTATAAGGTTGATCTTCATTTTTTGCACTCAAATATCTACTGCTCACTCAATAGGGTAAACCTTAAACTCAATGATCTTGAATTATCATTTGGAATTGGACATATTTTAACACAAACATTACATAAATTTATTTATGATTTTTTAGAATGTCTAAGCAAGTTTTTCAACTCCATTATTCTCAACATGCTGATCAATATCATAATTATTCACAAAATTATCATTCACTCACATATCAACATCGTTTTAAACATAACACATAGCAATGTGAAGAATTTTTTTACATTAACATCATTTTCCTTTTCAAATAAGCATAGGTGTGTTTTAACTTTTTAGGACTTAGTGAGCGTAAATCCTATGTTTTTAAAAACATGAGTATAGTAAATCAGGGTAGAGATATACAATAAATACAACCACTGATTTGTTATAAAATTGACAAAAGTTTACTTTTCTAAAAATATCAATGAATATTGTAAATGAAAACTTAGTGGACAACAACTAAGATGGATGATCTGAAGGCTAAAAACTGAGGCAAAGGCTAGTCTGAGTGTCACAAATAAAATCTAGGTGTCAAAACCCATTCCAAAAAGTAGTTCCCTAATTGGATAGTAGTACCATGTGGTGCTAGTGTCCTTGTTTAGGTAGTAGTGTCCTTTCTTAAAAACTACTCTAAGCTTCTGGGTGCACCTTTGTATGTGTCTATCAATCCTATTCTTGAATGCAGGAGTCCTAGATTCCTGTACATGACCTATTTTGACTAATTTTATGTGCAAAACCTTATCTTCCATATTTTCAGAGAATCCATTTAATACAAGAATTAAATTTTGTTGTTAGTGGGGTAGGATGGACATCCTCAACACATTGTTGTGATGAGAGTTGCCTACATACCAATACTCTGAAGAGGGATCAAGCCCAATGTAGTTCTCCTCACCTAAGTTTTGGTGCAAGTGTAAGTGAATATAGTATTATGGTTGACTTGAGTTATTTGAATGTACTTGAAATTATAAATCTAAGTAAATTGAGATTATTAATTTTGTATATGGTAGTATGCAAAAGTAAGACATAATAGGCATTGATAACCTTAATTGTGCACAACTTGTTATGAGTTTGTATGTGTAATTTGCATCCCATTTCTATCTAGTGGTTAGAGGGATAAAAGCCATGTGTATATATTATTCTAGTGTTTTTTTGGGTGTTAAAAGAGGTCTAGGCTGACCCTAGGTGATCTAAGATTTGAAAATATATTTGTTTGTGTAAAAATAAGGGAAAGGACAATAGTGCCAAAATTGGGACACTAGCACCACGTGGTGTTACTATCCCTATTATAGCACTAGTGTCTAAGTGGTATAACCTAAGGCATGAAGGGATAAGATGTTAGAATGAGGGTCTATGATTGACTTAGATATGACTAGGGATGATTTTGGCCTACTTTAAGGATGGATAAGTGTGAAAATAGGCACTAAGATAGGTCTAAGGATAAACTAGGTATAAATGGTGTCAAGTAGGACTCTTAGCACTCAAGTGTCATTTTTAGGTGATTAAATCCCCCCCAAACTTTATTCAAGAAATGAAACAAAATTATATAACTAGGATAAATGAAAAATAATCATACTTGGACTTACCTGAGAGGTGAATGATGTAGAGCATATACCAATTAATCACTCTTAACTTTATTTCAAAATCCTCTTCCTTAAGTAATGTTTACTAACTCACTTCTATATGCAAGGTTATAAGTTTCCCTTGTTAATATATGGTTTTAATGGTCTTGAATATACTCATTCAGGTTTCATTAATCCTCTCTACCCTTTCATCAACTTAACTAAGACTTCCCAAGACACAATTCTGCCTTTACACAACATTGCTCTATTTTAACATAGTCCTTGTATCCCTTTCATAGTCATAAATGCATGGTATGATCCAAGTACACTCACTTATGTTAATCCAAATCCTAAATCTTGTTCATCCTTTCAACTTATACCTATGTATCAATTTTTTAAGTCTCAACTCTTTCATTAAGACCACTTTCTCTCTTTTAGGCCTATTTTATTAGGTTTCCTCTAAACCTATTGCACACTTAGACCTTAAAATCCATATTATTAATATGTACATGCTCTAAAACCTTTTTATTCACTTCAAGCACATTAATATTGATAATAATACAATTTTTTGGAAATTTTGACTAGTTAGAAACTGAGATATAGTGAAAACCTTAGTTTAGGGTTTCTTAGCCATTGTCTCATCCTGAGGGATATCAAAATTCATTTTCTCATAATTAGAGGGGTTTCAAAAGTTATTTTGAGGTTCCCCAAGTCTATTTTACTCTATATAACATCTTTTAATCATTAGATTCACCAATCCAATCCACTGTCAAACATTTCCATACATAAATGCTCTTGATTATGTCACAAAATATCACTCTACAAGCCTATACTATGTATAGGCGAAATGAAAACACATTCCTAAAAATACAAAATATTTAAGAATATTTAATCACATTAAATTAAATTAATAATATGTTTCTCAATCATCTATAATTCAAATGATGTCGTATCTATTCTTGGAGCTATTCCACAGTCCCATCAACAATGCTTTTCACACTTAACAAGGTTCTATTTGAGAAATTACATGAACAACAATGATCTCTTCATTCTCCATTAATAGTCACCATTAAAACAAGTATCAAAGAACCTTAACTAATTTAAATCAATACTCTCTTAATGTTTGTATTTTTTATCCAAATGAAAATTAGTCTACAAACAAGAAAACTTGCATAAAATAGGGGTTATGCCTGTATTCTCTAATCAAGGTTCTCTTTATTCATGTCTTGGAGCAAATATGTATTATAAAAACATTATACTATCCTATTAATCATGTATGAAAAAACTATAAACACCATTCACATTACAATAATACAATTATAGTTGCAAAATATAGTTTGTAGTAACCCCAACATGAGTCAGTATATTGAACCTACCAAAATAGGGTTCTCTATTTTATCTCACTCTTTAAAATATCCTTTTAGACAAATTTGCATTAGTTATCAATCACACATATGAAATCAATATCAATCTCATTATTTCTAAACAAACACTTACAATAAGCAGCAGATATCAAAAGACCTCAACAAGGTATGTATTCTTCATTCAATCAAAAATAGGGTTACTAAAAAGTCTCCACTTATACAAAACTTGACAAATCTTCTTTCCATCCCTCTATTTTAATTTAATTTACTTTTTACTCCCTAAAAATAACTCTAAACTTATAGTAAAAAATTCACATAATTGAATCTTGGCCAAATTTCCACATAGAGGCCTTCTAGTTACATTTTCTTGAATTTCACATGATATAACATGTCTTGAATCATGAAAATAGAACCATGAACTTTCGAATCACCTCCTACAATGATTAAACACTTAGACACACTTATCATCTCTTATCACCTTCATATAATTTCTCAAAAATCCTTATACAAGGCTCAACAACATTCAAATCTTCAAAAAGGAACTTTTGGTGGGAAATCTATAATTCAAATTCTATGCCTCTTTAGACCAACTAGACTCCTCCTATGGACTTCAACTGACCTCTAACAGCTATAAGACCAATCTAAGATAAAAATGAAACAATTTTGGGGTCCTCAATGGATGCCCCTACATCAGTGAAGCCCATGAATTTGGATTAGAGTATGTGAAGCATGATCCATTGCATGTCCTATAAGTGAAATGTCCATAAATCATTCCTTAAGAGATATCAAAAACAAATAAAAAAGTGAGTAATGACATGAAAATGAGTAAAGATATAAAACCAAGTAAATGGGTAAGAAAGAGGAAAATATTGAATACACCTCATTGGGTAAATGAACCAATGCATAAACCTGGTGAAAATCTATGTATGTGAATGTATATAGTGATCAATTAGTGAATATCTTGGACTGATATGATATCTTGCTTAATCCTCATGTGTGGGTGGCTCAAGAACTCAATCTAGTTTTGACTCCATCATTTCCCACCCCTATTTAGTGGATCATGACCTATGAATATCTTGGATTGGATTAATGGTATGTCCAACCCTCTCATGTAGGTGTCTCAATAACTCAAGTAGACCATGATTCCATCATTGTGTACCCATGTGTAGTAGATGCATCTAAAATTGAAACTATTCAATGTAACTAAAAATGTCTAACTAGAGATGTCATTTCTATGGCCACTCAAGAATTATAACCACTATAAATAGAGTAAGGCATGATTTTGGTATTTAATATAGAATATGGTGTCTATGTCTACAACATGGATAATAACATGATTTTTTTTCATTCCATCTAATAAATCAATCTATAATTGAAGAAACAGAAATAATGTGTTACACACATGACCTCAAATATGATATCTAAGAATATGGATTCTAGACTGAGTTTAATAATTTGTATCTAAATATCTAAACTAAAAATGGGAATGGTCATGTCATAAATGATTCCCCTAATCTAAGAAAATTAGTATGAATCTAAGTTAAACTAAGAAAAATTGGCAAATATGTAATTAAACCTATGTAAACTCAAACTATACTTTTACTTTTTTGGAAAATATATATTTTTTAAAAACTAAGGCTATTAGATAGTAGTGTCATATCTTGGATAGTATCACCATATGGTGCTAGTATCCCAATTTGGGTGCTAATGTTTGACTATTCTAACTTTTGTCCCACTATAACCAATCTATTTTTCATTATTTCCCACTATGCTTACCTAAATCTAATTTCTATAATTTGAGCCTATGTGCTTAAAATGTTACTCTGAGTGCATTATAATAGCCTAATCTTTGTGGTAAACCTAGGTGAATGCCCCTCTTTTGAGGGGAGTTATTGAACCTATGAAAAAACTATCTTCACAATAAAAATCTTTACAATATTTGTGTTAACCAAAGAATATATGATATCTACATAAAAATATAATATAATATGCATACATAACATCAGAATGTAAGATAATCTGAGCATAAGTTTACAATGTGCAAGGTATGTTATGACTAACGTTCACAAGGGTGTCAATATAGATGTAACAATGTAAATGAATAGCAAATATGAGTAATAACTATGTATTTCCCTAGGGGGATGGGTCATGATGTCCATCATGGTACCCAAGTAGGAAGGGGAGATACATGAGGTCCCTCATGGCATCTAAAAATAGAGTGTGTAACAAGTAGGAAATAAGTGTCATAACCATGATGCATACAAAAGAACATACATAAAATACATAAGAGGTACACAAAGTAGGACAAGGATCCATAGTACATGGGACATGGGCACATGTCACTAAGTCTGAGAAATCAAGTCATACAAGGACATGTTCAAATTTCCACATGTGCAAACAACAAGTAAGTTGGCTTAGAGCCATATAGAATGACATGTTAAAATGTCGGCATACACAATCAAAAAAATCACACACAAGTAACAGGTGATGGGCACATGTCCAAATCATGCATACAGTTAAAATAAGTGGTGTAGAGCAATAGAGAAATGACATATTCAAATGACCTAAAATATAAGAAGCCTAGAGACACAATCAAGTCTAAACTAGAAAATCTAGAAATGAAAATATGCATGAACATGTAATACAAAACTGTGTAAGAACTAATATGTACATATGTTAATTCTAAATTAGTGGTAGCCAATAAAAAATTAGATTAGGTGTAACATGATTAATATCAATATATAACAATCTTAAATCTATGATGTAGATTTTAGAAAGATGTAACCTGGTAATCAAAACTATGTATAGGGTTCCCTCAAATGGGTGAATATGTCAAATGAAGAACATGTTTATCTATTTATATGCCCCTAGTGGGTATGTAATAGAAAATATGGATTGACATAGTGGACATGAGTCCTATAGAAATCTGGAATCACTTGACAAGAACAACTGAAGCATGTATGTATGATAAAACTAACTATACTAAGATAGCTAGCATATGTAGTGTCGATAAAATATAAGAAATGTAAACATGGAAATACATACAATCTATAATTTATGTTTTTTGAGTAAATATTTAAATGATTTTGTGTTTATTAAATATTTTTGCATTTTTGCGTTTTCTAGATATAAGATATGCATATGTAACATGAAATGAAACTATACGCAAGGAGCAATAAATAAGGAAAGTATGTACAAGAAGGGAGGAACAATACTAACCAATGAGTCTCATGGGAGACTCACTATTAATGAGTCATGTGTTAAATAAAGGAATAGTGATCATGCATGTTATATGAAAAGGTAATTGTGATCCTAGAACTTGTTATACTTAGTGATCTATAGTTGACATTACCTATGAAGTGGTGCTAAGAATCTATGAAACTAACTATGGTGTTTTATGAACTCTTTGGGTCCTAAGGACCCATCTAGTATAAGATCTTGTAGCTCAAATAAGTTCCATGTGCTAAAAACCCTAAGAACTCAATAATATTGATCTTAGAAGAAAAAGAGTAGAGGGAGGCCCTTTATAATTTACAAAATATCTTTGACGTAGGGGTCTCTCTAATAATGTTCTTTATGGGAGATTATGTGTATGTGGTAACACTATAGGAGTAGACCTCACCTACATTGGTGGCTCCATTAATCTCTATGGTGTAATGATAAGAATTTTAGTTAGAGCTATAATTGGTAACTAAGCTATAATCGATAATTGAGATGTAACTAGTAATTATGGTGTAACTACCTATGGAATAGGTAGAGGATACTCATATTAAAGACCTTCCACTATGATCACCTAATTGGTATGTGTATATTTAAGGCATATATGCATGGTGGATGGGATGGCCCATAACTATTGTATTCATGGACTACCCAATAAAATGTCAAATATGCCTACACTAGGTACTACTAAGAATCTAATGGCCATATATGCTGGTCTATCCTGTCGTGGAAGTATAATGTCCTCAATGGATCTATGAACATGGCCACTAAAACCATGAATAAATATGTTTGTAGGAGATATATCATGCTCTGAATACCCCAAATGTTGTAGAAGTGTGATAGTTCACATTTTAATACTTGACCCATTTTCAACCATAACACTTTGAATAGGATGATGATCTATGTAGGCCTGTACAAAGAGTGCATATAAATCTAAATCATCATCAACATCCTACTCTAGGAAAGTGATAAGTGGTCTAGTTGGTACTATAGTATGATACACACCAATAATACTATGTAAGGGGTATGTATCCTCTTTAGTAGTGTGGTATGATGTTGGTGATGGATGTCCCTGATACATGTAGTGAACACCTAAAGTGACCCATATCTCATTTGTTATATGCTTTAGAAATGGATATGAGAATATATCAAATTCCTTAGATTCCATTAGTTAAAATTTAGGTGCCTCTGTGGGTGTGTCTACATCAATTATGTTGGCCTTATAAAATTTTGTTTCTTATGTTTCAATGTGATGTATTGGTTTGTTGTATGGCTTAGTGCCCTATGATATTCATAGAATGCATTGGAATCATAGATTTTTAGAAGATGCCTTGTCACATTAACCTCTTTTATAAGAGGGAGAGATATGACATTGCATTCCATGAGCTTCCATAAAATAGGTGTTATCAATTTTATAAGGTTGGTGAAGACTTTTTTTTTTTGGAGTTGATAAAACCAAGTGAGGATATTTCTTTAAAGTTGCATTAATCATGGCCTTTAGATCAATCTTATTTTTAGTGGCCCTTACCTTATATGGAGGCTTATTATAACTCTTAGTATTTGATTTTGATCCACTTGTATATTTTAGTTTACCCATAGAGAAGAGCTTTTCTTCTCTTAATTTCACTAGGTGACATAAATCTGTGAAGGTTGGAAACTTATTCAACAAGATAGCTTCATGTAATGTTGGTAGTAGACTTTATTTGTGTATGTCCTAGAGATATCTAACTGCCATAGGGTTTTTCAACTTGGCCAATATAATCTCATATCATAAGATGTATTATACAATAGGCTCATTAGATTTTTTATTTAGTCGTGCTACTTAAGAATATGAGATCTTATCACTGATGTTTATTCAAAAGTGTGATAAAACCATATCTGTCAATGCATTGAGTATGGTGATAAACTGATTTGATAGATCATAGATCCATTAAAAGGTATAATCATTTAGATTTAGTGGAAAAACCTTAGTGAGGATCCAATCATTGGACACGTAGTCCAAACATGCTATGTTGAAAGATCAGAGATGGTGATCTAGGTCACCCTTACCATCATATAGTGTAAGCTTAGGTGCCATGAATATGGATTGAAAAGGAGTTGCTACTATGTGATGTGCCAAAGGTAACATGAGAATCTAAGATATTTGATGGCCTAGTAGCTCCTTGCTCAAGATGTAACACCTTAGCTTATAGATAATGAACCTCATGCATAATGGATTGTACATTTGGAGAGGATGAACTAGCCATATGAGTTATAGCTACCACTAAAGGTTTTTGAGTTAAATTTGGTTAATATACATGATGAGTTGGCCCCAAAGTAGGTGTAACCATGTTGTTAGATGGGGGAGTATAATATTGACCATTATTTAATTTATTATTTATTTCCATCATGGCTTGTAAAATTTGTGCATGATCATGGGGTTGTTCCCAAAGTCTATATCTTAATCTCTATACAATCTCATCCTTATTGACCATAGGATTTTCATTGTTAAGTGGGGGGGAGAGTGTCTTGATTCCTATCTTGTATATCATCTTGATCTTGATTTTATTGCTCATCTTTAGATTCATTATGATTGAATTCCACGTAATCAAAGTGTGAAGGATCAATGACAAGAGTTTTAACTAGTCCCTTATACACAACAAAATCTCAAATAGAAGGAATCTAAGCATGCTCAATAGGATTTCCACTACCCTAGCACTTATTCTTAAAGGAAGAGATATAATTTTTTTAGGTGGAATTTAGTAAATAAAGTGAAATAGGGATGCTAAAATAGATTTTATGAAATATGAAAATCTTAACATAACTAATGAAAATAAGAAAAAGAAGGATACAAACCCTAGTATCATCTAGGATTAGGCTAGGAATAATATTCAAAGTAAGCTGGGTTCACCAAATGTTTTAATTTTTTAAGACTTAGTGAATGTAAATCCTATGTTGTTAAAGAGTTGAGTATAGTAAATCAGGCTAGAGATACACAATAAATAAAACCATTGATTTGTTATAAAATTAACTAAATTTTACCTTTCTAAAATAGAAATAAATAATGTAAACTAGAAAATGACTAATACAAATGATCTAGAGGCTAAAAAATGAGGCAAAGGCTGGTTTGAATGTCAAAAATAGGGTATAGGTTTTATAACCCCTTCAAAATAGTATCACACTAATTGGATAGTAGTGGCATGTGGCACTATTATCTTTATTTTGGTGGTATTTTCCTCTATGTATAACTATTCCAAGATTTTGGGTATACCTATGTCAGGGTCTGTCAAGCTTGTTCTTGTGTGCATGAGTCTAGATTCCTATAGATGACCTATTTTTATTAATTTTATATGAAAACCCCAATCTTCTATGTTGTTAGGGCATCTAGTTGATACAAGCAATAAAGTGTGTTATTAGTGTGGTAGGAGAGACATTATCAACACCCATTGTCATGAGAGTTGCCTACATAGCAATACTCTGAGGAGGGAGGGGTCAATCCTGATATATTTATCCCCACTAAAGTGTTAGTGCAAGTGCAAGTGAATCTAGTATGATGGTTGACTTGAGTGATTTAAATGTGATTAAGACTATAAATCTGAGTAATCTAAGCTTTAAAATGTTGTAGATGGTAGTATGTAGAAGTAGGTTAGCATAGGGATTGATAACCTTAATTGTGTATAACTTGTTATGATTTTGTATGTGTAATTTGCATCTCATTTCCATATAGTGGTTAGAGGGTTAAAAGTCATGTATATACTATTATGGTACTTGTGTGTGTGTTAAAATAGGTCTAAGCTGACCCTAGGTGGTATAAGATTTGAAAAGATATCCATTTTGGAAACCTAAGGGAAAGGACAATAACACCAAAATTGGGACACTAGCACCATGTGGTGTTATTGTCCCTATTATGGTGCTAGTGTTTAGGTGGCAAAACCTAAGGAAAAAAGGCCTAGGATGTCAAATTAAGGGCATGTGACTGATTTAGGGATGACTAGAGATGATTGTGGCCCTCACAAAGGTTGGATAAGCATGAAAATAGGCCCCAAGATAATTCTAGGGCTAATCTAGGGATAGTGGTCTCAATTAGCACTCTCAACACTCAAGTGTCATTTTTAGGTGATTACAAGGTGTTAATTTGAGTATTTGCAAAAAACATTATAGGTTTTCAATTCAATATATAAACTATCCTAATAGGGGTCTTAGATATAATTACACTAAGTGGCATAAGATGAAAACATGTATAACATTAAAAATATTTTATGGTTTGAATGATAAATCAAGCACAACAAACTAAAGTTTATAAACCACGCATGAGAGATAGGGTTAATTATTACAATAAATAGAAAAATCCCTATAAAAATCATGTTTACCAAAATGAAAGATAGATCTAACCCCAAAGAGGTGTAAGAGGGCATGGATTCACCGAAATAATTTATGGGAAAGTAGGTTTACAACAAATTTAATACATTTACCCATAAACATGTGCAATTTAAATCAAACCAAATTAACGTAATATAAAAATAAAAAGTAGACCTAATTATATGAAAGAATATTTTAAAATAATTGAAATGTGTAATGATAAGATAAGAATAATACTAAATTTTCACAAATTTATAGGCATTTTAAAGAGGAAAACAATCAAAACAAGTATAGATAATGTAGTCACATAAATTTACATTTAAGTTAAAATATACACTTGTGACCATCCTTTGGAAACACTTACCTCTTGACCTATCGTATGGCCTTTCAAACACCTTCATTCACTTTTTTCATGTTGATTCACCCTTAAAAACATACTAAGTCACCACATGACCCACCCACCTAGCTTGCTTAGCAACCTAAGATCAGAACCTAATTGATTAACATCTTCTGCTTAGGCATTTCCACACTTTGGACAAGAGTGGCCCATTTGGACTATAAAGCACCTCATTGTTGTCCACCATCCTAGTTTTTATCCTACCACCAATTAACAACTATTTTCTAAAATTCAAAGTTACCCAAAGGTCATCCAAAGAGTTTTAATAAGATTTATCTAAAGAATACCAAAGGGTCCACTATATAAACACAATTCAAGTCATTTTACAAAAAAATATTCTTCCACACATAAAAACACTAGAAATCAAATTACACATTGAGAGAATATTTCTATTTCTCTTGATTATAATTGTATATAGCCTTGAGCTAAAATTTGAATACATATTTAAGGTCACAGGTCATAGATGAATCATATAATCATACCAAAATTATACTATCATCTAGCATATTACACCAATTTCACACACATCACCATAGCTTAGAATAACTACATGAATTTTGATCCTTATTCATAGTAGTGGTATATATGCAGCAATCATCACATGGGGTGTTGAGGTATAACCCAAATTTAACTGCTAACACTTTTTCACTCCATAGTTTTATATTGGTCTTCTTGCATGTTAAACTAGGGTTTTGAGGAGAAAACCAGTCACACAGTGGTCTCAAAAGTGAATTGGAGGCTCCGCACAGTTTGAAAATTAAATATATGGAGGCACATAAACCCAAAAAAAAATTCATTATAGGAAATAACACCCCAAGAGGAAAATATGACCCTCCTCTCCTATCCAATCTCAGTACTCATGTCTAGAGGCCCTGTCAGCTCCATTTTCATTTTCTACCTAGTTAGCATAGACAATATAATCAATCTCAAGATCCATAACATCCTGCATCTTAGTTTTCCAAATAAGTCTTTGTATTTTTCCTTCTTTATTTAGAAACTTTCTAGTTTTAACATATCTCCAAATCAATTGTACCATTTATTGTATATTTTTTATAGTCTAATTTTACATAATAGTTTTTATAATTAGGGTGATTACATCCTCTAGTTCCCAAAATTTGATAAAACATATTGGTAAACCTGACCTATTTATTGAACACTATTCAAACACTAACTTGCCTGATTTCATATATTAGATTTCACTTAGTTCCAAATTAATCATGATTATAATGGATGAAATTGTTTATTACTTTTTAGCTCAAATTTTAGTAGTTTTATTTACATGTTATTTTTCTATACTATGCAAAATTTGTAAATTACACATAATTTCCTTGTAACAGTCATTAGCACTAAGGAACATAACAACAAACCCCCCTTATAGGTTTTAACCCATTAATGAGAAGAGCTAAAGCTTGAAAGTGCATAACACCAATTTTTTTGCTTATATTCATTCAAAATATTCAATTGAAGACTTTAAATATTTATAATATTTTCATCCCCTATTAAATAGGAGGCAGTTCAACCACTAACTTCTCCAAAAAATAATCTAGGAAAGTTATTCTAACAACCTTATTCACTCTCACAATCATATCTACATGAGGTGTATTATCAACTCATTTACAATTTTATTTTCTTCACACATTATCTGCACACACACATAATAGTAAATTAATAATATAAATTGAAACACTAAATAATTATTCCTAACATTCCCCCTTTAGTGCGAACATGGGGAGAGGAACCTCATGGGCATTAAACTATTTATTGCCCCCCCACAAGATGGACATTGGGTTCACCTAAAAATGCATCTATTACAACATTGAGATATTATTACATTATATATCATTTAAGATATTTTTTTATTTAAAAATGACTTTGAAAGGATTATTTGAAACTAATGACAAAATTTGACTAATGTAAAATGATAATATATAATTATTGATAGACTCAAAACTTAAAAAATACTAAACTCTAAAACTTATGACTTTTCAAACCACATATAATACCAATTGACTTTAATAAAATAAAACTAAAATAACATTATAAAAAATTGTTTAAAAACTATTTTATGACTTAAAATACTTAACAAAAATAATTTTGAACCAAAGATTTAAAACAATTAAAAAATAAAAAACTAAATAACTAAATAAACTCCTAAATAAATAAACTAAACACAAAATATAAAAAACTAAATATAATGCATTAAATTTTAAAAAAAATACAAATTAAAAAAACTAAATACAACTAAATTATAATATAGAATACCTAAAATTAATAATATGATTTAAATAAAATATTAAAATACAAAAAACATAAAATGAAAACGTAACAAAATATTAAAAAACTAAAAACTTATAATAATAAAATAAATTCTAAACCTATGAAAAAACTAAGACCAAAATAAGAAAACATAAACACTAAAACTATAAACAAAACCATGAATAAGAGAATTGAAGGCAATTTCCTTTAAGTTTGTTTTCCATGCAAAAGCCATTTATGAGTAAAATCATGGAATTTATTGGGTTGAACATTTCCATTTGTAGGTTGAAGAAAAAATATGCAGCCTAGATGTGGAGATGCAGGCTATTCCTTCTCAGAGCTACCATATGAGAATATCAATCTCCTCACAGAATATCATTTTTCAAAAAGCAATTTTCAAATTCTAGTGCAAACTCTTTAATCCCAAAGATTGATGCAGATCAAACCTTATCATATACTTATCAAATATAAAATTGATGCAGGGTCATCTTAAAAATTCCCAAGAGTTGCTCAATATCAAGTTTTAGAGTCTTATAGGTGTGTGTAAATTTGAATTTGAGTCCTTTAGAGTTTTCTTGCCTTTTTCATAATTTGAATTTTTAAATCTTGTAATTGGGATTGTGAGTGTTTTAGGTTGTCCAAATGAATTTTAATGATGTTTAATGATGAATAAGGATGTATTAGACCCTTTTATGGTCTCATGTAGGTCTGAGGTTGGTTTTGAATGTCATATGTCATGTTGAAAAAGGTGAGGTGGCAGTTATGGTTTACCACCCTATGTAGTGAAGGAAGGTTGGAGAGGTTTCTTGATCAAGAAACCATTATAGTGTTTGTTTAGAGAGTTTTTGAACTTTTAGTGAGGATATATAGTATGTATGGTCCCTAGGAGTGAGAGAGAGTAGGAAAACATGTAGACAAGATTAATAGAAAAAGAAGGTCTGCCAAGAAGATCAAAGGACTGTGCATGTCCTTCCATTTTGTAAAGAACAAAATTTGAAAATGAATGATAGTGGTGAATGGATTGAATATATGTTCCTTTCTTATTTATGAATCATACATAGAAACCAAACTATCATATTTGGTAATATTCATATTACAATATAATATGGCATGCATCTATAGAGCTTTATATCTTTTTAAATTATGTGTTGCACAAGAAAGTTGATGGTCAAATTGAAGAGAATAATGGATACTCCTTGACAGAGGTTTGGTAACATTATTTAAGCCATTGTTTAAATTTTTCTATTGATTGAAACCCATAACTCATGAAAGGTTAATTTCAAACCCAATACCCTGTTTGGACAGCTAACTATGTTGTAAGTATTTCATTGTGAGGAAGAAATAATATGAGTTATGTGTTTATGAATAGAAATAAGGTATGAGACATCAATAAGACTTGTGAATAGCTTTCTTGAAATTTACTCAAACCTTATACAAAATTGGAATCTATGTTGAAGTAACTTTGGGTAATAAGTTTATGAAACTTGTGTTTCCTATATGAGACTGTGTGCAACTCACAGTAACATAAATATTTGAATGCAAATTTAGTATAGAGGATTTATAGATGTATATGATGGATTTTGTATGTCATTTAAATAATTTTTAACCTATAAAATTCTATGAAAAGTGAATAGGAGTTGGTAAGATCAAAACCCTGAGTAGAATACTCATAAACCCTATTGTAGTAACTAAGAAAGCAAAGAAAAGATTGAGAATTTGCTTGGAAAACATGATCAAAGTAGTGAATTTGATGTCTATTGGATTTTATAAATGGTGAAAATTCAATTTGCTTGGAAAACATGATCAAAGTAGTGAATTTGATGTCTATTAGATTTTATAAATGGTGAAAATTCAATATAGAGGTAATAAATATTATACAAGTCATTGAAAATATTTAAAATGTTGGTAAAGAGGAAATATATGTCTTCTCAGCTTAAGATAGGGTCTAAAAACCCTAAAACTAGGGTCTGTTGTATATAACAAATTCCAACCATAAAAACTTGTTGAAATTTTGTCAATAGTTAGGTTTAATTATATTCTAAGAAATTTTAAAGTTTCAAGGTTGAACGGGTGTGTTAAGTACATAAATTAGGGGACTGAGTTTAAACTTGGTGCTAAGAGGCCTAATAGGCCTAAATATGAGCATATTTGACCTAGAAAAGTGATCAAATGGAAGAATTAGTTCATAAAAGTTTATGAAAAAAAATTAGGTTAAAGGGTATTTATTTCAAATGTTTTTTTTCTATATGAAGAATGCATATACCTGTACAAGGTCAAAAGGTCCATGAAAGGGCTAGCAGGATTGTGGAAAAGAATAGGTAGAGTTGGGAAAAAGAAAGATTTAATGATCAGAGAGTTTGTGTATAGTGTGAAGATTTATAAAGTACCAATAAAATGTATAGTGAATGTTTCAAAACCATGAAATATACCAATGAAATAAGGAGTCATTAAATTCAAGTTGCATCAAGGATGAATTGCATGGAAAGTGTATGGTGATAGAAGGAACAAAGTAGAGTTTTGTGAAGTCAAAAAGTGAAAAAAAATCAAGGATCAGTTAAATTTCTTGCAAGGAAACCAATATAATAAGATAAACCTCAATGGAAACCAAAACAAAGATGAGTAATGTTAAATTTCTTGCATGAAGAGAGAGTAAGTGAACCTTTAGAAGGAAGTGTATATAGAGCTTAAGTAGAGTTTAGTATAGAAGTGTTAGAGCATTTCATCATTTGGTATCAGAGCTATCTAGATCCTCTAGGAAGGTAAAGATAGGTATAGACATTGATGAATATATGGTTCATGTTGCATGTTTCATGATTAATAGGTATTTGTAAGAAAGAGGCAAGAAGGTAGTGCATGGAGTCTTGTTGAAATACAATAGAAAAAGAAAAGGTATGAGGTATGATTTGTGATTGATTTATTGATTAGAATGTATGACTGATATAAAATAGTGACTGAATGGGTAGCCCTGTAGTAAATTGAGCTATTAACAAGCTCAAGTGAAGAGAGACAAGATCATAAAGATAGATTAAGAGAGAGTGGACAATCCTAATGCAAAGGACAAGGATATTAAAGGCCCAAGTGTGGTTTGAGGTAGGAAGAAGGTTCCAAGTGTAAACCAAAGAAGAGGTCCAAGTGAGACCTAAAACAAGATGAGAGTGAGTATATACCCAAGTGAGGTACTCAAGAGGAAGATGAAGGGAGAAGTAGAGAGGAAAATGAAGGATGGGTTTGAATATGAAATCCATCGTGAGAGAAAAATGGAAAAGGAGATAAAGGAGATGAAAGAGGCATTGGAAAATATGGAAAAAGAGTTAATAAGGATGTGGAATGTATGTAAATTATAGTATGTAATCAAGGTCAAGAAAAGAGTTAAGTGCAGCTTCATGGAAAGGTTGTAAGAGAGAGAGAACTGACAGGTGATGGAGTACTTGGAGAGGCATTTAAAAGAGATGGCAACACAATTTTCCATGGAAAAATATGAGAGAGAGGAAATGAAGCCTAAAAAAATTATTCTAACAATGATGTGTTATGGTTGAATTCAAGAAAAGAAGTGGATGGTGAAGTGACTGATTAGCATGAAGAAGATGATATTAAAGAAATGATCCATGAAGAGAAGGTGAAAAGTGAAGAGATGGCTAGTTGGACAGTCAAGAAAGAAGAAGCAGTTGTGATGAAATATAGTAGGATAGAATATGTGGTTGATAAGCTAATGAACAAGCTTGGGACCTTGAAATGGTCAAGAGAAGAAGACAATAGGATATGGAGTAGGTATGAAGATGAAAAGATAGTAGTGGTAATGTTGGAGGTAATAATAGAAATGAAATGGCAATCCATGATCAATGCCACAAAGATTGAGGAAAATCATGAGAGAAAATAAATTAAAAAGAATGATTGTAGGTACAAGCAATAGTATGAGCAACAACAAAATAAAAATCAAAGGACCACATAGAAAAAGAAGAAGAAGAAGAAGAAAAGGCATAGGTGTGGCAGCAAGGAGCACACACATTTGTATGAACACTTGAATGAATAAGAATTTGGGGGGGTCAAGTCTTTTCTCCCCTTGGGAGTATGATGTAGGGGATTCATGGAAATTCCAAAGAGTTGTTCAATAACATGTTTTAGAATCTTATAGGTGTGTGTAAATTTGAATTTATGTCCTTCAGAGTTTTCCTACATTTTCCATAATTTGAATGTTTAAATCTTGTAAGTGGGATTGTGAGTGTTTTAGGTGGTCCAAATGAATGTTCATGATATTCAATGATGAATAAGGATGTATTAGACCCTTTTATGGTCTCATGTAGGTCCTAGGTTGGTTTTGAATGTTATATGTCATGTTGAAAAAGGTGAAGTGGAAGTTATGGTTCACCACCCTATGTAGTGAAGGAAGGTTGGAGAGGTTTCTTGATCAAGAAACCATTATAGTGTTTGTTTGGAGAGTTTCTGAATTTTTAGTGAGAATATATAGTATGTATGGTCTGTAGGAGTGAGAGAGAAGAGGAAAACATGTAAACAAGATTAATAAAAAAAGGTCTGCCAAGAAGACTAAAGGATTGTGCATGTCCTTCCATTTTGTAAAGAACAAAATTTAAAAATGAATGATAGTGGTGAGTGGATTTAATATATGTTATTTTCTTATTTATGAATCATACATAGAAACTAAACTATCATAGTTGGTAATATTCATACTATAGTATAATATGGCATGATTTTGTAGATCTTTGTGTCTTTTTAAATTCTATGTTGCACAGGAAAGTTGATGGTCAGATTGAAGTGAACAATGGATACTCCTTGATACAATTTTGGTAAGATTATTTAAGCCATTTTTGAATTTTTTTAAATTAAAACCCATGACTCATGAAATCTTAATTACAAACCCAATACTTTGTTTGGACAGCTAACTATGATGTAAGCATTTCATTATGATGAAGAAACAATATGAGTTATGTGTTTATGAATAGAAAGATGGTTTGAAACATCAATATGAATTTCAAATAGTTTTATTTAAATTTAGTCAAGCCTTATAAAAAAGTGTAATTTATGTTGAATTAACTTTGGGTAATAAGTTTGTGAAACTTGTGTTTCCTTTATGAGACTATGTGCAACTCACAGTGACATTAATCTTTGAATGCAAATTTGGTATAGAGGATTTATAGATGTAGATGATGGATTTTGAAGTTAATTTGACACGTTTAAAACCTATAAAATTCTATGAAAAGTGAATAGGACCTAGTAAGATCAAAACCCTGAGTAGAATACTCACAAACCCTATTGTAGTAATTGAGAATGCACAAAAAAGACTGAGAATTTTCTTGGAAAATGTAAATAGAGTAGTGAAGGTGATGTCTATTGGATTTGGTAAAGGTTGAAAGGTCAAGATAGAGGTAATAAATATTATACAAATCATTAAAACTATTTAAAATATTGGCAAAGGAAATCTATGTCTTCTCAGCCTAAGGTAGGGTCTAAAAACACTAAAACTAGGGTTCATTGTGTATAATAAATTCAAACTGTCAAAACCTATTGAAATTTGGTCAATAGTTAGGTTTAATTTTATTCTAAGATATTTGAAAGTTTCAAGGTTGTATGGGCATGTTAATTATGTAAATTATGGGATTGACTTTAAATTAGGTGCTAAGAGACCTAATAGGGCTAAACATGAAGCATATTTAACCTAGAAAGGTGATCAAATGGAGGACTTAGTTCATAAAAGTTTGTGACCAACATAATTAGGTTAAAGGTTATTTTTTTCAAATGTTTTTTTTTCTATATGAAGAATTTACTTATCCGTACAGGGTTAAAAGGTCTATGAATAGGGCTAGTAGGACTATGGAAACGAATAGGCAGAGTTGGGGAAAAGAAAGATTTGATGATTAGAGAGTTTCTATATGGTGTGAGGAGTTATAAAGGACCAAAAAAAGTATAGTGAATGTTTCAAAACCATGAAATAGACCAATAACCTAAGGAGTCATTAAATTCAAGTTGCATCAAGGACCAATTACATGGAAAGTGTATGGTGATAGAAGGAACAAGGTAGAGTTTTGTAAAGTCAAAAAATTAAATAAAAACAAGGAGCAATTAGAATTGATGATTAATCAATGAAGGTTGAATTAATCCATATAATAAGATAAACCTCAATGGAAACCAAAACAAAGATAAGTAATGTTAAATTTCTTACATGAAGAGAGAATAAGTAAACATTTAGAAGGAAGTGTATATAGAGATTAAGCAGAGTTTGGTATAGAAGTGATAGATCTCTGCATCAAAAATGATTCATATATAATATGATATGTGTCAAATAAAAGTAATATCAAATATTTCAAAGAGGAGTTGCATCCAACACAGACTTTGATTGCGCTCAAAGACTAATTTTCTCTTTATTGTTCTTCTGTAATATTTTTCTTCTTAAAAAATCTTCATGTCCCTCATTTTTTGTGTTGAATAGCTCATTAAATTTGCATAATTTATTCAAACTATTTCTAGGTTTTCTCTCTTTTTTAGCTTTCCAAAAAACTTTGAAATTCTAATTTTTTTTAGAATTGAGAGAGAAATTACAATTTTACTTAACCTAAAAAATTTTATATATATATATATATATATATATATATTCAATTTTTTGGATAATAAAATAGTGGAAATAATGGCGTGAAAATAGTGGATAGAGTGGACATAATGAAATAGAAGAGGATAATGTAAATGAATGGTGAATGTCAATAATTTGCACATGGTCTGCATTGCAAGTGGTTGGTAGTATGCAAGCAAGGTAGATGGGAAAAACTATCATTTACATTTGGGATACACTACATAGCCAGTAAGCTATTTTGTTGCAAAAAACTAATGGATGGAATATAAAAGAGAGGGCAAAGGGAACCTAATATGATACCACTAATAGGTTTTAACCCATTAATGGAGAAGAGATGAAGCTTGAAACTATAGAGCACCAATTTTATTGATCATATTCATCAAAAATATTCAATGGAAGAATTTACATATTTATAATATTTTCATCCCCTTTTAAATAGGAGGTAGTTCAACCACTAACTTATCCAAACACTAATCTGAGAAGGTTATTCTAACAACCTATATTCAATCTCAATTTTATCTACATGAGTTGCATTATCAACTCACTTAAAATTTTATTTACTCCACACATTATTTGCACATACATAATAATAAATTAATAATATAATGTGAAACATTATCCCCCCAACTCATGATGTTCATTGTTACATGGTTCATCTTGACTTTCCACCTATCACCATTAGAAACCAAAGATCCTAATTTATCCCTTTTACCCCTCATACTGCTAGATCTCTCAATTATCTCAATTACCATCTCACCTCTACTATTCACCTTAGGCCTATACTATATCTTGTGGTTCATGCTATTATTATAAAAAGAGGTTGGGATGTGCCACAATATATTCAAACCCAACAAAATGTCTTCCTTGATCAACTTGGTAGTACCATAACAAAAATATCCATCTTATAACTATTTAGACACTTAAGAGGATATGTTATATGTTGTATTTTATGATACCATTGTTCCCTACAATTCATAACCCAATTACACAAAATTTATAATTAATACATTATGATGAAATGGGGAATGTATATCTTTTGAAAGATAATATTTACCATCACAACACATCATTAACCAACACTTACCTTTATACATTCCTCTCAGAGTCAATGACATGGGAGTAAAAAGATTATTATTTGATAATAGTTCAAGCCTAAATATATACAACATTTCTTTCTTTCAACTTATTAATATATAGGTAGATAATGTATATACTTTCTCTATGAACATTAAACTCAAACAATGGTACAATTGGATTTTCATATCCCCTCCCAAGGTAAATTTTAGTGGCCCATATAGAAATTAACTTGTTTTTATTTATGAATCTCTAAGTATGTGTTTCAAAAGTTTGGAATTTTTTTTAAAATGGTGTTTAGGTGAGAAGGTGAATGAATAGGTGAACTATAACAGGGCATAGAATCTAGATGGGCATGCAACTATATGGAAAACTTGCAGACACTTCATCCCTTTCTTGCTATTAAAATTTTCTATTATGAATATATGGGTGGATTTTTGTTACATATAGTGGCTAATAAGCTCATATTAACTTTCAATGGAGTTATAAACTATATTTATATGTATGAAATTTATTTTAAATAGTAGCTGAATTGACATAGAAATTAACTTACACCTAGATAATTTAGGCAAATCCACGTTATTCACTACCCCTAAAATAGCTAAATGCTAATTTATAAAACCAACATATTCATGAATAATGAAGAATAGACAATAAAATTTACCCTAGATCCTTCCTCATTCCTGTAACTATGCCAAAAGCACCTTCATTTAGTTTCATAGATAACAAACAATATGCATTTGGACCAAAATACTTCCAAAGAATGGGATACAAAGGACAAGGATTAGGAAAGAATGAGAAAGGAATACTTAATTTCATTGAAGCATTTACTCAAAAAGGTAAAAATGGAATTAGATACATAACCCATATAGGTACTACAAATATAATCATGCATACATCTCAGCACATAACCTTTTACAAACCTTATTAACAGGGTAACCACTAAGTAATCAATTATCTACATTATCATTTATCTACCCAAAACTCATTGAAAATATTGTTTCATTAGACATCATGGCATTAGATTTATTATATAACGATGAATCTTTTCTATAATATCTAGGAGCTATGAGGATTTCCCTTTCTTTATATCACAATAATAGGTTTCCTTGTTCTACAAATGTTCATGCATATTTTAACAAGTCGGTTATTCTCTAGAATTATGGCTCGAACAATATGATTCCCACAAACCCTTATATATAATATATATCCACCCTTATAAAATAAATCATTAAATTTAATTATGGAACTGGCATAGATCCAAAAATAGTACTTTTGGTTGCCACATTAAAATTTGATGAGGATAAAAATGTCAAACAAGCACTATATTATTTTCCCAAAATATTCACTTGGGTATAATCTAACTTTCCAAGAATTGATCCATCCATTGGTGTACACCACATCACACTCTACCTAGATGTGAATCCATTTAATCAAAATTTAAGTAAAATTCATCCCATTGTTACATTACTAGTTAAAGAAGAAATTTAGACATTACTTAACACATGATTCATTCAACTAGTAGCTTACCCAAAATGGGTATCCAACGTATTTCTAGTCATCAAAGCTAGTGGATATATCCAGTGTTGCTCAAACTCCACAGATTTAATAAATCATGTCCTAAATATGATTTTTCATTACTCAGCATCGATATGATTATGAACTCCACTAGAGGATTTGAGATGTCATTCATGGATGGATTCATGGGTTATAATCAAATAAAAATTACCCAAGAAGATCAATAAAATACATCATTTATTACACCATGGGTTACCTTTTGTTACATAGTTATGTTTTTTGGATTAAAGAGTGTTAGAGACACATATGAGCCATGACTCATATATTTTGTGACCTCATTCACAAGATAGTAGAGGACTATATGGATGACGTGGTAGCAATATCAACATAGAGATGGAATCATGTAATTGATTTATGATATATATTTGAATGGTTACATAAATATAATGTACGCTTAAACCAAATAAGTGTGTGTTTGGCATAATATCCAAAAAATTATATAGCTTCATTATGTCCCAACAAGGCATCAAGGTGGATCAAAATAAGGTCAAAGATAATAGACATGCCTCCACTTGATGAATTGAAACAAATTTGATCTTTGTAGGGTAAACTTCAAGCAATCCACCTTGTTACCTAACTCATAGATAAAACATAGAATTTTACATGATTTTTGAAAATGGATACCAAATTGAATGGGACACAAAATACCAAGAAATATTTAATTTACTTAAACAATACTTACTCACTCCACCATTATTCATACCCCCGATACAAAATATACCTCTTATCTTATATATTTTTGGCATTGATCACACATTAGGTACCTTATTGGCACAATATGATGATGATCACAAATAAATTACCATATATTATATTAGTCACACCCTCATTGATTATGAACACAATTATACCTCAATGGAAAAATATGCTTGGCTCTTATTTTTACCACTTATAAACTTTGACACTACACTAATAATAACAAAACCCAAGCCATTACAAAATTTAATCCATTAAAATTTATCATGTCAAAACCTCATTTATCAGGATATATAGAAAAATGGGTAATGTTATTGATGGAATTTGATCTCAAAGTAATACCACAAAAATCAATCAAGCGACAAATTTTAGCTAATTATTTATCTATTTCCCCCTTATTTGATATAGAGCTTCTCTAAGATACCTTTAAGGATGACTTCAGGACATATAATATCACCAAGGACACATGGATGATGTTTTTTTATGGTTTAAAATGTGCATCAAGTGTTGACGTAGGAATTATTGTTACTACTCTACAAGGGGAACCTATACCCTTCACATATTGATTAAGATTGTTATAAGCATTTTTGGATATGAAGCATTAATATTAATTTTACACATGGCCCACACATTAAACATAAAATCCACCAAGATATGTGGGGATTCACAATTTGTTATCAATCAAGTCACAAATGTTTATCACATGAAAGAATAAAAGTTAATCCCATAAAAAAACATGGTACAATGTCTCCAGACACATTTTGACAATTTCTCAATAGAAAACATCCCACAAAATGATAATTGTCATATAGATGTGTTGGCTAGTGCCACATCTCTTATACCCATTAAAACAAATGATGACCAAGAAATATTCACCATATGATAGGTTTAGAACCCATAAGTCTTAGATGTACATTTGATAGAACCACATGCAAGTATAAAAAACTCTAAATGTTTTACTCAGATATATAATTTCCTATAAAAAATATGTCACACTAAACACATTTTCATAAAATGAAGAGTGTAAATTATAATTGATGCACATTCATATGTGATTATTAGATGGGATTTATTTAAGCAATCATTCAACAAATAGTTAATCTAATGCTTAGTCACTAAGGAGGCTAAAGTAGCAATAAAACTGATACATGATAGTGAATGTGGTGGCCACTTAAATAAGAAATCAATGTCAAATAAACTCATATGATAGGAATACTATTAGCCCACTATGAAACATGAATGTCATGAATATTCCAAATTATGTGAAAATGTCAAAGACGATAATTTAAGCCATGTTCCATCACATGCATTATAACCTATTATTTCACTTGGCCTTTCACACTTTGAAGATTTGACCTAATAGGCAAAATCAATCCTAAATCAGCATAGGGGCATAAATTTATCATCAAATCCATTTAATACTTCACAAAATTATTGGAATCTATACCATTACAATCTACTACATGTGAGGATATCTACATTTTCTTGATAACACACATCATCTTATGTTTTGGTCTACCTTCAGCTATTATCACATATAATGGTTCATCCTTAAAGATAAAATAATCAAAACTTTTTATGTCAAATTCAAAATAAAGCATACATTTGTTGCCCCTTATTATTCCTAGGGAAACATATAGCCATAAGATACAAATAAAACTATAAATAGCATCCTAAGATAAATAGCCACCTAATTTGGTGATGATTGCACAACCAACTAGTATACGCACTATAATCATATCACATGAGCATTTTGACACCTACAAGGGATACTCCATACTCCTTGGCTTATGGTACAAAATTGATTCTTCCATTAGAATTGTAAATTCCATTCTTATGTATATCTCTCAAATGACTTATCATAAATGATCAATACAAATAAAAATGTCTTCATGAATTGGAGAAATTGGATCATATATGAATACAATAAATAGTTCACCTCAAGTTATATCAAAAGCAAATAAAAAATTCATATAATAAATGAATCCATGCTAGAGATTTTGAGGTAGGTGAATTGGTTTTAAATGAAAATCTACAAAATGTCAATGCTAAAGAAGAGATGAAAAGTAAATTTAAATCAAATTGGTTGGGCCCATATGTCATCATAGAAAAATTGAGCACTAAAGTGTATCGGCTAACATTTATTGAAGGAAAGGCAATTAAAAATCCCATGAAACAAATTCAAAAAATACATATTTTACATATATAGTTTCAAAATAATAAAAAATCAAATATTCCAAAAAAATGCAAAACCATGACCTATGCATGTTGATGTTTCATTTCATTCTACACAAGTTGATTTGTGAATAGTTGATTCATCACTTATCTTAGATATTTTATACCATATATGCTTCACAAAATTTACATGGGTGACTATAAAACTTACAAGATAACACTTCCAAATGTATTTACAGATGATTTCATTATCAAACATTCACAAAATTCACTCAAATGAAAATGCACTAATGGATAGAATCACCCTTGTCCAAGTGAGACCAAACTATCATTTCTCATTTCTATACCACACACATGTTTTCTACAACTTGTAGATACACCAACTAGCTCACTAGGGGCATCCTATACACAAGTTTTATCATTCCTTGACCACATTTTCTTACTCAAAGGTAAGTATTTTCATGAATTATATCTATTAATTTCACTCAGATACTAACACACTAATATATACTACTAGTTCTATAATCTATTCAATCTACTTGTGTTTTAAATTTCTTAAGTTGATGAACTACACATGCATGCATGCTTTCATGTTTGATTTCATGCTTCACATTTTATGTTTGTTTCTTCCAACTAAGGATATTTGACTATGTAATTAAATGTGTGGATCTAATCCTCTATTATATGATTATATGCATGTGAGTACATTTGAAAATGTCCTTGTGTGTCTGTTTTTACATTTTAACATGTCCCTTGTGTGTGGCCCTCTGGCCTTCTATTTGTGTTCCTTATGTGTTCTGCATGTATTCTATGCATGTGTGCATCATGGCCATGACACTTGCTTGATTTCTTATTTATTTTGGTTTGAAATTGATGCCATGCTGGATATTATGCATCCTCCTAATTTTTATTCCATGATGTATATCATGCATCCCTCCCCATGTAGTTATATTCAACATTTGATACTCAATTCATATCACTTATTTGCATGCCTAAATTATTGTCATATATCTAGACATTCTCACTATGTATGATAATTCTAATGTACATTTCACATCATTATATACTCAATTTATCTATATGATGATGCCATATTTATCATTACTACTCAATTTTGGGTAGATGCAAGATAATGGGGGATAAAGGAGGGCTTAAAATGACACTTTTTTCTAAAAATAACAATAGTTAAACTTGGGGAGAGTTTTAGAGAAATTTGGAAAATAATTTGACAATAACGTAAGAATATGAATTTTGTCATTCTAAATGCAATTTCTAAATATATAATTTTTTTCAATACCCATATGATAAAAATTTGTGAAATTGATGCATTTATGATAATGGCTTGCCATTGTTTTATGAAAAGATAAGGAGACTGCATGTGTGCGATCACATTTTTTTAGTAAATGAATGAATTTTTGTATGAAATTTTATATATAGATAGATGAAATGTCAAATATCAGTCAAGATATTTTTTATTATTTTTTAATAAATATATATTTTTTTAAATAATTTTACAATTCAAGATAATTAAAAAATTATAAATACAAGTGTAAGAACACAACTTTTTGACCTTAACTTCATGAAAATCATTTTTATTTAAATCATAGCCAATGATGCATAGATTGGTCAAGTATAAGTTTTATAAACTTTTGATTAATGATTATAAAATTTAAAATATATTTGTAATGATATGTATATAGTCCATAATGAGCTATGTTGTGTAGAAATTAAGTAATAATTAAACATGATAATTTAACATTCAAAAACTACACTTTTCCCTCTATAAACCCATATAATTAAAAATAAATAAATAAAATCTATCTAATCATATGTGTCAAAAAAGATGAAAAAGACTCCTAAATTTCCTAAAGATCATGTGGGTTGCTTCATGACTAGTTTTAGGCTAAGTTCAGACCTCTCCAAGCCTAAATTCGAAGTAGTTTTGGAGGGAAAGAGGAGAATTCAAATATTGAAATGTTTAAATGGTGTACACCCTTTGTAAAGGGCATAAACCTTATTAATGCATTTTTTGTTTGGAACTTCCCCAAAACAGGATGTGTGTGCTTTGTAAAAGGGTGTATGCCCTTCATAGCTCATGGATTTATTTTATTTTTCCAAGAAATTCACTCATTAATTGTATATTTTATAAACTTTCACTAGTTTTTTCTACTAACACTCTACAAATTATCCATTTACTTTGTCTTTATTACTATAAATTCTTCAATTTTTCTCTAGACCTAGACTTATTTGTGTAAAGATAAATAATGAGGTTGGATCATCATCACAAAACACAAATTAAAGAGCTAACAATTGAGGAAATTGAAGTCAAGAGAGAAAAAAATTATAAAAATACAAGCAGATATGAGAGCATCCATAAGATATTCTACACATGGTGAAGGTACTTCCTCCAAACTAGATAATATTTCAAATGAAAATAACATGTCCAATTCTATATAATTTAATTTAGATATGTCTTTAAATGAGATAACATAAATTAATTAATCCTTATTGCATGATGATATTCAAAATGTAGAACAATTAACTAATGAATTTATATTGAGTGATGGAACACATTGAGAAACACAATCTAATGAAACATCCATCTATAATGAAGTTTTTGAACATGATAATCAACATCACATAATGACCCCAATTATTCTATCTCCTAATGAAGAGGAATTCACTTCACCTATAGGGTCTAATGTACCTAGCCAACACTCTAAATATCCCTTCTATGGTTGAAGTGGTAACACCATCTAATTCAATACAAAGTATAGCTCTTAGAACCACACCTCTAAGGATAGTGTGATGAACATTAAGGTATATGGTTGAAATAGATGAGAAAATAATAGAACATGTGGAAGGTAAAATGTGAAAAATAGAAGTTTAGCATCATGCTCAACATGTATGGGACTATTCATTTGAGAATAAAAATTATACAAAATGATTTCAATTATTTTTTTAATTAATGAAAATGCAAAAAATGAGCCCTATGATGCATAATTTAGGATTAAGAACAAATAATATAGAGAGAAGAAATAATTCAATAGTAAAGAATCTATTTAATAAATTTAATGTAGTAGGTAATAGAACTCAAAAAAGATAGTAATGTGGCAAGATGCGTAATAATGGAATCTATAGTGAGTAAGTCAATATCCAGAACTTGATTTCTTAGTAAAATAAGTGAATCCATGAAATCTAATAGGAAAACTATAATAAATTCCATATAAATAAGAACAAGGCTTGATGACCTTTTACTCAGATTATTGGGCATTTAGTGGTAGACTCCCAAGAAAGGATAAGTTGTTAGTTGAAAGAACAAGATATTTGATTGAAATTTTTTGGCACAACAACACAAGGGTATCATCTAATGTAAAATATGTTTTTAAAGGAAGAAAAGGTTCAAAAAATTGTGATCCACATGCAAAACATTTCTTCAAGATGACCCAAATAGAATTTTATAAAAAAAATTATTAAAAATTTTAATGGCAATTAATAACTAGCCAAAAGTCATTTGAGATGTGAAAGCCTTTATACATTAAAATAAATCAAACATGCACCACATGTTATATTATCTATGTTGAATTTTCTATAAATTTTGATATTTTTTGCCATATACATTGTACTTTACATATTGACAAGATTATGTAGGAATGTATGGTGGTTTCCCCACCTAAAACATCAAGAGATTTAATCCCAAGTCTTTTTTGTCAAATACCTGAGGGATAATTATTTTTTCCAAAGAATTTTTAGATCAAGTATGTAACACTTGTGGTGGTTTGTCACATTTGACCAACTGTATACATGAAGAATTTTCACATGAATTTGGAAAGTAACTAGTTGTTTTTAAGAATTATAAATCTGTAAAGTATATATTAAAATATGGAAAAGATTCATCAAGATGTGAGTTGGTGACAACCCAAGTATCTATATATATTTTCATGTTTTAATTCAAGAATAATATTATCTACCAATATGCAAGACACACATACAAGGTAAATGGTTAGATTATCAATTCAAGTTCTATAAGGACAACTTCCTAATTGGAACCATTGTTTTGGTTGTGGAATTTACTAATAAATACATACTAAAACCACAAAATGAGGTTCAATATCAGTACTATAATTCAATTCAAGTTGTAATTTTTATGCATATTACATTTAGACATGCACCTGATAACACAAAGGAAAAAAAATTTGACGAAGTGCCACTTTCATATGAACGATGATAGAGCACATTCTCAATAGTTTATCTAAGGTTATTTTGAGATATTTTATAGAATATGAATTCAAGATAAATCATGTTCAACACGCACTACATTTGATCAGACAATTATGCAAGATAGTTTAAGGATTCTCGAATGTTTTATTGGTTAAGTAAGATACATAAGAAGAAAGAGGTTCAACATTTTGAAGTTTCTTTGAGGTTGGGCACGGTAAATGGAAACATGATGGTGCAGGTGAATGTGTAAAAAAAACCCATAAAAAGAGTTGGGAAATCATAAGGAGTGCTAATTTGATCGATGTTGTAGGTGTTGTGACTTGGTGTAGTGAAAACAATTCTCATGGATTAGATAAATATTCTCATGTGCAAAGTTTTTTTTAGTTAATGAAGGAAGAATATAAATAATGTATGAATATTGCAATACAATAGCTATATCTAATATTTTCCACTCCATTTGAATCTCAAATTATAGTTTATGGACTATTTATACTAGAGATATGGCATGCTTTTGTTTAGGTTGTATGGAATTTAATTAGAATGAATTTGAGTTGAAATAATGGGTTGATGAATGGTATTATAGACCCATAACACCTATGGAGACTATCAATTTGTTTTAACCACTAGGGGATCACAAAATAGCATCATCAATTGACTTTTACCCCATCTCAGATCTTGTGCAACCAAGTAAAATTAATTTATAATTTAAATGTAGCCTTAGTTCTATTAGTGATATCTTACTTTTTTCTTAGATGTCCTTAAAATTTGATTGTATTCAAGGCATGTTTTTGTAGTCATTACACCTAAGGATAATGATGAGGGAATAGACTAAACTTATCTCATTATGTAGAGGCAAAAAAAATTAACCATAATTGTCATGTGGGAGAAGATCTACTTTATCCAGCTAGATCTATGGTGGTTACAGGAACTTAGATTCATAGATACTTTCATTAAAAAAAAAATGGCTATTTGATTACTTTGAAACACATAGGATGGTGCTTTATTATTGAAATTTGGTTATCACTACAAATATTCAAAAGATCAAATATTGTGAAAATCATCACAATAAAAGCTCATGGAAATTTTTTGAATCCGAGCATGAAGCAATTCTTGAAACACTTAAAAGTAGAGTTGATCTTGAAGGTAGGTTGGATTGTCATGGTAACATTAGTATTCAATGAATCTATCATTTAAAATTACCAAAATTAACTTATTTAATTTATTGTATTTTAATTTTGGATTATTTTATCATTACATTAATTTATATTTGATTTTTTTATTAATAATTTTAATGTAGGTTAGTGGTACCAGATGAAATTCCACCTTCATGTGGTTGGTTCCATGAATAGAGAAGATTATCTTCTTGAAACAAAGAGAAGCCTAAAAAATAATATATGTCAAGTAGATACTTTTCTACCTCATCCCAAGTGGTATATAATCCTATATGGGTAATATAGGACTTTATCGTATAAGTATAGGAGTTGATGGTTCATCTCTACACATCCCTATTTGTCGATGAAGATGATCCATTGATTAGGCTAGTGAGTCAAAATATATGCCTCCCACTAACCAACTTTTGATATTTTAAAAGACATTTAGATGTGATAAAAAAACTCATTTTCATGTCTTGCTCATCTTGAGTACCACATAATCCCCTTGGGGATGATTATAGATATCTTTGTGAAATTTTAGGCATTCATAATTCAACTCTACGCTTCACACTCTCCTACAACATGCAGTGGAAGTTTGATCTATTTTTTTACTTAGGGATTATAAGCTTCTCTTCAGGGATGTTTCTAAATGACTAAAAATTTCAACCTCATCACCTAATAGAGATTGGAGGGTGACTATTCCAAAATTTATATGCCCATCCAGATGTGTCAGTGAAGATGATTCATTAATTGGGCTAGTGAGTCAAAAGATACACCTCCTATTGACCAACTTTTGTTATCTTAAGAGACATTTGGCTATGAGATAAAACTCATTGCCATGTATTGCTCATCCTAAGTTCCATAAAATCCTATAGGGGTGATTATAGGACTCTCCTATTCAACTCTAGGAAGTGGCATCTAATCTCTACCCCTCACAATTATCTTGCAATGAGTGGTATAAGTTTGATTCATTTTCTCACTCAACGATGAGAAGCTTCTCTTCATGGATGCCTCCAAACATCTTCAAATTTAAATCTTAGGTCTCAATAGAGAGTGGAAGGTGACTATTATATAATTTATATTCCCATCTAGATGTGTCTTTGAATATGGTTCATATATTAGGCTATCAAGTCAAAATATATTCTTCCCACTAACCAATTTTTGGTCTCTTAAGAGACATTTAGCTATAATAAAAAACTAGTTTCCATATCTCACTCATATTGAGTGCCAAAAAATAATTTATTATGTGCTTATATTACTCTCTCATTTAACTATATGATCTTATGTCTTATCTCTACCCCTTACAGTTCTCCTGTAATGCATGGTAAAAATTTTGCTCACTTTTCCCACTCAGGGACGATAAGCTCCGCTTAAGAGATGCATCCAGCTAACTAAAAATTTATATCATAGGGCCTAATAGAGAGTTTAGGGTGATCATTATAAAATTAAAATACCCACTCAAATGAGTCCACATATATGATTCATTGATTGGGTTAATGAGTCATATGATATGCCTCCCACTGGCCAACTTTTGGTCTCTTAAGAGACATTTAGCTATGAGAGAAGACTTGTTGTCATGTCTTGCTTATCCTAAGTGCCATGAAAACCTTTAGGGGGTACTTATAATATCCTCTCATGAAACTATAGGATCTTAAATTTCATCTTTACCACTCATAGATGTTTTACAATGTACGACGGAAGTTCACTTAGTTTTCCCACTAAGGGATGGCAAGCTTCTCTTAAAGGATGCCTCCAAATGACTACAACTTTTGGTCTTAGTTATTAAAGAAGAGTGGAAGATGGAAATTATAGTTTTAAAATTCCCATTTATATGTATATGTGTAAATGGTTTATTTATTGGTCTATTGAGTCATAAGATATGTCTCCAACTAACTAATTATTAGTCTCTTAAGAGACATTTGGCTATGAAAGAAAACTTGTTGTCATGTCTCGCTCATCCAAATGACATATAATCATTCAATGGGTGATAATAATAATAATAATCTATCATGAAAATTTAAGCATTAATGGCTCACCTATACCCCTCATAGTTTTCTTGTATAGCATGATAGAATTTCACTCAGTTTTCCCACTCGAGGACGAGAAGTTTCTCTTAAGGGATGCCTCCAAAAAATTGAAAATTTTGGTTTCAGGTCCTAATGGAGAGTGTAAGGTGGCCATTTTAGTGTTAAAATTCCCTTCTAGATACATCCACATAGATAATTATTTGATTGAGTTAGCGAGTCAAAAGATACGCCTCCCATTGACCAACCTTTGGTCTCTTAAGAGACATTTGGCTGCAAGATAAAAATCATTGTTTTGTCTTATTCATCCTAAGTGCTATGGAATCCTCTATGGGGTAATTAAAGGACACTCCCATAAAACTATAGGAGCTAATAGATCATTTATTTCCCTCATGGTTATCCTATAATGCATAGCATAAGTTCACTTATTTTTCCCACTTAGGGATGAGAAGCTTATCGTAAGTAATGCCTCTAAATGATTACAAATTTTGGTCCTTGGGCCTAATGAAGAGAAAAAGGTAGCCATTATAGTATTTAAAAACCCATCTAGACACATTTATGTATATGTTTCATCTATTAGTCTAGAAATTAAAATGATACACCTCCCATTGACCAACTTTTGGGGTCTTAAAAGACATTTGGCTATGAGAGAAAACTTATTGTTGTGTTTTGATCATCTTTATTTCCATAGAATCCTATGGTGGGTGATTATAGGACTCTCCCATATAACTATAGGAGCTGATGTATCATATCTACCCCTCATGGTTCTCATGTAATACATGATATAAATTTGCTCAGTTTTCCCACTCAAAGATGAAAATATTCTCTTAAGGGATGCCTCTAAACAACTATAACTTTTGGTCATAGTGCCTGACAAAGAGTGGAGGGTGGAAAATATAGTGATAAAAAAGCCATATAGATTAATTTTCATATATGGTTCATTGATTGGTCTAATGACTCACAAGCTATGCCTCCCACTAACCAACTTTTGGTCTCTTAAGAGATATTTGGTTGCAAGAGAAAACTCATTGTCATGTCTTCTTCATCCTGAATGCCATGGAATCCTTTAGGGGGTGTTAATATGACTCATTTTTAAAATATAAGCACTAATTATTTGTATCTACCACTCACGATTCTCTTACAATGCACTGTATAATTTTTCTCACTTTTCCCACTAAGGGGCAAGAAGTTTATCTTAAGGAATGCCTTCAAATGATTACAGATTTTGGTCTTGAGGCCCAAAAGAAATTGGAAATTGGCCATTATAATTTTAAAAACTCCATATGGATGTGTCTACCTATATGGTTCATTGATTGGGCTAATGAGTCACAAGATATGCCTCCCATTAACTAGCTTTTGGTCTCTTAAGAGACATTTAGCTACGAGAGAAAACTCATTGTCATGTTTGTCTCATCTTGAGTGTAATAGAATACTATAGTGAGTGTTAATAGGAATCTCACTTTTAATTTTAGGTGTTTATGGATCATCTCTGCCCCTCATTATTCTCTTTTAATGCATGGTAGAAGTTTTCTTACTTTTCCCATTCAAGGAGGAGAAACTTTTCTTAAGGGATCCATCCAACAAACTATAAATTTCATTCCTAGGGATTGACAGAGAGCAAAGGGTGATCATTATAGTGTTAAAATTCCCATCTATATGCATCCATGTAGATGGTTCATTGATTGGGATAATAAGTCACAAGATATGCCTCCCATTAACTAATTTTTAGTCTCTTAAAAGATATTTGGCTAAGAGATAAAAAAGTTAACATGTCTTAATCATCCCAAGTGACATGGAATACTTTGTGGGGTGTTGAGAGGAATATAAAATGTAATTTTAGGCTCTAAAATCTCATCTCTACCCCTCACATTTATCTTTAAACATGCATTAGAAGTTATCTCACTTTTCCCACTTGGGGATGAGAAGCTTTTCTTAAGGGATGCATCTGACCAACTATAACTTTCATTCTCGAGGCTTGACAAAGAATTATAGTGTTATAATTATCATATAGATGAATCCACATATATGGGTCATTTATTGGTATAATGAGTCATAATATATGCCTCCCACTGATAAACTTTTGGTCTCTTAAGAGATATTTAGCTATGATTAAAAACATGTTTTCATGTTTTGGTCATCTCAAGTTCTACAAAATCCTATAGGGGTGCTTATAAGACTCTTTAATGTAATTGTAGGTGTTGATGGATCATATCTACCCCATATGTTTCTCATGTAATTCATGACATAAGTTCACTCACTTTTCCCACTCAAGGATAAGAATCTTCTCTTAAGGGATGCATCTAGATAATTGTAACTTTCATTTCTGAGGCTAGACAAAGAGTGGGGCATGAACATTCTAGTGTTAAAATTACCATCTATATATATCCATGTAGATGGTTCATCAATTAGGCTAATGATTCACAAGATACACCTCCCACTGACCAAATTTTGTTCTCTTAAGATATATTTGGATACGAGAGAAAACTCATTACCATGTCTCACTCAACTTAATTATTATGAAATCCTCTAGAGGGTGTTTATAAGACTCTCCCATGAAACTTTAGGCACTAAAAACTTGTCTCTACCCCTCATGGTTATATTACAACACATGATATAAGTTCGCTCACTTTTCCCACTCAGGGACATGAAACTTCTCCTAAGGGATGTGTCTATCCAACTAAAAAATTTATTTATAAGGCCTGATAGAGAGTGGATAGTGACCCTTATAGTGTTAAAACACATGTTTTGACATGTCCATGTAGATAATTCATTGGTTGGGATAACAAGTCATAAGATATGACTCCCATTGACCAAGATTTGGTCTCTTAAGATATATTTATATGTGAGAAAAAACTCATTATTGTGTCTTGTTCATCTTGAGTGTCATGAAATCCTTTAGGATTGATTAGAGTATTCTCTAGTGAAACTCTAAGATATGATAATTCATCTCTATTCCTCACAGTTTTCATGCATTGTACAATAGAATTTTTCTCACTTTTCCCACTTAGGGATGAGAATCTTCTCTTAATAGATGCCTCTAAATGACAACTTTTCATCCCAGGGCCTAATAGATAACATAAGGTGGCTATTATAGTGTTAAAACACCCATCAAGACATGTTTTCATAGAAAATTCATCAATTTTAATAATGATTCATAAGATACACATCCCACTAACCAACATTTGGCCTCTTAAGAGACATTTAGATATAAGAGAAAACTCATTTTTGTGTTTTTCTCATCCTGAGTGCCATAGAATCCTCCATGGAGTGTTAATAGTAATCTCCCATGTAACTATGGGTGTTAATGGTTTATATATACCTCTCATAGTTCTCTTGCAATGTGTGGTGTAAGTTTACTCACTTTTCCCACTCAGGGATGATAGCTTCTCTTAAGGGATGCACCTGACCAATTAAAAATTTCATTCTCAAGGCCTAATAAATATTTGAGGTTGAACATTCCAACATTTATATGCCTATCTAGATGCATCTATATAGATATTCCATTGATTAGGCTAATGAGTCATAGGATATGCCTCCTAATGACCAATTTTTAGTCTCTTAAGAGAGATTTGGCTATGAGAAAAAACTCACTATTATGTCTCTCTCATCCTGAGTGCCATAAAATCCTCTAGGGGATGCTTAGAAGACTCTCCCATGAAAATATAGGTGTTTAAGGCTTGTCTCTACCCATTTAAATATGCTACACTTCATAAGGAACATGTTTATAAAGGTGTCTATTTTTTTTCACTCTCTTTAATAGCTTTAATTGTTACACCTTAAGAGGCCTTATATCATCAAAACATTGTATTCTCTTCTTCATCAATCATGAGACTTATTTGATAGACTATTGGTGATCTCAAAGGGTGATTGGAAACTTTGTGTTCTATATATTCTAGGCCTAGAACTTTCACTCTTTCCTACTTTAAGACATTTGTCAACCCTACAATCCTCCATGAGACCTATAACCTTCAAATCATTATTTTAAAACCTTGGAATCCTATTAGACTATGATGGAAACAAAAAACATTGTCTTTGATATTGTAGGAGGCCTTTTGGTTCTTGTAACCTATTATTAAACTATACCAAGCCTATAGGTGAGTGATTATAGATTATAACCATGTTTCTCATTATATCTTCTTCATGAATCCTTGGAAAACTTTCTTTTAAACTTTCAAGAGCATGAGATTCCTTTAAACATGTTTGAAATTCTTGTTCTCTACCATACAAACTTGCAACATTCTTTATTTTTGGTTCAAAATTTGTCCATGGACTTGTAAACTTACCTTAAAAGACCTTTATTGTGATTTGAGGACCCTATGGTAACTTGGAGACATGCCTTTAGTATTTGATGATGTCTGATACTTGTCTACAATCTTAGAACTTTCAAACAGTGTTTGAAACCCTAATTTCTTATTCATAGACCTAAAAAATTATCGATATGCTCGAGATATTATTTTAACTTTCTTTCAAGGCTTGAATAAAATCCTTCCAATTCTAGAAACCTCCTATATTTGTCTCTATGCCTTGTATGAGGGATTTTAGAGAAATATGACCTCTTAAATAGTCATAGAAACTATCTAACTCTTTCTTGGAGGCTCGCATGGAAGTTTTGAAGTTTGAGAATATTATATTATTAGCTTTAACCCTATAGGTGTTCTTGGCCATGATTTATACCTCTATTAGAAACATGTTATAGGCCATAGTAAATATTATGAAATAATGAGTCTTTTTGTATACCTATAGATGTTTATAAATGATATTTAAAACTATTTCACTCTTGGTAAGCCCTATATGAAGTTGGAAGAATTGTTAGAGACTTATAGCTAAGTTTTGAAATATTAAAAACATATGATATTTTTGGAAGCCTTGAAATCTTGAATGCAAACTTGTAATAATCTCTTGCTTGAACTTATCTTCTCACTTTCAAGCATGTATGTTAGGTTTTGGATCATGTTTATAACTTTAACCTTCACTAACGAGCTTATATCATCATGAAGACCCTCCAACTCTCTCTTATTTATTAATCAACCATAAAACCCTCAAAAATCACCACTAAAGACCTAAAAAATGATTTTTTTAATGGAATATTGGTAGGTCAGCATTATACCACTATAAATCTTAGAGTAAACCTACATGTTAACATTATACCACACCAAACCTTGCATAATAGACATAAAAATTCATTGAAAACATCTAGGAAATGCTTTAAGACCTATAACATCATGATCCTTGCATGTTTTCTTTTCTCACAACCTTAAACTTGCTTAAATACTCTTGATAACATGCAAAAATAGGCATACAAATTCATTTTGATGTCTCTTTGAGCTTAAAAAACCATGAAAATGTAGATTCACAAGTTTAGGGTTTTAGAGGTATTGGTTGTCTGCAAGGTCTCTTTAGTGGGTCCACATATTTTTTCCATTCTCATAAAGGCTGAAAACCACCATGAGGTGCCTTAAGACTTACCATGCACAAGGGGAAGAGACATGGGATGTGACTGGTCCCTTTATAAAACCCATACAAACATTTGTATTTTGTCTTGTTTTCTTATAATAGGCCTTATTTTCTCCTCTTAAAAGACTTATAATTCATCATTTATGATCTTTAATATCCTTTTGGTCCTCTTTAACCCTTTTTCCATGTGTAATATCTCTTACAAGGACTTACAAACTCATTCAGTCTTACAAATCTTCATTTTCACTAGTTAATGGCTTGTAATATGGCATACAAATTACTTAAAAGGCCTTAGAATAGAATTTGCAGGATTTGAAGATTGTTTTTATGTTCTTTAGACTGTTTGAAACTCATAGATCTCTATAAATCATCAAGAAGGTATTTAAAAGTATGTTATAGTCCTTATTTTGAATTTTTTTAAGATTTTAAAAACCTTTGATCCTTGTGGGAATTTTTTAAATCTTCAATAGGAGCCTACAACTTTCAATAGACCTAAAAATCTTCATTTTCCTATGTTTTTGGCTTATTTCTCCACTTGTAAGACCCTGCAATGAACTATTTTGGTTGTTTCAAAGGTTAAAGAAATATGGCACACAAATATAAATATGGCATAGAGTATCATCACTTGAAGTTAAAAAAATAGTTTTACTATGTGTTCTCACCAATCTATGTCTCTGAATCATGTGCTAGGAGGGAGATATTAGACATTATTCTTATCCATGTGGGGTACCCATAGCATCTCTCATAATCTATAAAACTAAAAAATGAAAGAAGTCAATTATGAATCAAATAAAACTAAACCTAATTTTATATAAATTGAAGTTAATATTTATATACATATTAATCCACTCATCTTAGTCACTCATCTAATATCATTTAAAATCAATCTATTTACACCTTCATTCTATCTAACAATTCACTATTTAATCTCTTTCCTAGCTATTAATCTAGTTCCCCCTTCATATCTTCTTCACCACCCTAACATTTACATCATCCCATCCATCACTAATTCTCTTATTATATTATTATTATCATACCATTAACCTACTAAGCCATCTTATGAACTTTAGGAATTTTAAATTCCAAATATCCTAACTACCCCCAACAAAATATATTATAAATCCCCTTCTAAAACCCCCCAATAACTCTAATTAACACCCCTAACTACCTTTATAAGTCTCCTAATACACTTATATCCTTTAACCTTCCCCTCTATAAATTCCCAATTAAATTTCTAATTCAATTTCTCATTAAATGAGTTGTCCCCCAAGGAATTGTTAATTCCTTGAAAATTTCTTAGCCCTTGATCTTCCCAAGCTCAACATTGAATAACCACTTTCCATTCATCCACCACCCTTCTATTTATACTAGCATATATTCCATGAAAATTCAATGAGGAAATTGGATTCTATATGATATTCAACTTGTCTACCATCCTTTTGTCTTTGAGTCTCCATTGTTATAAATTCTAATTCTATAAGGAGCAATCACAATCTTGTCAATTTTGGGGCATGTCCTTATCAAATTTGGAGGTAAAATGTTTATCATTGAGGTATAACCATTTATATTTAAGTCATTTATTGCTTGTATTTTATCTTATTTATCCAATCATGATTTTTAGTTGAATTTTTTATTGATTTTGAATGATTTATATGTATTTTGAATCCATTATCCATATTTCACCTAATTATAATATTATTCCTTATGTAAATAAAGAGAAAGTGATGGAGGGATATAAAAAGATAAAAATTATTGCTTCATGTACTAAAAATATGGTGTATACAAAATATTTAAACAATAATATTCAGTTTTAGTGTCTACATATTCATAAATGGAGAAATAACTAGAAGAGACATAAATACAACTTTGCATGAACTAGAAATAACTAGTGCATACATTAAAATGAGAGCATATTGTGTAGTGATAATGATATATATACCTTGGACTACTTGTAATTAGTAACATTTTGACTATCGTTATTATTGGCATCATAGGTGTTGTGTTGTTATCAATCTAAAACCATCATGACCTAGCTCATATTTATTTTAGCTTAAGACAAGAATGTGAGATAGCAATGTCAGTGAATAAAGAAACATATGCACAATTTTAAATTTATATTAAATGCAACATATTATAGAGTTACAATATTTTAAGGAAACACTTGTTGAAAATGAAACACAAATATGCTACACTTATGAGTGTTTCAAATCTATCTAGGATATTATGCTTATGACATATATGTAGCCATAAAAAATAATAAAATGAAATAACTACACTAATTGGACAAATATATATATTACTAAAAAACTTAAATTTAGGAATAATACACTAAGTTGTGATTCAATATTAATTATCAACTTTTATGTCATTTGTAATTTTCTAGACCTGAGTGTAGGGTGTCATAGTGTTAATTTCAGCCTCAACAACAAAATCTAAGTTAACTAAAGTACCTGAGATATTAGTGATCATATATACAAGAAACAAATAATAAATTCAAACAAATATTATTCAATTAAGTAAACATATATTAAAAAATAACTTAATATTCTTTTAATACATAAACAAACTTTAATAGAAATTAAACCTTTGTGTCAAATATAGATAGTGAAGTAAATCAGTCCTACATAATAGACTAAAATGTGCTAAAGGGAGGTGGTGAATTAATTAAATATGGCATAAATTCTACCATGCTAATGTCATGAGGTGCTAAAGCATCTACAAGTGATGTAAACTCTAGAAAACTAGTCTCCTAAGCTCTTGAATCAACTCCAAATATCATTTACTTAGTTATGCTAGTGTCCTAAGGTACTGAAGAAAATATATATGGAATATAATGTTTTGTACCATTGTCCAAAAATGTTGAAGCTATTGTAAATGGCATAGATGGTTAGGTACTAGTATGCTACATTAATGTAGGTCTAGTCTCCATAAATGTAGCTCGTGTATGTCGCACCTGAATAGGAGGTCCAATATACTTCCTCCCACATGATGTGTAATGATGTAATGGAAATTTAGGATGACTGCTAGAAGGAGATACAATAGCACCAATACCACTAACACTAATAGTAGGAAGGACACTAGAACCAATACCCTAGAACCTATCATAGGAGGGACACTATTAGATGTCTCACCACCTAGACCCTATGTACAAGTCTTTAGTGTATGCATCCCATGATTAATCATAACCTACGTGAGACTGGTAACTACCTCAAAGTTGTCCATATTTGTGGTACGATGAAAAAATTTAGGGATAGAAACATGTGTTAATATCCTTCTATTTTTTTAACTCAGTTAGGATGGTTTTGGTCCCACTTAGCACTAGGTCTATATTATAAGGTCCCATATCCCCTACCTTTGGAGGCCTTCATGTCAAAATAATTTGGAATTTATTGACTCATAAACTCACAATAAAGTTTTCTCAAAAATTATAATGGAAACTCATTATTATTTTATAGAGGCTTATCAAACACTAGCCACCAACTATCCCAAAAGTTATTTTTTTATCTTTGTATGAACACACCAATCAATGCTAATATGTTTTTAACTCATTGGTGGTGATTTATTGGTTCCAATCTTAAGAAACAAAGCACACACATCTTATTTTATTAACTTTTTTTTAACATCATCATATCAAAATTTATCAGAATAATATTTTTTTTAAACCTCTCTTTGATGAAACATTGCATCAAGTTACGAAGTGACATTTCCCACCTCATTAAACATGGCCTCTAATGTACTCACAAGTTAATTGTATCCACTATTATTGGAGGAGTGATGCAAATTATTGATAATAATTTTTAATTTTTGTCATTTTGCATTATATTTCTTATACAATTCAGTTTCTTCTTTTGTGAAGTCAAATTGTTGAGGGTTTTAATCATGATTTTATTTTACATTTTTTCAGGCATTGGGTCCATTGAATTTTTTATCTATATTTATAAAAATACAATATTTTAAATGCAATGTGAGAGAGTTCACTGCAAATTTAATTTTAAAACCCTATGCATAAAAACATATAAATTGAAACCCCAAAATTAAAATTTAACAATCAACATACCTGAGACCATGATCAAAATATTGAATCACACTGGTAGATTGCAAATCCAAAGTATGCATGTCCTCGTCAAAATGTGAGAGCTCCTTCAATGCAAAAAAAGTAAATTTGTGGGTTTGAAAAAAGGTAAGAAAAAAATAATGAAAATAAAAAAATGGTGTACGCCCTTTTATAACCTCAAAGGGTGTATTCCCTTTGTGGGCCAAAGGTCGTATGCCTTTTGTAAAAAAAACAAACTCTCCCATGAATGTCACTTTTTTTGTCCCCCAACTTTGTGCATCCGCCCATTTACATATTTTTTATAACATATCTCACATAAATTTTTGTTTTGAGTCAAGTTATCGAATAGGCACAACAAATCACATCAAAAGAGGGGGCATACACATGGGTTTTATATTAGATATTTATCCACTCAACACTCAGTTTAGCACTCAAATAGACACAAATAATATATATGTAATATCTTATAGGATATATATAGTAAACCAGAGTGCATACACAAAAAGTGCTCAGAAAGATAGTTTGGATAAGATCATTATAAAAGGATAGTAGTGAAGCTTGTTTTTGTATAGGTAGGGAAATGTTATCATGGGGCTCACAAAATAGGCATTCTCAGAAGCTTTAAGAATCCTAGACAATCAAACTAGTTTGCAACAGTTTATAATTTTAGTTCTCTCAATTTGCTTAGATTGGGGGAATCATTCACAACACATGTTTCAAGTTTATGCACAAGTTTTTACTCAAAATCTTAGTTTTTATTAATTAGTCTTAGAATATATATACACTATATATCATATTGGGGTTATGTTTGTAACATATGACTCCCTCTTTTGCTTAATTTTACACTAGTTTCATAGATGGACTGGAAATACTTGTCATTCTCCACATTGTATACACCAGAATAATATTATACAATCTAATTACACTATAAATAGACTTAATCTATATGTATTAGTTGGTTCTCCCTTTTTCACTAGTTTTGCACCTAATTACTTTATTGGGATTCATACAAGGATTCCAAGCCACTTCACTACCTTGATTATGCAATGATGGATTCAATAATATTTTGAGGTCTTAAACATGTTCTCCAAATCAATGATGATTGGAGTATACATATTATAATACAAGATATTAAATGTGAATGAAATATCCAAGGGGCCTACCCTCCATAGTCACCAGCTTTACACTAATATTTGTACTAGAAAACATAATGGTTCATGTACCCAATCAAGTGAATTCATTCCTTGTTAGTTAGATATTGAGTTTTTTTAATCTTTGCTTATTTATATTTGTCTTAAGTTAGATTTGATTTTATACATGTTCCATTATAGGTTTTATGTGGATCACATTTTGACATTGAAACCTACATTCAACGTTGCACTTCATAGGTAAGTTTAGGTGTGCTATCTTTTTCATTTTAATCTAGTAATTTTACTTTAATTCATTACTACAATAAAGTAAGGGGAAATGTAGTCACATAAATTTATATTTAAGATGAAACATGCAGTTGTGACCATCATTTTGACACACTTATATCTTGACCTATCTAAATTCCTTTCGACCACCTTCACTCTCTTTTGCATGGTGATTTACCCTTGAAAACATCTTAAGTCACCATAAGACCCATCCACCTAACTTTCTCACTAGTCTAGGCTCAGATCCTAATTAATTATCACCCTCTACTTAATATTTTCCACACTTTGGATAGGATGCCCCATTTTGACTATAGTGTACCCCATTTTTGTCCACCATCCTAGATGTTGTCCTCTTGCCAATTAATGGATATTTTTTGAAATTCAAAGTTTTTTTTTTTATTGAGAAGTGCCTATATATATATATATATATATATATATATATATATATATATATATATATATGGTAAAACACTAATCATATAATAAATTTAAAGTCACCAAAGTTTTTCCAAGTATTTTTCATAATCTCTATCGAAGGAATACCAAAAATACCATTATATACACAAAATTCAAGTCAATTTTCAAAAAATAAAAAACTTCCACACATAAAAGAACCAAAATTCAAATTGCACATTAAGATAAAATTGGCTATTTATCTCAATTCTAATCACATACATCCCTAATATCATTCATCTAAAATATGAATAGATCTACAAGGTCACAAGTCACATTTGAAGCATATAATCACACTAGAATTACACCAACATCTAGAATATTACACTAATGCTTAGCACATCAGGTGTTAAGGTCTCACCCAAATTCAACTGCTAACCCATTTTTACTCCATGGTTTTACATTGGTCTTTTTGCATGTTAAATTAGGGTTTTGAGGAGAAAATCAATCACACAATTTTCCTAAAAGTGGATTGGAGGCTCTCAGACAATCTACAAAATAAAAAGGTGAAGGCACACATAACCTAGAAATATTTTTAATGCAGGATAATAGCACCCTAAGAGGAAATAATTCCCCCATATCCTATCTAGTCTTAGCACTCCTATATGGAGGCTTTGGTTAACTCTAATTTTAGTTTCTACATAGTAATCACATTAAATCCCAGGCTCTACAACATCTTACATTTTTTTTTCTATTAATTTTTTCTATTTATCTTTATGATTTCCTTATTTATAAACTTTCCAATTATAGCATATGTATATACCTAAATCTTCTCACCCTAATTATTCAATTAATCTTACCATTTATCATGATTAATTTTGTTAAAATATATAACCATTATCCTAATTTATTTATATATATATATATATATATATATATATATATATATATATATATATATATAATCCCATTTCCCACTATATATTTCATACATCATACTAATCTTCCTACACACCCCTTACTATATTAATCCTTTAATTATCCCACTAATCTTCCATTAAACCACTAATCCTAATTCATTTAATAACCACTTTCCAATTTAAAATTCAAAATATACTACCTACCCCCTAGCCAACCTATCCATAACTTCTCCTACAAACCTAATCCTTAAACCCACCTAACACCCCTAATCTAATCCTTATTAATCCCTAATAAATTTTATAGGCCTCTAAAATCTAGAATATTCTCTAATTCTCTAGAATTCTCTAAACCTAGAGGGTTCTTATGAATTTAAAATTAATTGTTAATCCTCCCTACCACCCTATAAATAACCAAGCATGGGGTTTGGCTGGACTAATTGGAAAATATACACAAGCTCACATATACCCTTTATACTCTCTCATTTGTGCTAAGAAGATCCATGAGGAAGATTCAAATAAGTGGAATCTACCATAAAACCCTTATAAAAATCCTTTAAAATATTATCAATGATATTGAAATAAATTGACATCTGTAGTTGTATCCTACACTTTGGTGATAAATAACTAGTATCAGAATGCCTACTATGGCCACTCTATTCTCTTTAGTATATGCAATGGAATCCATCTTGCCTGTTGAGGTTTAACTCCCCTCATTGTTTATATCCTTATGAGGCATGATTACAAACAATGAATATAGAAATGAGTAGCTACAAGAACTAGAATTATTAGAAGAAAAGTGTCAGAATGCTCTTAGCCACCTCAGAGCATATCAAAATAAGTTAAAAGGCCAATATCATAATAAAATACAATCTCAATAATTTGAAATTGGTTACCTAGTCCTCAAGGAAAATCAAAATAACACCAATGATGATAGGGAAAAGAAAGGAAATTTTGAGGCTAATTGGCTTGGGCCTTACAATATTATTGATAAATTTGGATCTAGGGCATATTGATTGGCCACTTTAGATGGGGAAAAACTTAGTGAGCTGATGAATATTATGCATCTCAAGTAGTTCTATATTTATAAGGCTTAAAATATTTTATCCTCCATCTATAAGATCCAAGTTCCTAATACCCACCTATACTTGGGGGAATTCCCATCCCTCATTATCCATTTATCTCTCATCATTATACACATCCAATCCAATCCACCCACTGCCCACATGACCCTGATCCCTAAAATGGATGGAAGTTATATGCTTCAAAAATAAGGAGGTATGATTATTAAAAATGGGGAAGATTAATGCTAAAAGTATCAGGGGAAACTGTTGAAGAGTCTTATAGAATACTTGATCCACTAAAGAATTAATATTTTCTCCTTCATATCCAAATCCAAAATAAGAATGATTATCCCAGATGGCTCTTCTTCTTATCAACCTCAATAAAAACTATCTTCCTTTCATCGTCATCTATTACCCAAGCATACATCACCCATCCCTACTAATTTTATCATTAGAGAAGGGTCATTAACCATATCTCATCTAGGATGTATAATATATTTTTTACTTGAAAATTTTATTAGAATTGGCTACTGAGAGGGGGGTGAATTAGTATACAACAGTTTACATTCAATTTCAAAACCATTCCATCATACATCAACTTGATCTAGAAACATAAACATGAAAACATATCCATCCAAAGCATGAACAAGAGCATACAACACATAACACATCATCTATGTGGGAAAACCTCTTGGGGAATAAAACCCACTTTCAAGCTTGAAAACACTTGGACTACTTATCTTATAAGGTATTAAAAACTATAGATTGGTCAACTCCTTTAGACTAGAATTTGGTGAAACAAAAGTTTCACTAGGAGCACTAGCCCCTAAGATGATCAAGTCATTTTGACCACGTGATGTTCAAGTCCTTTTGACCCAAAACCTTGATCAAGTCCTTTTAACCAAAGGTATTTATTAAAACACTTATTTTATACGTAATAATTTCCCTAAGGAAGATCAAGTCCTTTAAACCCTCCTTTGAAATCAACACCTCCACCTTAGAACTGATGTCTTCAACACTTGATGATGGACCTCTAATAACACAACCTCCTTCACATACTTAGAATGTATCCAAAACCACCTTTTGGATCATTCCAATCCTCAAATCCTCTTCATATCATATACAACCACCAAACCTATAACATCTCTATCATAACAATAACAACATGATAATGGGGTCATCCACACAGACCATACTTTGATCTGCCTCTCAGATCAACCATAAATCTCACACAAACATTACCTATCCTTTGCTCATCCTAAACCTACAAGATCTCTATTCTAACATTAAAAATATGACCCACATATCATACACACAATCTTAAATCTATTTTTCTCATCAATCCAACCATTGGTAATACTCACTCTCTTCTCTTCTTTTCTACAATGAATACTCCATACACATGCGCCTTTGTCAATTCTAGAAACCATTTCCTTTGGTTTCACTATATATAGAGTCTTTATGATAAACATCTTCTTGGTCAACCATTAGGCATGCCTTAAACCTTAATGCATCTCTTACATCAAGACATGGTTCAAAATAATCTTCATAGGTCAGCCATAGCATGTATGGGTCAACCTTAAGCAACTACACCTTTCAATTGTAACCTTGTAGTTTTTGTAGGTCTCATTGAGACCTATTCACCCATTTAGCATTTCATCAAGAAAAAAATAACATAGGACCACATTAAAATACATGGTTATAATAATTATGTCCCCTTAGACATCCTCAAATGATCACAGTCAACTCTACTCACCTCTGTGTATGCTCAATCAACTCAAACTATGACCTTATACATTGGAACACCATGAACCAATACATAATCAATTTATTCAGAATTGTTTATACTCAAGATAGATTGATCACACCTCCAAAATACATATAGATAATATTTATGGAGTTTAAAACACTCCCCAATAGATAATTCATTATGAGATATTGAAACAACATCAAAACAAGCTTGAATTATCCTTCTCGGCTGACTTATAATCTATGCATGAATACACAGTCAATTTTGAACCTTTATAAATTTTACTATATACACTTTTAGATATTTAAATATATATTTATAGATTCACCTTGGAGTCCTCTACAAATTTACTTTTTACACCATGATTAAATTTTGCATAGATCAAAATATATGGCCAAAATATAGAGCACTAGTTTTCCCTTTATTATTAAAATATTCAAATACAAACGATCACGATTAAACTTCAAACACCATGCTATCATATTTTATCCTCACTAATTAGATTTATCATACACCATCAATCTTATTCAAACTTTAATGCATAGAGTGCCAATTCCTAAATGTTAAACCTCAATCAGTTGACCTCATCTCATGAAATATTGCAATATTGACTCAACGCATACCATCAATCTCCTCAAGATTTTCCTTATTTTAACAATGCTAGACAACTATCACTTTGACCTATTAAATTTAATGTAAACCATTTATCTCAATTAGTATAAACACCCACTCACTATTTATCCTTAGAAGATACTCGATATTTATCTCTTCTCAATGTTAAACATCAAACACTTGGCACCATCTCGTTACATCCTAACATCTTGGAATAAACATGCTCAATCGATCCTTTTGTAAGGAGATCGATCTTTACTAAATTTAAGCATCAACAAAATTTACCCATTTAAATTATTACACACCATAGATATAAATTTATGAACTCCCATTAATTATTGGATCTCCATCTAGTCCTGATATTTAACATCGTGTAAGAATGACTATGGGGACCATTGCTTATCTGCTTGGAAGGCCAACTTTGGACCTCAATAACTTTTTGTTGCATTTAGATGCATGATATGAAATTTGGACCATATGATATCCTCATGTAGGATAATCTAACTACATATTAATCTACTCCTAGAAACCTCATGCATTCGATATATAATGTCATTAATCTACTCACTCATATTTTTCTCTACCATAGAGCCAACTATGTCAAGAACTACTTGAAAGGCCAACTTTGCACATGCATATATTTTTATGTGTTTCATCGCATGACCTAAAAATTAGTGCATATAAAATAGGAAAAAAATTAAACAAACCCATATGATTAATTTCTCCTCTTTCCTTTACACATGTGAAATATACCATCACCAAAATGCTTACTCAGTTCTTTCTTGCCTCATGCAGATTTGGCTATGGGAAAACTCTATCAAACTACCTAGGAGCCAAAATTTGCACTTTCATATCTTTTTTTGTGTTTAATTTCATGACCTATTATTTATCACATAATATCTAGGCAAAAATTTTATCACAACCATATGACCAACTCCCCTTAACTCATCCACACGTGGTAATGGTGATATTAGCAAACTACATACTCAAATTTTCTACCACTAGACCCAAAATGTCTAGATGAAAAAAATGATGAACTAGATGAAATCCACTCATGCACACAATCACACAAATAATTATTTACTTATTATATGACCCATTTCACATTCTTAAATCACCATACTCATCCCTAAACATCTCTAACCATGTCAAAACTGAAGATCAACCAAGCCTCCTTCAAGCATACTGGGGCAAGCACATTACACACTTTGTCATTATCACATAGATAATTAAGACACTTCATCCACTCATTTGGAAACCTCCATGAAATCACTATGACATCATTGATATCTCTCCAACAAAATTTTACCTAGTACCTGGCATTATACTACACCTAGTTTGATCCAGTCTCAATCATTGCACATCATTATGGTAAACGTCTTTGAAAATATTTTTTGGTCATTTTTTAAATATTTATTTTATATAACCATTAGCTATCTTAAATACATTTTTAAGTCATATATCAATTTTAAAACAATAATTTTATCCACATATTAATTCATTTTGAAAAATCTTTGTATCTTTCTTGTAAAACAATCCTTTTATTACCATTTTGTGAATATTTGTTTTCTTGTAAAAAATCATTTCTACCTATTTATTAGTTAATCTTGTAAATATTAATTCTATATCATAAAATTAGGTTGATTTTTAAATATTATTCCATGTATATTTCTTATCAAAATCCCTTTTTAAGTCATTTTGTAAATAGGGCATTGTGTAAAAAATATTTTATCCATATATTAAATCATTTTTGTAAATATTACCTTTCTTGTAAAAATCCTTTTAGTTTAATTTATAAATATTCATAATAATTACTTACATATTAAGCCAATATGTACATATTTATTCCATGTTATCCTTCTTCACATACTAGGTTAATTTGAAAATAGGTCATATATTTAAAAATCCTTTTCAATATTAGGTTATCTTGTAAATATTTATTCCATCTTATCTATCTTTTTATTCACATGTTAGATCACTTTTTAAATATTTATTCCTTTATTCATGTGATAAGTCATTTTGTAAATTTGTATTCCTTGTTACCTTTCATATATAAATCCTTTTTATCCACAAAATTATGTCATTATAATAATTTTGTCTTTTTTGTAAGATCTTGTAAATAATTGTTGTGTGAATTTTTTATATTTTTGAGAGTACTCTTTTTTAAATATATATATTTTTTTTCTTTGTAAATACTCCTGCTTTCATATATAAGGAATGAATATAGCAATAAATTACTACCCATTATGATTTGGGAATGTCACTAACAGATTTCCCTCTTAAATCCCTATGCACTATAATATCAATGTCACCTCGACTACTCAAATGTTGTAGGTACATTTTAAATAGTGCAATAGTAAAAAGGATTGCAAACATTTTTGTGGCTTCAAGGCATCCCCAACATCTTATCCTAAAACCCATACCCCCTAATCATTAAACTATCCCATTTTCATCCTACCCAATCTAGACATACCCCCTAACCTAATCATCTACTAATTGAGCCATCCACCTCCCTGGTGTAGGAAGATTACCCATTATAAATTCATGAGAGATATAATTATATTTATAAAGGAAAACCTATCAAAATCTTGGCACATTTTAAATGTTATAAAACCTTTATTTCTTATTATCACATTATCCATTCCATTTCATTATAACATCACATTACATCTTTTCTAATATCTAGTTAATATGCCATAACATTAACATAAAAATTTAAATCCATGTTATCAATATACCATATCTATCCAAATTATGTCATCAAATAATTATATACATCAAATTAAAATACATACATAAGACATATAATCATAAACCATTTCAACACATGTGAATAATCCTAATAATCATTATGCATCCACAATTCATCAAAAATATCTATCATCTCATACATGTAGTAAATAATCCAATGTCTAACCTAGCATCACATCATAATCACATGAACAAAATCCATAAACACGTAATATAACACAATAAATCATATCATCATATAATTATATAAATTTACATAAGTCCTATCAAAACTCATATACAACATGATCATCATGGACATTCATGTTCTAAGAATAAAATATACAAGTCCAACATAATATAAATGTCCCATAATCTAGATCATGGTTATCCTAGTGGTCTCTTGGGAGGATAATGAATAGAATGAGAAGTGGTGTTGGACTTGTATGATGGTGTTCATTGATCAATCAACACAACACCCTCATAAAAGGATCATGTAGTATTGGGACTCCCTTGTAAACCAATATATATGTCTTGTCACATCCCCCAAGCCCTATTGTTATAGCAATGTAGATCCCTCATCTCTAGATCTCTCTACCACCTATATCTCTGACTCATGCTAACTAAGTTTGGCTTAAATATGAGTAATTTGGCCCTATAAATATATTATTTTCCTATCCCTATCACCAATATATGATAATAATACAGTCAAATGAGATAATATCAGACCCATATGTATATCCCATTAATCTATTTGTCACTATAAATCAATGATATATCTCTAGTATATATCCCTCTCTATTATAATCCTAGATTTCTCTACAGCCCTGGACCTCACCTCTTGCTCTAAACTATCTATTAGATCCTAGTCCTCATATTTAATCGGTGCCCTAGATATCCTAACAACATTAAGACCTATCCCCATAACTCCCTAACCAATACCTGTGCCTCCATTAATAACCATCAATGCCTAGCCACCCTCACCATCTCCACCATCCCCCTACCTATGGTTATTATCTCTAAACCCACCATCTCTATAATCATGCATGTGATTCTAAAATCCTCCAAACTAATCCTCTACTCTTAGTCCTCTGAATATGTCTCAATAGTCTCTTCAATCTCCTTCATTGCCAGCACCCTATATATGTTGCATTAACACCAGGGTTAGTTATCACCATCTGAAATTCCCATATGATGAGAACTATGTTATCATAGTTTTTATGAGCCAGATCCCTATCCACTATATGGCCCCACTATGTCCTCTTTATATCACTCTAAGAAAAAATATGCTCCTCTCTAGGAACATCCTACTATTGACCAAATTGGCATTATACCCTATCTATCTAATATCTCTCTACTATATAGTCTCGATGACCAATCAGTTATCACACAAACAACATGTATCTAGTGTACTCCACATCCTTAAGCCACCCCCACTACACCTATATATAGGGCATCCAACTAATATGCACCTCTGTAAGACTATCAAATTCCTATCTATAAAATCTCATATCCCCAATGTGCACCTTCTGAACTCCTAGGATAATACACCAACCAAATATAATGGCTGGTCCATCTCATGATCATCTCATATGCATAGTGGCCTCTCTATAACCACATGTTCCAAGACTAGATCTATAATAATAAATATGGCCCAAAACTTGCCACTCCTTTGTCATTCCCATGTGAATCTCCCTATACAGATGTCCCAAAATACTCAGCCACCTAGATAGCACCCTGTAGTCTTCCACCATATTTACAACCACATCCCCTAACCCCAACTAGAACCACTACTTGATCTTGTATGGTAATAATATACCAATAATAAAATACATGAAAACTAGAGTCAACTTGTCCACCATCCCATCCCTAAAAGTGCTATCAATGTCAATACATGAATCCTAAACCCTAACCCAAAAGTGGCCACATAATATTTGAGTAGTATCTCTCAGTGATCAATACCTCCATTAAATTACATCCCCCCTCATTGATAATCAAAATCCATACCAAACATCCTTGAGGGACACAATCATCTCCCCCATGACAAAATGTAAGGTGTTCATCTCTAAGTGCCACCTCTCTACTAGTGTAGTAATCAATGTTTGATCTTTCCTAATAGATGACATGGTCATGATATAGTATAACCACATCATCTCGAAAATCCCAAAATTAGTCAGTTTCAAGTGATGCATCTCATGTAATACCATCGATCACCATAATCTAAATGGTATAACCCCTAAATCCTCTTATACCAACCACCCTATTAGCCTCTAATAATCATAAAATTATATCTTAACCTTGATTTTTCTATTCTATCCCCACCCTATCTAAAAAATTTACCTATTCCCTTACTTATTCCTTATCCAATTAACCCCCAACACTATCCTAGGAAAAATTGTAACTATCTCTTTGCCCTAAATCATGATTTTTCAAAATTGCTAATTGCTAGTGGCAATTTTGCAAAATTGTGAGTCCTTTATTATGACTTTGAAAAATTAAAACTCACCAATTATGATTTTAAAAAATTTCAAGTAACCCATTATGGTTTTTCAAAACTACCAATGACGAGTACAATATCATGGTTTATGAGTGTAAAATCACAACTCAAGGCAATGCCCCCAGTTGTAATTTTGTACTCATTTATTTTTCCCCTAATAAATGTATTAAATATAAAAAGTAACAAGATGGGGATAAGTACTTACCATTGGTCTAGCCTCTACAGGTTTATGAAACTCATGAACCCTCTCACCATGATGTGAAACATGAGAAATGTGATCCATGATCACGAGATCTAGAGCATGATTTTTCTATCACCAAGAGTAAAAATGAATTAATTTTACCCATATTTTTCTATTTTACCCCCCTCATCATATTCTTTTCCCCCAGTTAACCTTGTTTAACCTCATTAACACTATCCTTCTATCCAAACATTTAATCACAACCATTATAAATCCATTAATCATGTTTAGGGGCATTGTCTTCCATCTACCTACTCCTCATTTAACATTGCAAGTCAGAACTACATTGGCCTAAGGTCTCTTTAGACTATGTAGGCAGCACTTGGCCACTTTTTAGTGCCCAAGGATAGCTCAAACACTAATTTTCTTTCACATCACTTCATAGTCACTCAAATTTATCAAATCATGTTGAGTTACAATCATCATATCAAATATGCTCATAATCTCAAATCCATTATCTTGCTCTTTTAATGGCTCATAGCATCCCCTTGCATGTGTCTTTACTTGGGTTTTATTGATATCTCATGGCCTTATCTATATCAATCTATCCATTCCTCAGACATATATCTATGTCTTGAGATTACTCATCTTAATCCATCGGACCTACTTGCCTCTTTCCTCGACATTAGTCTTTGCCTAAGACTTATCTTAAAAGGCTAATCATTGTTGTTGAGGTGTGTTCCCCTTTGGGACTAGTCTTACACCCACAAATTCATTCCCTCACATTTTCACTTGGGACATCATCTCACTTTTAGCTCAACTATCATCTAAGGAACCCCATCCAACCTTTTCTTGAATATATACCCACCTTGTGATCTCTTTCAAGTGGCCATCAAGTTCATTCCTCCTCACATGCCCTCTTGAGGGGGCATCATACAACCTCTTTTTTAACCTATCATGTAATGGTTCTTCTTTAAAATACCATTACTCTCACTCTTCCACTCACAATGCCATTTAAAAGAGGGGATATATATATATATATATATATATATATATATATATATATATATATATATATATATATATATATATATATATATATATATATATATATATATATATATATATATATATATATATATATATATATCTTAATCTATTCACCCTAATTATTCAATTATTCCTACCATTTATCATGACTAACTCTATTAAAATAATTAACCATTATCCTAAGTAATATATATATATATATATATACATACATATATATATATATATATATATATATATATATATATATATATATATACATATATATATATATATATACATATATATATATATATATATACATATATATATATACATATATATATATACATATATATATATATATATATATATATATATATATATATATATATATATATATATATATATATATATATATATATATATATATTCCCATTTCCCACTATATATTTCCTACATCATATTAACCCTCATACACACCCCATATTATATTAATCCATTGATTATCCCACTAATATTCTATTAAACCACTAATCCTACTTCATTTAATAACAACTTGCTCACTTTCTAATTTAAAATTAAAAATACACTACATACCCCCTATCCAACCTATATATAGCTTCTCCTACAAAATTAAGTTTCTTAAACCCACCTAAAACCCCTAATCTAATCCTTAATGAAATATGGAGACCTCTAAAATCTAGAATCTTCTCAAATTTTCTAGAATTCTCTAAACCAAGAGGGACCTTATGAATTTAAAATACCTTTTTAATCCTCCCCAACACCCTATAAATAATCTAGCAAGGGGATCAATTAGACTAATTGGGAAATACATGCAAACTCACATATAGACTTCATACTTATTCATTGCATCCATATATACTTGTATTCAAGTAGACATTAATCCCTTTGCATCTATATTGAAATATTAGAGCCATCTTGTCTTGCAATCCAATATATCCAATTATCGTTGGACAAATCATTTGAATATCTTGGAGAGAAGATTCAAAGAAGCAAGGTGATGGTAAGAGCATTTTAATGAAGTTTTGATTGCTTCTTCATTCTCTTCCATTAATGTTTTTGTGAATTTTGGGTTGAATTAGTATATTCAATTCATTTAAATCTATTTCTCAAATTTTTACAATCATACAACATATTTCCAAATCATCTATACCATTTATTGCATATTTGTTATAGTCTGTTGGCTGAAAAATTTGTTAGGGGGATAAATGTGGACTTTTAGTCAATAGCATGGGGACAAAGTCCCTTCATAATTCAATAATGTGTGGAAAAATTCCCTCTCATATTATAATGTGTATCTATCTTTATTGAAAACCAAAGATATAAAGTAGGAAAAGATTTATTCACAACTATTTATAGCAAAACTATTTTCTATAGGGTTTCTTAATTTTTAACAAAAGGTGCAGAAAGGAGATAGAAAGGAAATGAAACCTGAATGATGAGAATAAGGGTAAAATTAGAAATTAAATGAGAAAGGAATAATGAGATTCTTATATCCATCTAAACATATAATTTGTTATGAGAACCCAATAAAAAATGAAAGGTAACCCTAAGTAGTTAAACATAGAGAGTCACAATAATAGCCCAAGATTTAAGATTGTAACGTGGGAAACATTTGTCATATAAATGGCATGGGAAAGACATATTATGTACATAAGAACATGATAAATATACCAATGAAATTAGATAGCCTTACAAAGAAGGATATTCAACAATCTTATATTTCCTAATAAAATAAGCATAAATTCCTATGCTTAATCCCATCAAGGCTTCACAATAACAAGAATTCTTAATGTAGATTTAATATAAATTATACACTAAAATTTTTGAATTCATTGACTATTAAACAATAGCATTTTAAAAAAATTAAAGAACGAGAATAAAAAAGGATTGACATATTCATGCATATCATTCACTAGAAAGATTCATGACACAAAGTCCTATAAATTATTTTTGTATTGATTCTCTTCAAGGATATACATACTGAATTCCATTCTCCCATATTTAAAATTATAAATTATAAAAATAAATAAATAAATAAATAATTATTAAAAAATCCAATGGGAAAAATGCCAATCTGAGCTTCAACTGAGCTTAGATTATATTTTTACCAATTGGATTTTTGATAGTTGAATAACTTTTTACAAGATGGAAGGAAGGAATCTGACTACATAGCCCCATGAAGAATCAATACAGAAATAATTTATAGGAATTTGCACCATGAATATTTCTAGTGAATGATATGCATGATTATTTCAATCCATTGATTCTTTTTCTTTTAATTTGTTAAAATTCTATTTTTAATTAGTTAATGAATGCAAAAAGAATAGTGTAGAAGTTATGTTGAATCTACATTAGGATTTCTTGTTGTTGTGAAGCTTTAGTGGGATTCAGAATAGGATTTTATGCTTTTTTTTATTGGGAAATATAGGGTTATTGAATATCCTTATTTGTAAATATATTCAATATTTTTGGTTTATGTATCATGTTATTATGTCAAGAATATGTATTTCTTATTCCATTTCTAAAATAAAGACTTCCTATGTGACAATCTTAAATCTTGGGCTATTCTAGTGAGTCTCTATGTTTAACTACCTAGGATTACCTTTCATATTTTTTGGTATTATCATAGAAATTTATGTGTTTAATTGGATATAATAATCCCATTATTCATTATCCTTTCCTTTCTCATTTTCCTCTTCTTCTAATCATTCTCTTTATTTCCTTTCTATCTCCTTTATGTACTTTCTAATAAAAAGTAGAAAATATTTTTGTTATAAATAACTATGAATAATTATTTTATTGCTTTCCCTTTTTGGTTTTCAATAAAGGTATCTCCACCTGATAATAAGAGAGGGAATTTGTCTTCATGTTTTTGACTGAAGAATGGACTATGTCCCCATGATGTTGTCAAGGTATTGTTCATGTTGTTATTGTTGGCTCTATATAGTGATAGGGACTGAGAAAAAAGGTTTTTGGTTGAGGTTGATGGGTGTTTTAAAGCTTGATATTTTGGTTAAAATGATTTACATTTTTCTACTAATAGTTTTTTCAACCAACACAATCTATTTATTCACAATAGTTTATCTAATTAGGCTAATTACATGTTCTAATTCCCAAAATTTGATAAAATATATTGTAAGGTATAAAAAACTTAAAAAAAATTAGAGAAAATAACTTTTCCCATATGACTAAAAATGTGTTCATCCATTCCTAACATTATAAAAAAATGTAATGCTATATACCTAGAAATTGTAATATTTTAAAAATAAATTTTTAAAACCCTATTCATTTGCTCCTAGGATATTAAAAACTCACTTAATTTTCAATTATTATTTATATATCTCTAAGAAACTAATCTTCTTCCTTAAAACCCTAATCATCACAACAAATTGATAAATAATATAGGATTCACTAAGGTCCTTATGTTATCCTTCCCTTATTATTAGGCCCTTATTCCACAATATGTTTGGAAAACAACATTGATGCACTTTAGAAAGAAATTTTTATATGTAAACCTTAATTTATACATGACTTATCATGATCTGGACAATAATTTAGGCAATAATTTGGGTGACAGGTCCACCCTGATTGATGATAGAACTTTCGAGAGCCATAACTTTTGAACCGTAGCTTCAATTGACTCGTCATTTGAACCATTATAAAGCTAAGAATGACGAGAATGTGTTGAGATGGCATCAAGCTCTAATAGATGGATGTTGACCCTATAAAACCTAATGGGAGTGCCCCAAATTTTAATTTTAGTACTGTAGTCTAAAAATAGTTAAGTTTCTAACAATAGTAATTCCTCAAATTTTGTATTGTTGTAAATCATGGAAGTCGAACCAATTAATCTCCCTCAATATTAGTGACCTTCCACATCTTCCTCCCACCTTAAAAACATGTATAAATGAATATGTAACCCAAAATTTAAATCAGCCATCTCTTCTTAGAGATAGGCATATGTTTGGGTCTGTAAATATTGTGGTTCAAACATCTCTTCTCAGAGATAGCATCTTTGTTATTGTGTTGTTCATATTTATTTAATTATCTTTCAACCAAAGCTTTTGATTTTTAGGTCATCTCACTAGCATGAACTAGTGGAATAATTTAATATGAAGACTCTAATATTGAATCAAATTCTTCTCTAAACACTTAAATTTATTCTTTTCTTATAAATGTTATAATCTTGCTTCCAATTCACTTATCACTCTTTGACCTTTTAGTTTTAATTATATGTACTCTCCTTTTATACTATGAAATAATACCCCAATGTATTTATACACTTCTAAAATTAAAATTAGTACCCTATTGGCATGAAATCTGACACACAATATGCAAAAAAGTCTGACAAAATAGGAACACAAGACACCAAAAATCTAAAAGAAGGATTATAAGGGCCCATGAAAGAGGAATCCATGATCATAGTTGTACATTCCAAGAAAACCAGGAATGTAGTGAGACGTTCATAGTAAACCAAAACCATACAACTATGTTCCTAGTTAAAAACTCAAAATAACATGAAAATAATGAAGGAGAGATAAAACCAAAGGAATGGGAATTAAGTGAAGCACATAACACATTTAACATGCACTAATAAGGGAATAACATGAACCAATAATTGATAAACATTCAAAAACCCTAGAATAATGCATTTCACTGACTAAAACTTCCTTAGACCAATAGTGGGTTTATACATAGGGATATGATCCTTTTAGAAATAACCATGTATGGGTTTCAGGGATCTCATACTTCTGGAATGACCAATGTATGATATTTAGAGATTTTATACTTTTAGAAAGCCTTGCATATGATATTTAAGGATATGTTACTTATAGTAAGACCAATTTACAAGATTCAATAATTTGATGTTTCGAGATAGACCTATATATGAAATTTAAGGACCTAATTCTTCTACAAATACTCGTGTATGAAATCCAAGGATTATATTTTTCTATAAACACTTATGTATGATATTGAGGGATTATATTCTTGTGGAGATACTTTTGTATGATATTTATGTATTTATGCTTCTATATAGACTTGTGTATGAATTTTAGGGGTTTGATGCTTCTATAAATACTCATGCAAGATATTTAAGGATCTCATGCTTTAGGAGAGACTCATGTGTGAGAGTTATGGATTTGATTCTTCTAGATAGTTGTGTATATGAGATTTAGGAATAATATACTTTTATAAATACATGTGTATGATATTCAAGGGATTTGATGCTTATGAATATGCCTATGAGATTTAGGGATTTTATGCTTCTAGAGAAACCAATGTGTGAGATTTATGGATTTGATGCATCTAGAGAGACTTCTATATGAGATTTGTGGATATAATCCTTCTAGAATAATTTCATATCATTAGAAGGTATTTTTACAAGTCTTTTTAGAAAAATCAATTCTAAGTCTTTCCACTAACTTTTCTAAAAAAATAGATCCCCAAATCCCATAGAGAAGTCTCTCAAGAATAATTATTATAATAAAAAACATATTTAAAGTTTGTCATCTTTTCATTAAAAATAACTTAAATGAAAATTCGTGAGAAAGGGAATTTCAAACCATCTCCAACTTTCAAGATTTAACATTATGTCATAATTGTTGGATGTAATGTTTCTAAATTATGAGTATGAGTTTATTCTAAATTTTTAAATAGATTTGAGATGATAAATTATATTGTGTATAGAATTTATCTCCCTCCATTTTATTGTGCACATGTAAAAAACACATTGAACCTAAAATTAGGGATTAAAACACTTCGAGATAGTTCTTAATTAAGCTATAACTATTCTAGGATAGGTGTATGCTTGGCATACATGCCCATTGTCATAAACCTACCCAATTAGAATGGTTGCATCCTATGCCAAATAATGGCAAGTTTACAAAATTTAAAACATTCTTTTGCATCTTCCCAAATTTTTCATAATGTTGGCTAAAGGAAATTATCAAAAGGTTTTCCTATAAATACACATCAAAGGTCATTTATTATCCACACTTGCTTCCTATCTTAGCACTATCTATTGAGCACTTATATACTATTTCAATTTTAAAAAATACTCCCTATTCCTCTCAAATTCAAGATCATTCACAAGGATGAGATATAATCCAAGTCTAAAGCATCTCAATATAAGTCAAGAACTATCATTGTCTAGTACCAAATCTATATTTCTAGGTGTATACATACAATCAAGGAACATTATTTCACAATTAATCTAAGTGGGAGAATAACATGGGATTGATTTCCCTCCTTGGATTATGGATACATGGGAATTGTTCAATCATCAATGTGGTGATTGGGTTCAGCTTGTTCCATGACACTCCCCCTCTCTTTTTTACAAGTTTCAAGATTTAAATCCTTAGAGTTTCAAAGGAAAAATAAAGAGAACATGCAACATAAACATAATCACAACATCTCATCCTACTTGTCAGGCACATGCATAGAAGGTACAACAATCATATTTCATCACAATCAACACAAATAAGTTTATAGTCCATGAACATAAGTAGCCTACACTATTATCTAGGGAATGTGGTCATATCCAAAAATATTCTCAAATTTTGATTTTGATCCTATATTCTCTTATCTCTAATATTTCTATCTTTGTTTCTCAATCATTAGTCATATTCAACTGGGACAAGTCCATAATAAATAGACACAATTGGTTTACATTGTTGTCTAGGGAATGCAGACCTATCTAAAAACTATTTTAGATTTGATTCTTGATTTTGAGCACACACAATCATATTTTTTTTCCAAATTCTAATTTTAGATATCTAAAACAATCACCATGAAGTACATTTCTTCTTAATGTTTACCAAAGATAACATTTTTCCATATTTATCAATTTTTAAAATTATAATTTTTAATTATTGTACATTTTTAACATTCTTATATCTTTTAAGTTTTACACTTAATAGCACAAACATATTTATTTTTAAATAAAAAATAGGGTAAAATAGATTCTAGGAAATATCTTAATTAAAAATTTATCATTTTATGTAAAATATGGATAAGAAGCATAGAAATATTTGATATGATGACAAGGATCTCCTTTACCATCAAATAATTCCAACTTTGGAGCCATAAAACCTATGGGAAAAGTATAGGAAAATATAAGATATTCTAAGGGGTTGAGAAATATAGAATTTGAATTGACCTTAGTACTTTAAATTTGATACCTTTGAGAAATCAATTTTACTTTTCATTGAACCTCATAAAAGGTTTGCCTAAGAGTGGTTATTCAGGATTTGGAAGAGATGTGGTGGTGGAATAGGTGGGAATGGAAGTAGTAGCTAATTGAGAAAAACTATAAAGAAAATAGGAATTTTAAGAAGCATGTTGATATGGTTGAGGAATTTGAGAAGCAAAAACTGAAGCATTGAACCATTTTTAGAAGGAAAAGGTACATCAACATAGTTGGAAAATATAGGAGGAGGATTAACATTAGAAACAAGTTGGGAAACAATCACATCATCAAGCATGGAATGGTACCCTCTAGAAGGTCGATTTACATTGTTTACACTCAAATATATATTTATCACTTAATAGGGTATACCTTTAACTCAAGTTTATTGACCTAGACTTTGGAATTTGACATATTTGAACAAATAAACATTGCATCAATTTATTTAGGATTTGATAGATTGTCTTTTATAAACTAGGTTTGTCAACTCTATCAAACTCATCATCATGATAAATATCATAATTATTCACATAATTATAGCTCACTCATATATCAACATCATTTTCAACATAACATGTAACATTAGGAAGAACATTATTACATTAACATCATTGAGAGACAATATTTTCCTTTTCAAATAGGAACAAGTGTTTATCAAAGGATTTTCAACAAAACTAATAGGTTTTCAATTCAATATATCAATTCACCTATTATGTTTATTAGATATAATTACACTAAGTGGAATAATATGAAAACATGTATGACATTAAAAATATATTATGGTTTGAATGATAAAGCAAGCACAACAAACTAGGGTTTGCAAACCACACGTGAGGGATATGATTAATGATTGCAACAAATAAAACAATCCTTATAAAAATCATGTTTACCATAATGGAAGAAATATCTAACCCTAAAGGAATGTAAGAGGGCATCAGTTAACCAAAATAATTTATGGGAAAGTAATGTCACATCAAAATTTAATGCGTTACCCATACACGTGCAATTCAAATCTAACTAGATTTAACATAACATAATAATAAAAATAGACCTAATTATATGAAGGAATGATTTAAAATAATTTAAATTTGTAATGATAGGATAAAATTAATATTAAATTATCATAAATCTCAAGGCATTTTTAAGAATAAAATAATGTAAAACAAGTTCAGATATCAAAGTAAAGAAAAACCAAAAAACTTGAAGTAAACAAATAACTTTTCCCAGGTGACCATAAATGTATTCCTCCATTCTTGGCACTATAAAAAAAAATGCTACATTTTTGGAAATTGTATATTTTGAACATAAATTTTTAAAATCCTATTCCTTTGCTCCTAGGATCTAAAAAACTCACTTACTTTTATGTGATTACACATATATCTCTAGGAAACTAATTTCCTTCCTTGAAATCCTAATCACTCATTAGAAACCAATAAAAAATGTGGGATTTTTTGAGGGCCCTATGTTATCCCTCCATTATTTTTAGGCCTTGTTCTATAATAATTTTGGATAAAAACACTTGGTGCACTTTAGTAAAAATTTGTCGATGCAAGCCTTTATCCTTATACAACTATTCACTATCATGAACTAGTGGAATAATGCAATATGAAGACTCCAATATTGAATCAAATTTTTCTCTAAACACTTACATTTTATAGACACTAAATATAAATTATATATCACCTCAGTCTTGTATACTAACAAAATACCTATCATGGTTATACCTTTCATCTCTAAGACCTTCTTATTGCCTGAAAGCTCACATTTGTTATCTATTTGTCCCAAATTCCTTATCTCTTAGTTTGACCATTGTTATTCTTATGACCAAGCCTTCTATACTATGAAAATCATCTAAACCTAGTCATTATCCTTATCTACCAATTTTGGACCTATATACTTATTTCTAGCTTCTTGAACACTTATGTCCCATCCAGATGCCTATTTCAAGACAAGTGTCCATGTTCTAACTAAGTGTCTAGTTTCCAAAAGTCTTTTAATTTGATAATGAAACATATCCTTATGATCAACCTAAGTTATTTTAGTGTGAGATATTTTTCAAAATGGATTGGTATATATACAAAATCAACCCTCATTCATTCCACACCTATAAAAATATCAAGAACTCATAAGGTAACTTACTAAGAAGCACTCAATATAGCATTCAAGTGAGAAAATATTCCCTAGTCATCCTGATTTCCATGTCAGTCATAGGATTAGTATTCTCATAGGTTTTAAGTATTTCTAAGTTAAAATCTAGGTCACTATATATACTTATTTATTACATGTTGCATCTTTATGTACACACAAGCCAACACGAAGGGGATAACTGCATAAATTTGAGGCCCTCTTTAGAGTATTAGCTATGTAAATAATTCCCATTGACATATGGGTATTTAGGGTATCTCAACATTATGTGCCCATTAACCCATTTTTTTTATAGTCATTCCAAGGGTAAGGAAGCTAGGTTTGATCATTTGACAAAGAGTGATAACTTGTGCACATGATCTATAAACATTATAAGAAAGGTGATATAAAACCCAAAATAATCCAATTGGTTGCATATATATCCATTCACTATTTAGTATAGGACACCTTCATCTAGTTTAGAAACTAGCATTGATGCAACTGTCCAAATCCATTATAAGCATCTGAGGCCATAACATGTAAAATTTTAGAATCTGATGACTGTTCTAAGATCTCGATCTAGTCCACTTCCAATCTATTTTAGCCTAAATTTGCATGCACAAAATAAACTAAGTAATATTTTTTTAAATTAATTAAAATATCAATCAATAGTTGTACTTTTTATTTTTAGCACATCTCATTATTTAAATTCTAAATATTATTTATCTAAGTTTACAAATTAATTGGTCTATTATAGATATGTTTATCACCCTTGTGCTTTTTCATTTCTATATAATTAACCCTAGATACCTATATCCATAATTTAAGGTTAAACATTTGGTGAACCTAGCATGAATATTATTTATATATAAACCCTAATTTAGCTTAGAGTTTTCTATTTTTTATGATTATTATAATTTGTTTTAAATTCTAAAGTTTCTATTTATAAGCAATGGGAAATTTTAATCACAAAACTCATTTTCAAATGGAAGATAAAGACTCATTAGTTACTCATCTCAATAAAAATAAGAGCCTAAAGGATGCATTTTTTTATGTTACAAGAGATTAAATCAGTAAGCATGCTTTGGCTAAGGCTTCCTCGCATAGTCATGATGAATCTAGAGGTGGTACCTAATTACTAGTTTTAATACCTATATCAACTCAAACTATGGGCATACCTCCTATGGTAACTTTTCAAACTTCAAACCTTAGTGATAAAAATGCAAAATATCTTATCTAATCTATAAAACTTTTGCAAGCTAATGTTACAAATATCAAACAAAATTATATGAAGTCACCTTATGCTATTGATTCAAAAAAGTTGTTGCATAACCCTCTTACACTTAAAATATTTTTTTACCTCTTACCAATTGATTTTGTTTCACCTAAGTTCAAATTTTATGATAGCAATGATGATCTTGAATAACATCTTCAATCTTTCTATGTAGCATGCCTTGATCATGCCTCTAATGCTAAAATTTTGAATAAACTATTTCCAAGGAGCCTCAAGGATTATGCTCTAAGTTGGTTCTATGATTTACCAATCTAATCAGTAAAAGCATTTGAACCTATTATAAATCAATTTTTGGCCCACTTCTCTATCAAAATTATCGAAAAAGGTTTCCTATGCCTAAATTGAAAAAAATAAAATAAGGAACCAATGAACATATCAATGAATAAGTCTTGAGATATAATACTATGTTGGCCAAAATGACAAAACAAATGGAAGATAAAGAGATTCAAGAAAAGTTTCCTTACCCCATTACATAAGTCCGTCATTTTCAAAAATTTCAAACCCTTTGATGACTTATGCCATATTGTGCAATATTGTGAAATGAAACTTATCTCCTTGAACAAACATAAGTATGTATCAAGCACACTGGCAACATCCAATACCAAGTTTTCCACCAAACCAAGTTATAAGGTAAAGCCTACATAACCTAAAAAGGAAACAAATAACATAGTTAATAAGTGTCATAACAACCTAATTAGCTTATCTTATCCAATGTACCATAGAGATAATTTTCATTCTTACCTCAGTCTCCAACTTCACTACTTTTAAATTTTGTGAGTATCACCTAATATATCTCTTTCTCACCCTATAAAGGTTGATATGAATTTACCTCTACCCAAAGGATATGATGCAAATGCTTATTATGACTATCACCAAGGCCCTGGGGATTCTGTAAAAATGAGTAGAGATACACAAGATCAATCCAAGAGAAACAACCCATATCAAGAACCTACAAAACTATTCCATGGAGAAGTTATCATTGCACAATCAACCAAAGTCTCTATTATTATCAAGAAAAATAATACAATCTATATCCATTCTCTCTTCCACTAATCTAGGAGAAGTAATAGAAGTGCCTATTAAATAGGCATAAAGGTTGTTACACACAAAAAATAATTTGTTGTGTGAAACAAATATTTATTGATATGTAAATTTTCATGCATAAAATAGGTGTGAAAATATTTGACACAATAGCTAATTAATTTAATCCTAATTAATATTAATTCCACGAGTGAGTTTTAATGCTCACTCTAACATCCTCTCTAAAGCATAAATAGGGAGTAAAAAAAGAGAAAGCAAAGAGACTGAATGGGTCCCAACAACAAGCCCTGATCAGTTACCTATGTATAAATCATAGTGAAATAAAAAGTGTCCCTATGGTAACCAATCCATCTTACTGGACTACATGGATGATGAATCTTTATAACTACCAATTCAAATAGTAATAGGTACTCTGTATGAGGTTAACTCTGTAAAAAACATTGATCTCAAAACATTGAGAAAAAGAGTCACCAAAGATGAAATGTATCACCATATGGTGCCCAAAAAATAGTAACAATAGCTAAAGTTGATAGAGTAAAAAACATATGTTGCAAGTTGCCCCAAGAAATCAAATGGATCAATACTCAAACATAAAGCTAAAGAGGTTCACTATATGGAATAAAAGCCATCAAGTATAAATGTACTCAATTGCCTACCTCCAAAAGAAAAAATGGTGGACTAACAATGAGCACAACACTTGAAGCAGTATGTCCACACACCCCCCCCCCCATAATGCCAAAAAGGGTGTAGTGACTCAAAAACCATTTGAATGAGTAGGCCAATCCCACTATTCAAACACCAAAATCTTGACACTGGGCTACACCAAACTAGCTATGCTTTAAAAGAAGAAAAAGCTCCATTAAAACATCTAAAGGAAAGTATCAACAATAAAATACATATACAAAATATCTCAAGAATGATATCCCTAGTGATTATGGTATGGTCATTCAATTGGAGAAGAAGGTGCTCAATCATGGATCACACACATGAAGAAAAAATCTCCATGAATCTCAGTGTGACTATAAATAAAAATCCCATCCTAGAACAATATCACCAAGTGATGTAATAAAATCCATAAAGCAATAAATCTATGGAATGCATCATGTATGCAATGAGAGATGCATGCTTGAAAAGAACACATATGCCTAATCAAGGAACTCAAACAATAAGGAAAATCAATAGGTAGGAGGAGCAATATGTGGTCGAAGAAGCTGAATGTGGAAGAATTATGTCTATAGTTTTCTCACCAAGAATGACTCTTATTCCACTAAGAATGATTAGAATTCCACCCCAAATAAACACAAATGGTGGATGTAGACACCTGCATATGTGTGGGTTCAAAGTCCACAGTAGAAGAATGTGAGGTAACATCCAAAGAAGTGTCAAGCAAATCATGTCTAACCACTATAATCTCAAGTTTCTCAGGCTTGAGTGAAGGTGAAGAAGAGCCCATATGTATCTTATAATCCTCACGAAGAGTGGAGCAAATAAAATATGGAGCTTTATGAATAGATCCCAATGAAGATGAATCACCTTGATCATAACCAAGGCCATGCTAAGCAATCCACATAATAGGCTGAATAGGGTGAGTAATTCCATATAAACACTTCTTAATGCCTAAAAGTCTAGTAGTGTGACCCATGAAATGAAGCATGTAGGAGCCAAAGCCAATGGTATGCTTCTTAAAAGAAGAAGGCATATATAAAAGTATAACTAGAGTGGGATGTGTAGAGTTTGCATCAATAGTAGGCATAGAAGTATCATCTAAAATAATAGGAGCAACATGAGTAATGGGCTACCTAGAATTTGGTAAATTACACTATAAAAGTGCATCAAGTAGATGCGTACCAAATTTAGTAACACATAAAGGGGTATTAGACTGATGTTGTGTGCCAACTAGTTTCTTTTATAGAGAACATATGAAGGCATCCTTTCCATTAATTAGGGAGCACAAAGGATAATTCTACATCAAAAGTTTCTTTTTTTCTTCCTGAAGTGCTAAGAAAGAGGCTACAATATCAATGGGTTGGATAGGACTTGGTAGGGAACTATCAAGAGTCATACCAAAGTCAAAAATAGGATATCAAAATGTGCATCAGTAGGTGGAGGAGGTGAAGGTACCTCATCTAAATAACCACTAGTAATAAGTGTCTCATCTTCAAGAAATATGTACTCACTAACAATGGAAAGGGGACAAGAACTAATATGAGAATATGAAGATGCCAAAGAGTCTTCATGAAAATCACCATCAAAAATCACACCTACATAAATGGGAGAAGATGGTAGAGAAACTATGTCACCAATAGAAGAATCCTCACTCTGAGAGGAAGGAGAGAAAGGAGGGACATGTGGAGGTGATGTGACCTCATCAAATAATATATAAATAATGTCGCATTCTTCTTTGGGTGACATGGCATGTATGTGAAATTGTAAACTCTCAAAAATATAGAGGTGAATAAACAGAAGTGCCTCCTATTGTAAGGATGCATGCCATACAATATCATCCTCATCTTTAAAAATGAGAAACTCACCAATGACAACTCTCCACAATCCCTTCATCTAAAAGTGTAACATCATCTTGTGTTTCCATGTGGTTTAGTTTGAGGAACTGAGGGGTTTAATCATACTAGAATTCATACAAGATGAAATGAAATGGCAAAAAATATTCAAATAAGAACAAGATAGAACCCATAAAATGGATGTTAAACACTACCAAAAAAATGTGTCTATAAATACAACACATGGCCAAAAGGGTACAATGCACATTCAAAATGGGATGTCAATCACAGTCAAAAATGCATCTACAAATGAAATGCAATGTGTAATGGCAAGAACAAGCAAAAATAAAGGTTATTTGCTTGTGAGGGGATCTAACCTCCTATTAGATTAGACCTCACCCTCCAATCTTGGATGATTTATATAGAAGGTGTGAGTACCAAATGTAAAAAATGTGCCTAATAATATCATAAAAAATGAGCCTCACTTTTAATAAACCACCACCTTTAAATAACCCCTCTCATTAAATTTAATGTATATCGATGAGATTTAGACACTTAGAATTTTTCCCAAAAAATGTTATTTTTGGTTATGGACAAAAAATTGGCTTTATGTAAAAAATAAAGTAATGGGATTTGATCCTAAGACCTTTTACAATCTCAAAGCCTTAATAAAACTTTAATTGCCACTTAAGCAAAGTCTATTTTGAAAACATAATACAAAAGACTTATTTTTTAACCTTTGAAAAAGAAATTAATGAGATAAAAAAAATTAAATGTACCTCATATGTGGGAGAGAGAGGGTGTAAATAATGTCTTCAACAAATATTAAGTCTATTCTCTAGCAGGATTTGATGATCTAGAAATAAATTTGTTGAAGATCTTTAAGAAAATTTGTCACTTTGAACCCTTCAATATGTTGTTATATGGGCTCTGAAGATGCTTCCCAAAACACTATATATACTGATTCAAAATAGAAAATTATTTTTTTAAATGAAATAAGGAAAAGTCTTCTTCCGTATCCAATTTTTATATTTTATTTTTGAGCTTATTACGGCCCCCGAATGATAGAAAATTGTACGGCTATCTTGCAGGAAAAAATAGACTATAAAATTTGAATTGAAGAAGGCAAAAGAGTTATACATCCTAAATTTTGGTTATACAACCTAGGATGGGACGAAATTAGGTTGAGTCATATTTTAGGAATAGGTCTCATAATTTAATTACTATACACATATAGATATTTATGACAAAAAAATGTTAAGTTATTTGAAGTTGTCAGAAAAACCAATTTGCAGGTTTTTGCCTGGAAGAGTTGTACATCTTGATCAAAATGAAAAAATTACAATTTTATTGGAATAATTGATTGATTTATTTCAAACCTAATGTTTTAATTTCAAAAAATTATAATTATATGACCTAAAATTAATTAGAAAAGTATAAATATTTTTAGAAAACATGAAAAAAATGAACCAAAATTTTGAGATAATAATCAAAATTGAGAACACAACTAGAAATAATGTCTTGGGATGTGTTAATAGCTGGAATTTGTTAACAAAAATTAGGGAAGAAGATCTTCAACTAGAACTCCTTTCTCTAAAACCATGTAAAAATGAGCAGAGATGCATAGGATCAATCTAGGAGAAAGAACCCACATCAAGAACCTACAAAACTATTCCATGGAGAAGCCATCATTGCACAATCAACCAAAGTCTCTATTATTATCAAGAAGAATAATAAAATCCACATATATTCTCTCTTCCATCGATCTATGATAAGTAATAGGATTGGATATTAAATAGGCATAAAGATTTTTATACACAATAAATAATTTTTGGTGTGAAATAAATATTTATTGATATGTAATATTTGTATGCACAAAATAGGTGTGAAAATATTTAACACATAAAAACTAATTAATTGACTCCTAATTAATCTTAATTCCATGATTTATTTGTAATGCTCACTCCAACAAATTACAAGAATAGATTTTTGCCTTGAAGAATAATATCCAAGACCTCATCAATGACCAAAAAATTACATTTGATGATCCTCTATAAGAATCAAGTTCACAATTTGGTGATGACCAGAATCAAAAAATAATTAATAATCCTTTGCAATACCATTCTAAAAAGGATCCAAAAGTGAAAATGGCATATAATACACATCCTCCTCCATCACATTATTGTAACCCATTAGATGGGATTATTGGTACTTATACACAACATACACCTCCCATGGTTAAGATACCTTCTATTACTTTTGATGACATTGAGATTATAGATGATGACTCAAATATTCATTCATTATTCATTTGAACATACCTTGATCACCAATTTTTACATAGTGTTATGATTGATAATAGTTCTAGTGAGAATGTTCACACCATGACATTACTTACACATTTTAGATATACACATGATGATTTACACCCCTAGACTAAAGTGGTCAAAACATTTGATCGAACGTCACATCAAGTCCTTGGTGAGATTGAATTACCTTTATAGGTTATCCCAACACATGTGGGCACTACATTCTCAGATATATCATACACATGATTCTTTGATATGTTGTTGGAATGACCTTGGATACATACACTCTATGTAATACATTATCTATTGCATGGGTGTGCTAAATATATTCATGTCAATAGGGTAACTATAGTTTCTAGAATTCCATATGAACATCCAATTAAACAAAATAAATTTATACCTATATGGTTAATTATAAAACCTATTAAGAATAATCCCCTGCGAAAGGGTAAGCAATAGGAAATCATATTTATTAGGTGGTAAGTACTTGAGAGACCATTGTATCAGAGATATATAGTGGATTCCACATAATCCTCATCTACTACTACATAGCATATTCAGTTACTTAGAGCAACCAAATGAGTTATTATATATATATATATATATATATATATATATATATATATATATATATATATATATATATATATATATATATATTACTCCAAAGAAACCATAGATCACTCAACTTTGGTTTCCATGAACCCTCATTCATTCTACTATTTTCTCATGACCATAAAGTCTTATTATACATATGCAAAGTATCACAAATCTTCTAGTATCAAATATTACACCTGCGCATGCTCCTTGGTATTACCACTAGTTTATTTCACTAGGTTCCAAGTGGAGAGATACCTATGATCATCCCTTGAATGAGATCATAGGATAGTCTTTTATTTTCAAAATTTTCAAAAAATACCAAAAAATTAAAATATTTAAAAATCCAAAAATATTGAGCACTTCCATGTTTTATTAGCTTCTTGGCATCTATGTTGTTGGTTTCATATTGGTAGATATTATATCATTTCTTTCTATATACACACATATATTTCACACATCTTTTGAGTGTGATAAAAACATACCCAGGCACATGATATTTGCACATACAGATGTTGGGCCTTCCCTTTACTCACATTATTAGTACTTTTGGGACATCCACTTCCTTAATCATGATACATCCAAGTTATATTATTTTATGATAATTTTCCATTATCATGATTGAGCTTATGTACTTACACATGCCTTTATCCATTCTTACATATTTTGTAGTGTACTTGATATATTATGATAGTGTACTTGATATGCTATGTACTTAACATTTTTTGCTAACACATATATCCAGGGACTAGTATAATATGCTTATGTTGGTTGTTTATGATTCCATGCTTTTCTTTTTTACACGTTATTGAGTGTTTTGCCTTGTTTTATCTTGTATTACATGTTTAAGCATTTGAATATACTCCATTATTTGCAGATATCATGATTTTATTTGCCTATTATGACATTTGAACATGTCATAGTGTGTTATATGTGGACATTTGAGTATGTCTTCTTATGTTTTTTTTGACATTTGACTAAGTTATGTCCCTTCGATTATGTGGCATTTGAACATGCCCCTTGTATAAGGTCTCCTTGTACTATATTTTTTTTTTTTTTTACTTTTGAGTGCTCTTATTTGTGTGTTTGATTTTTTTTTGAGCTTATATTGTTACTCTAGACATTTTCATGATTTACATCATTCATCTTAAGACTTGATGTGATCACATACTATGTACCTCATTACTATATCTACCTAGATATGTTACTCATATATATTACATGATCCATACATATATTACATAGTTATCTTATATTATTGAGGTAAGATAATTACCAGTTTCTAATTCCATTGCCTTAAAAAGGATGGCATATTATTGTGGGAATGTCATAGAGGCATGGCTTCCACAATTTCATAGTTTCATATTTAAGTGGGGGTGTGTCAAAAAATTCATGACCTCCACACTTATTTAGTACCAAACATCTCTAGATTATAGTGGAACATGTTATGGAAACATGTTCTCCATACTTACACTAGTTCTCAGATTCTCCAAGTTCAATGGGGGTATGTCATGGGAACATGTCCTCCATAATTGCCAAAAAAATCAAATCAGCCAAATTTCATAGTTATATGATTTACATATAAATTTTTGGAATTATTCTATACACTGGTACCATTATTATACCTAGGTTTCATCTTGAGACATATATGAGGTGCATATGCCATATAAAGGGAACCTAACATTGCAAAATCAAATCAGTTTATAGATTTCAAACACTATAATATACTGTTATCATATCTAGGATGGACTTAAAACTTTATTTAGCCAATATACTATAGTATTTAGTGCTATCACTTGGATTTACACCATTTGAGTATATTCCTAATCTCTCCTCATCCAAGTGGCACAATGGAAACACCTTTAGGCTTGTGGGTAGCCTAAGGATGAGGTAAATCTCTAGATAGGGCTAGCTCCCTTGATGTACCACTTTGGATCACAACTACACATAAAATTTAAGGGGTAATAGGGAGAGAGATAACTAAAATAAAACTATTCTAAGGTAGGTGATACACCAAATAAGATGATGACTTCCAACTAGTATCATGTGTAACAAAGTACTAACCAAACATACACTCCTTCAATCTGCATCTTCTCACATTAATGTTACATTATGAGGTTATGCATAAATTTACAAAGCAAGGAGGACTAGATAAGATGCCTTGAATGGAATTAATTAATATACTAACTCAATAAATCCTTAACATTTCATAGAACACTTCACATTCCCTACAAGAAGAAGCTTTCCAACTACAAATATGGTGAAAGAATGAGACAACATGCTAAGGAATCGATAGTCTTCACTAAGCAAGATTCATCATCCAAGTAAAATACACTTATGAACATTAATGAAGAGGTAAAAATCAGTATTATTATTGATCAAATGGTATGAAAATGAATAGGGCTTCCCTATAATCAGGTGGAGCATCAGTTACAATGGCCAAAATGGCTAGTTCTTATAGAACTTGAGATAGAAAAGAGAAGAGAGAAGTAAAAAGGTCAAAAGGATACTTTTAAAGCTGATAAAATTAGTTAATTATGCATTATAATATGATTTAGGATGAACCATGCAAGGTTATAAAGCACAAGTGTCCATCCAAGTCATCAAACTCTTGCAAAGTAGCATAAAACTCCTTATTTTAGCTCAAAACAATTGCCTTCATGATTAGCCCTATTTGAATATACTAAAACTAATTATGGATATATATAATTATTTTAATAAATTTTAATGGTTTTATACATGACTCTCCATGAATTGGTTTTAGGATTGGTCATCTAGAATCATCCCAAAATGAACTATCATCATCTACTATCAAGAAAACTCCCCTTTCATGCACCCTGAACACTTAGCCTCCAAAAAGGAATAAGTTTCTCATGAAAATAAATAAGATGGAGTGTATGAAAATTTTAAATACCCTCCATTTCCTTATAATTATCAATCACACCTTAAAATCACTTACACTTGGAGTTTTCACACTTCTCACTAGCTTGTCCACTATTCTACTTTTGACTAGGTAGGATGAGAGCTCTTATTGAGGAACTTAAGAGTTGTAATAGGGAATTAAATTAAAAAATTTATTTATAAAAAGTATCAATATTCCTCCCAAAAAATTTTCATCCTCAAAATCCTTCTAGAACCTAAAAAATGCACAAAATAGTGATAAAAAACTCTATTTTACACCCCATCCATATAATTATATATAGATGAAAAGTATGGGAGGGGGAATTAAAGAGTCATATAAAATTTAAAATAATAATTATAGACAAAATATTAAATTATATTAGATATCCAACTTCATTTCTCCAAACTAATCTTGACTGAGGGTTTGCAAGGGTTTTAGGCCTATTTTCACTCTTAAGCATTGTTCATAAAAAATTGACATTAAATATATTAAAAAAAATCACAAAATTGATGTTCAAGGACCCTAATAACACCTCCAAAATTATTTTATTCCCATTCATAACCTCCAATAATATATGAGCATTTAAACTTCTCTTATCGAGTTCCTTTCTCCTTTTCCTATAGGTCTAGTGTTGTCTTTGAGCCAAAAATGGATTTCTTATGGGTTTATTTGCCTTACAAAGGATTTAAAACATTTTATTTATCCCCATATTCATTATATAAAAAACATTATTGATCATATAAATCCAAATATGAATATGACCCCCTTTTTTGGATTATAGACCTAGTCATGCCTAGTAGGCATGTTTACACCTTAAAGCCCAACATGAGTTTTTCATGGATTCCCTACATTAAAATATCCCATACATATATTTTATTATCCTAAAAACCTTATCCAATCAATTTTAAATCTCACTTATATCCAAAATTGAAAGCGACCTCTTATTTGGATTCTAAGCATAACCATTTTTCATGAGCTTGTCTGCACTTTTGGAGGTCTAGGCCCTTCTGTTTAGTTCCTTCATTATATATAAGTATTTTAATGTTGGATTATATGTGTTTTAAATTTAAAAACATTTTTTACACATCTAAATACTTTCTTGGTCACTCTTTATCCCCTTTTCCCCAAAACCTACCAATTTTGCCATAAAGGGAGTGCCCTCTATCTGAGACAAAATAGAGGGCACTCCCCTATTTCTTTTGTAAAATTTAAAAAATTTAAGGTATTGTACAATTTATGGATACATATTATACAAAAAATCAGACCTTCATAGGTCAATTAACCCTTCAAACTCCCTAAAACCTAAAACATACTGCTAGTCAAAAGATTGTATGCAAGGTATACTTTTTATGAGTTGTGTTAAGCATCATCAGAGTACTATTTTTGAATAATTCCTTATATATGCCTTCCTATTCATCATGAAAAAAATTTATGTCTTCTCACCATCTCAACCTTATATATATATATATATAGACACCAAAATCGTGTCTACCCCCTTGGTCCTTTCTCCCCTTTTGGTCCCCTTCGTCCACTTAACCACTCCTAACCCATATTTTATTAATTTGAAATAAATATCCTATTTTAAATTAATAAAATCCCTTTTCCCTCTCTCCCTTGCCACCTCACCACCCTAGTATACCCTCCTTGGATTCCCTTCATTCCCCACATGGCCATATTTAACACCTAGACTCCCATTCCAACTTCTCCCCTCGTCTATTTAATCCCCTTCGACCATTTCTCCCTGGGACTAGCTGACCCGGCGGTTGGAAAATGGATGAAAGGCTATTTTTAGCCTTTCTCCGGCCTTTTAGCCATCAACATCGGTCAACTATCGAGCGACGTCGGCGATATTGCCGGCGTCGACACCTTTCATAACGAGTTTTCTCATCCATTATCCGCCTCTTCTCTGGGCTCTCTTGGTCTCTCTCTCACATAACCCGACTCTGGTATCTTTCACTTTGATCATCAATCCATTCTTGGACCCTACCACTCTACCAATCTTCAAACCAAGCCTCTCATTCTCTCCCTCAGGTGTAATAACAGGTATTCTGGCTTCAGCAACTCCACCAGCGATGGGACTTTCATCACCGGCAACACCAACAATAGGTACACCAGTCTGCAACGCTTTCTTCAGCACACCACAGGTAAGTTTTCTTCTGTGTTTTAATTTGTGTTTTCTATTCATTTGCTTCTAAACTAGATTCAGCACTCCTATCCCCCTGACCAAACTAGACCAGTCCTGAACCCTTTCTCTTTGTTATCCCTGTCTTCTGTTTGATCCCTCTGTCGGACCATATACTCTGCCCATTCAACCAGACTCTCAGACCCAGACCCTAAACCATTCACCTGAGCCCAAAACTTTGTCTCAGACCAATCAAACAGAGCACAGACTCGTCCATAGACCCATCCACAGACCAAGAAACTTGACCAGACCCGACTACAGACCACTGCCCCAACCGACGCCGGTCATTACCCCAACCGACGTCGGCAGACCTCAACAACCGACGTCGATAGGACCACCAACGCCGGTGACTGTGACCAGTCTGACAGCATCTTTTAGGTAAGCTTTTGCTTCCTTTTTCACTTTCAGTCTTTTAACATTCTGCTATATATCAGACACTTCTTTTTATTGACTAGTGGGTTGACCTCCCTTAAGGAAGTTTTCATGCTTCTGGGATCAAGCTTTCGCTTGGCAACCCACCATCTCCTTATCTAACACCTCTTTTGTCCAAGTCTCTTTTTCTTTGCAGGTGTCATTCCTCCACAGCCAAAGAGAAGTACTCACAGCATGTGGATTACGGTGCGCAGACTATATCCAGGTACACATCAAGCCTTGACCATTCCTTCTTAAGTTTCTTAATTCTTCTCTTGAATATAGAAAGTAAAATTTGAATAGAAACAATATATATATATATATATATACTCTTCATACTCCTGCCTAGCTTAGGCTAAGCATAACCATGACTATGTCTCTGCAAAACAAGGGTTCACATGTAAGTTATTTGCATGATTTAGGCTTGAAGATAATTATTAGGATCATTTTATATTTAATAAATTTAATTTTACATTTTTAATCCCATTTTATTCATATTTAGGATATATATATGTTGTAAACACTAACTTCTCATTCATTACCTATAACAGTCATAACTTGGTTGTAGGTTGCATACAAGGCCTTACAATGGCTTATTTCACATTGTCAAGGTTTTATGGAGGTGATAAGTACATTTATGGAAGTTTTAAAAGTTAATTTCATCATTTCAACCTACTTTTACCATTTATACACACTTGGAAGTCACCCAACTGGGCTCTCTCTCTCTCTCTCTCTCTCTCTCTCTCTCTCTCTCTCTCTCTCTCTCTCTCTCTCTCTCTCTCTCTCTCTCTCTCTCTCTCTCTCTCTCTCTCTCTCTCTCTCTCATCTCTCTCTCTCTCTCCTGACTTTGAAAACCCTACCTTTTTTTATTCTTGTAGATGTAGGTTTCTCCTTGGACTTTGGTTCTAATGTATAGAGACACTCCTTGAAGCTTAATATTTCATTACACTTTCTCATACTTTTATTCACCATTGGATGGTCTAAAACACCACTAAAACACCAAGTTCAGTTCACTATTTGTTTGTTTTGTTGTAGATGGATGTTGAGGTTGCTTATACAGACTGTAGGTGTGTATATGAGCAAAACACAAAGTATCATTCCTATTGATGATATTTTATACCATATATGTCACTTTGAATCATTTATAATAACTCCAACATTAATTCATAGTTTAATTTCTAATCTTTTAATGGAGATGTCTCTTCTATTTGCTCAAAATTGTAGATAACACTGAGTAGAAAGTCATAAATTGGCAAGTTTGGGCCTCCAAAAAAACCAATATTCATTGCTCATTTGTACTTAAAACCTTTTATAATTATTTTAATATGATACGGATGAAATAAAAATCCATTATTATGTCTAAAAATATATTTCAACCTTGTATGAGATATCATCAAAACCCTTAGAAACTCCATTTTGCATTTTTGGGGAAAATGGGGCTAAACAATCATCTTATACTTTTGAAGCTAGTATCCAATATCATAATCTCATATAACCCTAAAAATTAGTCTACCAAGGTATATTTAACACACCAAGATGTCAACAAGGTTTTGAAAAGGTTAATCTACTCTGTATATATGATTTCATACTTCTACCAACACCACTTGTAGGTGATTATTATCATATGCAGGCAGATAGTATGAACATATTCAAACCACATATGATGTGTAAACATTTGATCAGTCCCCCTATATTCTCTTCCAATTAATTGTTTTAAACCATGGGTTTCTCTAAATATGTCTCAAAACCTTTACTCTCAACGTGACCATCCTCTTCCAAGCACCTGTGGGTACGCTTTCATGGCAGATAGTGAGTATGTTGTATGATTGCCATAACATTTTATTCACTATTTGAAATATCACATCACCGTTTCATGTTCTAAGAATATATACCACATATATTAAACCTTCATTACATTTTTATGGGCATCCTCAGGTCCTTTACAAGTCATGACTAAGGCTAAAGAGTAGATAGGAGCTGACTAAGTATGACATTGGACTGAAAGTTGGATTCAAGAATGATTTTATAAGAATAAACATAAATTAAAGGTGATAAATATAACATTGATACATGTAAAAACACCATATCCTATTCACATTAAATCCCCTATATGGAATTCAACCTTGTTCTAGTGGATAATTGATTGAGACTACACATGGTGGTACCTTCCTACAACATGAGACAAAATTTCCCATCAAAACACCATGAAACATGAAACTAAGCATGGATAACATTTTATAAGATATAAAACATCCTCTAGATTCAACATCACCAACCAGTTCATATGGACTTGCCCAAAATGGAGTAAAATCTATAGGGTGCATGAAATAATATGCAAAAAAACATAGTCAACTTCATGATGATGGTTATAAATCATGAGACACCATTATTTTAAATATTTTAATTTTAATTAAAATATATAAGTTTAATACAACCTCCCAAAATAATTTGACCTGAAACTTCTTAAACTATCCATACTAAGCACAAACCTGAAGGTCACTTCCCTATGTCTAGGAAAGCAAAGAAGGAGTAGAATGGTTTTGGCTTTAAAATGGAACTTTCAGAGCATGTAAATAATTTATATGAGTGTTATTAATATTAAAATATGTTCCATCACCTTATCCCATGTGGCACACTTCTCCATGAGCCGTACAAGTGTTAAATGCTCCTTTTTCAATTAGTTTCTTAATTTTTAGTTAAACAACCTAAATTATGATGTGACTAACATACCTAATAGTTAAAATAAACTCTTGTATTATTTAAAGTAAAATAATACACATTGGTACCTTGGAAACCATGCCATTTGCATTTATGACCCCTAAAAGCCCACTAAATGACCTAAAATAACAAATTGACTAATATGACTAAGACCAAGGTTAAGATGACATTAAATGATATAAAATAACATATAATACACCTCATGAAAATATATTAAACCATATAAAACATCTAAAAATCATTTCTTTACCTATAGGGGTCCCATTTTGACCTAAAAGTTAAATTTAGTCAACAAATTGGTGACTCATAAGGGTAGGATGTCTGCTATACTAACTAGACCAGTAGCCTTATCAGTCTATTGGGATTATGGATTAATATTAAATCTAAAACACAACAATAATACTATAAAAAAAACATTATATCAAGATAAAACCAAAGACTACCTCAACCACAAAAAACAAAAGGCACACACCAAGTAAAAGCAAATAAACATGTGCTTCATGAGCACTTATGCAACACACACCAAACAAAACAAACTAAATAACTTGATTTGAAAAATCCATCTTGGATCAAAAGGAATTTTTAAAGCCTTCTTGCTTCATGACATGAAGTATTTAGTGAGATATGTAGCCTTTGTCCTTTAGCATTGATGCTTCCATCTTCTTCATGGTATTTGCCAACTTCATTGGCATAGTGTTCAAAGAGAACCAAGAAGCTCCAAATAGACTAGCTATGGAATTTAATTATACTTGCATCTAAATAGCCTCAACCTTCTCATATGTATCCTTAATTACAACCTCTAATGGTGATTCAACAAGGCATACCATCTTGACTTCCATTGTTTTCTCAATAAGATTGGGCTTCCTCTCAGCTGCAAGTTCTTCTAGCTCATCAAGGAGATTTGCATATTCTTCCCAATTTTGGTCATTATCCTCCATGGAAGAAACTTTATTCACCTTTTCATGTACTTGGATCTCATCTTGGCAAAACTCTTCAATCCCTTGAAAGAACTCCATTTGTAGTTGTCAATCATTTTTGTCCTCTTTATCATCTAGAACCACTACCTCTTCAATCTTTTTTTCTTGATGTATGATGTTATCAAGTTGGTATTCTTAAAGTTCCAATGCATTTGATGGTGATTCAAGATCAGGTTAAGGTATTGGGTCATATTTAAGAACAACATCTTTCACCTTAGTCTCAAGAGAGTTTTCTAGGATTGCCACCTCTTTAGGGATGACTTGAAATTATTCCTCATCCCTAATAACACATTCATCTTCATGTTGGAGGTGATCATATAAAACCATTTGATCAGATGTAGATTCTTCTTCAAGGGTTTCAAGATCTTCCATCTCTCTCTCCTTCATGGTGATGCCAAGTCTAGGCATCTTAAGATCATGTGACCTTGTCTAAGGAGGTATGTCTTCTTCAAGTAGGAGTTCTAAAATTTTATCAACCAACTATTCCTCCTTAGTTTTCCATACCCTAGGTCCATCAATGAAAATGGTGATGGGGTGAGGACAATATGAACTAGTTGGTGGAGGTGGCAGATAGAACTAAAAATTAGATTGAGAGTGAAATTTAAGGGGCTCTTTTAAAAGCTCTTGAGGAAGGGGAGGCAGACCTTGGGCTAAAACAACTTGATTTTCTTCCTTCTACTTGACAATCATTTTATTCACATCTGATTTAGATTGAGGAATCTCTTGAGGAAGTGTGGATGGGGTGTGTTTAGGCATAGGATCTTCTTTTGGGTCTAAGCCTTCCATCACACCTTGACTTAGTAACTTCATCCTTGACTCTAAATCTTTATTTTGCTTGGCTAGGTTCTCTTGGAAAAGTATATCTTAAATTTGACATGCATCATCATGAGGATGAGGAATACAAGGGGATTCATATGGAGGACAATATTTTTATTTAGGAAGGGTGGGAGGGGCTTGTATAGGATCAAGTTCTTTCTCAACCTCACACTCTTTATCAAGGCCTTTATCTTCTTTCTTTCTCCATGAATCCGCTACCTTATTCTAGCTTAGGATGTTAGGACTAGGAGTCTCCTTTTTAGGTAGTTATGAAACTTGAGGAGTGGGTGTAGTGCTCAAGAAACATGGAATCTCCTTAGGCTTGGACTCTCCAACTTGGAATGTCATATCTAGAGGTATTTTATTGAGGTAGGGATCATATGGGAGAGGGAAATGAGGGATTAGGTTCCACTTATTTTTCTACTAAAATAGACTATTGCATCTACATATTGGCCAGCTCAATTTTCCTATCAAGATTAGCTTAAAAAACAAGGTTTTTATTTTTAACTCTCTCTTCCAACTGATGGGGAAAAGGATGAGTTTGGTAATCTTAATTGGGCTCATGAATAGGGGTCAAATAAGACTAGTATAAATATTAGGTAAGTGGATATGAAGGCTGATATGTTTGGTGAGGTTTCCTCTCATGAATTCTTAGCTTATCCTCCAAGGATGCAATCAAGCCACTCACATCTAGCATCTCATTTATAAGCCTTTTGCCAATTGGCTCTCTCAATAGGTGCCCATTATCTTTTGAGCAACTATAGTTCATCTCTTTCCTTTTATATGAAATGTCTAGGGACATCTTTACATTTTCCCCTTAATGTATTAATCTCTAACATATACTTCTCATACCCCAAAATAGTTTACTTGAAGGTGGAAATGGATTGAGTTGAGAAGTGGCTAGGTTGACTAGGTGAAGCAAGATATTGAGGAGGTTGTCTATAAGATGGATACAAATCATGACAAGGATGGATATAGTGTTGATAAGGATCATGATAATGTTGGAAATGGTCATATAAAGATTGGTAAGAGTCACACCAATGTTGATAGGAATCATACAAATGTTGATTAGGAATGATGAGCTGAAAATATCTCATCAACTTGTGTAAGACAAAACTCAACACCCAAATTAGCCATCAAACCTCATTATAATCAATAACACAAAGTAAAATTTTACCAATAATGTTCAAAGGATAACTTGGGCTGCTTGACTAGCTGATATAGCTGCAAATTTGCTATTGATGCTTGGATAGATGCCTCCAAAGGCTGATTGTTGAGAGATAACAACAAAAATATTTCAACATATTGGACCAAGAGTCCCACCATACATGCCAAAAATTATTTTCTCTTATATTTACAAAATTTGAGGATATTCATAAGCTCTCCTCATCCAAGTGGAACAATGGAAACACCTCTAGGCTTTTGGGTATCCTAAAGATGAGGTGAATCTCTATATAGGGCTAGCTTCGTTGATGTACCACTTTCGATCACAACTACAGCTAATTTTTTTTTTTTTTCTCTTTGGGGGGGAGGTGAAGGGAGAGAGATAACTGAAATAAAACTATTATAATTAAGGTGATACACCAAATAAGATGATTAATTCCAACTAACAACATGTTACACATGAGAACAAAAGACTAACCAAACATACACTCCTTCAATCTGCATCTTCTCACATCAATGTTACATTATGAGGATATGGATGAATGTGCAAAGATAATAGGGATAGAAAAGAGGAATTTAATATAAATAATTAATATACTAACTCACTCAATCCTTGAGATTTCTTAGAACACTTCACATGCCTTATAAGAAGAAGCTTTCTAACTGCAAATATGGTGAAAGAATGAGACATGTTAAGGAATACATAGTCTTCACTAAGAAAGATTCATCATCCAAGTAAAACACACTTATGAATATTCATTAATAATTAAAAATTAATATTATTATTTATTAAATTTTATGTAAATGAGAAGATATTTTCCATACTCAGGTGCAGCATCAGTTACAATGGTCAAAATGGCTAGTTCATATAGAACTTGAGAGAGAGGAGAAGAGAGAAGTCCAAGGGTCACAAGGAAAATTGTAAATCTGATAAAATAAGTTAATATTTTATGATAAAATGATGTGGGATCAACTATACAAGGTCAAGAATCACAAGTGTCTATCCAAGTCATCAAAATCTTACAAAGTGGCATAAAAAAATTTATTCTAGCTCAGAAAAATTGCCTTCACGATTAGCCCTATTTGAACATCAAAAAACTAATTATAGATATGTATAATTATTTTAATTAAAGGTACGGATTTAATACATGTCTCTTCATGAATTTTTTGTAGTCTTGGTCATCTAGAATCATCCCAAAATAAGCTATCATCATTTTTTATCAAGAAAAATCATCTTTCATGCACCCTACACACTTGGCCTCCAAAAGGACATTATTTTCTCATTAAAATATATGTGAGTGAGTGTATTAAAAGTTTTAATACCCTAAAATTCCTTATAATCATCAATCAGGCCTTAAAATCACTTACACTTGGAGTTTTCACACTTCTCACTAGCTTATCCACTATGCTAGTTTTGACTGGTTGAGATGAGAGCTATTGTTAAGTAACTTATTAGTTGTAATATTTAATTAAATTAACATTTTGAGTTATAAAAATTCTAAATACTCCTCCCAACTTTGGTTTCATCCTTGGACTCCTTCTATAACCTATAAAATACACAAAATAGTGAGAAAAACCTTATTTTACACCCATCCATATAGTTTATACAGCTAAAAAGTATGGGAAGGGGCATGAAAGAGCCCTATAAAATATATAATCATAATTTTGTACAAAATATTCCATTATATTAGTTATCCAACTCCATTTCTCAAAACTGGTCTTGACTAAGGGTTTATAAGGGGTTTAGGCATTTTTTCACTCTTAAGAATTGTTCATAAAAACTTGATGTTAAACCTAAAAAAAATATTTAAAAATATATGTTTAAGGACCTTTATAACACCTTAAACCTTCTTGGATTCCCATGCACAACCTCCAAGAAGATATGAGCATCTAAACTTTTCCTATCGAGCTCCTTCTCCTTTTCCTGTAGGTCTAGTGTTATCTCTAAGACAAAAATGGCTTCCTTAGGGGTTTACTTGCCTTAAAAAATATTTAACACATATTATTTATCCCCATATTAGTGATCCAATAGATTTCAGTGATCATCTAAAGCCAAATATGAAGTTGACCCCCTTTTTGGATTATAGACCTAGTCATGCCTAGTAGGCATGTTTACACCTTAAAGCCCAACATGATATATTGATGTATTTCATGCATTCCAGTAGCCCCTACATATTTTTTATGGTACTAAAAACCTGATATAATCAATTGTAAATCTCACTTAGATCTAAAAGTGAAAGTGGCCTCTTGTTTGGATTTTAGGCATAACCATTTTTCATGAGCCTGTCTGCACTTTTGGAGGTCTAGACCCTCCTATTTATTTTCCTCCTTATAAATAAGTATTTTCATTTTGTATTATATATTTTATAAATTTCAAAACCTTTTTTCCATGTCCAAATAGCTTCTTGGTCACTCTTCATCCCCTTTTTCCCAAACCCTACCAATTTTGCCATAAAGGGAGTGCCCTTTATCTGAGACAAAATAGAGGGCATTCTCCTATTTCCTCGGTCAAATTTAAACATTTTAAGGTCTTATAAAAGTTATGGATATATATTATACAAAAAATTAGACATTCATTAGGTCAATTTACCCTTCAAACTCTCTAAATCCTAAAATAGACTGCTAGTCAAAAGATTGTATGTAGGGTATACATTTTGTGAGCTATGTTAATCATCATCAGAGTCCTCTTTTTTAATCATTACCCATTGTAAATATTTTATATAGACCTTCCTATTCATCATGAAATTTTTTTATGTCTTCTCAACATCTCAACCTTCCATATATACTCTTCATACTCTTGCCTAGCTTAGGTTGAGCATAACCTTGACTATGTCTCTGCAAAATAAGGGTTCACCTATAAGTTATTTTCATGATTTAGGCTTGAAGATAATTATTAGGATACATTTAGAGTTTATAAATGTAATTTGAAATTTTTTAATCCCATTTTATTCACATTTATGTTGTATATATGTTGGAAGCACTAACTTCCCATTCACTACCTATAACAGTCATAACCTGGTTGTAGGTTGCATACAAGGCCTTAAAATGGATTATTTCACATTGACAAGGGTTTATGGAGGTGATAAGGATATTTATGTAAGTTTTACAAGTTCATTTAATTATTCTAGCCTACGTATACCCTTCATACACTTGGAATTCACCCAACTCTCTCTCTCTCTCTCTCTCTCTCTCTCTCTCTCTCCTGACTATGAAAACCCTACCTTTTTTATTCTTATAGGTGTAGGTTTCTCCTTGGACTTTGGTTATAATGTATGGAGACCCTCATTGAATATTTATATTCCATTACACTTTATCATACCTTTATTCACCATTATATGGGATAAAACACCACTAAAACACCAAGTTTAGTTTAATGTTTGTTTGTTCTATTGTAGATGGATGTTGAGGTTGCTTGTACGGAATGTAGGTGTGTATAGGAGCAAAACACAAAGTATCATTCCTCATAATGATATTTTAGACCATATATATCAATTTTAATCATTTTTAATCACTCCAACATGAATGAATAGTTTAATTTCTAATCTTTGGATGGAGAGGTCTCTTCTATTTGCTCAAAACTATAGATAGCATTACTTGGAAACAATCATAAATTGTCAAGTTTGGGCATCTAAGACACTAATATCCATTGATAATTTGTCCTTCAAACATTTAAAATATATTTTAATATTATATTTATGAAATACCAAGCCATTATGATTCCTAAAAATTGATTTTAACCTTCTTTTGAGATATCATCAAAACCCCTAGGAACTCTGTTTTGCATTTTTGGGGAAAATGGGCCTGAACAGTCATCTTATGATTTTGAAGGTAGTCTCCACTGTCATAATCTCATATAACCCTAAAAAAAATTCCAAGGTCTATTTAACACACTAGGATGTCAATAAGATTTTAACAAGTTCAATCTCTTCCATACAAGTGCTTTCATACTTCTACCAACACCGCCTATAAGTGATTATTGTCATATGCAGGCAGACAGTATGAACATATTCAAACCACATATAATTTATAGACATTTTATCATTCCAACCCCCTATATTATCTTCCAATGCATTATTTTAAACCATGGGGTTCTCTAAATAGGTCTTAAAACCTTTACTCTCAACGTGACCATCCTCTTCCAAGCACCTGTGGGTGTACTTTCTTGGTAGATAGTATATTGTATGATTGTCATAGAATTTTATTCACTATTTGAAAGCTCACATCACCATTTCATTTTCTAATAATATATAACATAGATATTAAACCTTAATCACATTTTTATGGACATCCTCAAGACCTTTACTAGTCACGACCAAGGTTGAAGAGTTGATGGGAGCTAACTGAGTGTGATCATGGATTAAATGTTGGATTTAATAATGATGATATAAGACTAAAAATGAAGTAAAGGTGATAAATATAACATTTATACATGGAAAAAAACCATATCCTATTCAAATTAAATCCCTTTTAGGGAATTCAAGCTTCTACAAGTGGAAAATTGACTAAGACTGCACATCGTGGTACCTTCCTATAACATGAGACAAATTTTCCCATGAAAACACCATGAAACATTAAAAAAATCATGGATAACATCTAAGGATATATAAAACATCCTCTGGATTCAATATCACCAACTGGTTCGTATGTACTTGCCCAAAATAGAGCAAAACCTATAGGGTACATGAAATAATAGGTAGAAAAACATAGTCAACTTTATGAGGATGGTTTATAGAGCATATGCCACCATTATTTGAAATATTTTAATGTAAATTAATGTCTCTAATTTTAATAAAACTTTCCAAAATCATTTGACATGAAACCTCTTTAGTTGTTCGTGATAAGCACAAAATTTAAGGTCACTTCTATATGTCTAGCAAAGTAAAGAAGGATTAGAATGGTTTTAGATTAAAAATGGAACTTTAAAAGAATTTAAATGATTTATATGAGTTTTATAAAGATTAAAATATTTTCCATCACCTTCTCCCATGTGACACACTTCCCCATGAGCCCTACAAGTGCCAAATGCTACCTTTTTTCGTTGGTTTCTTGAATTTTAGTTAAACAACCTAAAATATTTTAATGTAACTTATATCTTTGATATTTAAACTGACCTCTTGGATTATTTTAATGAAAATATGATACATTTTTACCTATGGAATCTTGCCACTTGCATTTGTAACCTCTAAAAGCCCACTAAATGACCCAAAATGATAAATTGACTAATATGACTAAGACCAAGGATAGAATGACATTAAATGACATTAAATAACATAAAAAAAACTTAATTAAAATATATTATACCCTATAAATTATATAAAACTCATGTTTTTACCTATAGGGGTCCCAATTTAAGTTAAAAGTCAAATTTGGTCAATAGTTAGTTCACCTTTTTGGAAAGATTGAGGTGATTAAATCGCTCAATCTTACCATGATCATAAATTATAATTATTCATATAAATTAACCATATTTATAGGATTGAGTTATTAAATCACCCACCCTCACTAGATATATAGTGTGATTATATTAGATCACTCACACTCATTAGGTTATAAGTATGATTAGATTGCATGATTGAGATAATATCAATGGTTGTGTGGAAACTCACCTTTTAATCAATATTGGGGGCATGTTTTCCTCAATATTTGTGTGTGTGTGTGTGTGTGCACTTATATTTTTTAAAAAATTCCTAATCCCATTTTCAAGGATTCATAGTGAAGCATCTCTTCAAATAAAATTGCTAAAAGAAAAGATGGTTGCACCAACACATAAGTGTACTCCTAACCTTTCTCTCTTTATGTTCAAGAATTTAAAATTATTTAAATTTAAAATTTCATAAAATAATTATATAATGTAACATGCTCTTGGTTGTATTTCAATCACCAAAAAATCACTCAAGTTGGGCTCACATAAAGATCATGTGTGTTATACACACCCAAATACATATTTATTTTCCTTTAAACAACTAATTTCATTACTAGATTAAAGAGGGGGAATGTAGACACTAAATTTTAATTATATATCACCTTAGTCATGTACACTTATAAAATATCTATCATGGTTGTGCCCTTCATCTCAAAGACCTTCTTACTATCAAAAGGCTCACATCTACTATCTATTTGTCTCAAATCACTTATCCCTTAGTCTAGACACTATTATTCTAATGACCAAGCCTTATATATTTTTAAAATGGTCTAAACCTAATCATTATCCTTCTCTATCAAATTTGGACCTTTACCTATTTTTTTATTTCCCAGACACTTGTGTTCCAACCAAATGCCTATGTTAATATAAATGTCCTTGTTCCAACTAAGTGTCTAAAATTCATCCAATTTACAAATGAAATGTATCCTTATGGTCACATAAGTTATTTTAGTGCAATATATTTTCAAAATAGATTGGTATATATACAAGATCATCCCTCATTCATTCCACACCTATAAAAATACTGGGAACTCATAGGGAAACTTATAAAGAAACACTCAATCTATCATTAAAGTGATCAAATATGTCTTATTAATCCATATTTCCATATAATTCATAAGATAAATTTCCCTTAGGTCTAAAGTACTAAGGGAATAGCCCATGAACCATATTTACCAAGTATGTACTTTCTTATCACACATCGCAAATTTATGCACACACAATCCAACACATAGGGGAGAACTACATAAGTCTGAGGCCCTCTTCAGAGTATTAGAATGTAGGCAATGACCATTGACAGAGGGTTCATTAGGGTAGCTTGACACTATGTCCACTAATCCATTTTTCCCATAGTCATTTCAAGGGTGAGGAAGTCAGGGTTTGATCATTTGATAAAGAGTGATAGTATGTGCACATGATCTGTATACATCATAAGAAATGTGACAAAAAAACCAAGAAGGTTCTAATTGGTCACATTCAAATCTAATCACTATTTTGTACAAGACACCTACATCTAGTTTAGACACCAGCATTGATGTAACTCTCTAGATCCAATACAAGCATCAGAGGCTATATAGCGTAAAATTTCAAAAATGATGACTATTTCAAGATCCTAATCTAGTCCACTTTTGACCTATTTCAGCCTAGATCTGCATGCACATAGTAAACTAGATAAGTATTATTGTTTTCAATTTAATACAATATCAATCAATAGTTGTGCTTTCTATTTTTAACATATCTCATTTTTTAAAGTTAGAATATTTTTTATCTAAGTTTGTAAATTAATTTATTTATTATAGATCTATTTATCACCCTTGTGCTTATTCATCTCTATATACTTAATCCTAGATACATATACTTTAACAATCTTTAGACCTATAGTAAATATATAAATGTGGATGAATAGGACATATTTGATCACTTTAATGATAGATTGAATGTTTCTTTAGAAGTTTCCCTATGAGTTCCTAATATTTTTCTAGGTGTGGAATGAATGAGGGCTGATATTGTATATATACCAATCCATTTTGAAAATATCTCACACAAAATGACCTCTTAATGATATATAGGTATTCTAAAAATATTAGATCCCCAAAGATCATAAAAAAGTCTTTATAGAAGCACTACATCCCTCAATCGCATTCAAGGATCTATCTAAATAAAAAAAATCCTTAATATCATACACAAATGCTCAAAATCACAAGATCACTAAATCACAAGATTTACAACAGGTCTAAAGTACTGAAGGAGTAGCCCATGAGCCATATTTAACAAGTTAAAAGATAGGTCATTGTATGTACTTTATTATCACACATTGCATCTTTATGCACACATTATCTAACACAAAGGGTAAAAATACATAATCCTAAGGCCCTCTTCAAATTATTGATTATGTAGGCAATGCCCATTAACAAAGGGGTCTTTACGGTAGCTTGACACTATGTGCTCACTAACCCATTTTTCCCACAGTCAATCCAAGGATGAGGAAGTCAGGGTTTGATCATTAGACAAAAAGTGATAACATGTGTGCATGATATATATAAATCAAAATAAAGGCAATAGAAAACCTAAAAGGCTCTAGTTGGTCGCATCCAAATCTAGTCACTATTTCATACAAGACACCTACATCCAATTTAGATACCAGCATTGATGTAACTATCTAGATTCAATACAAACATTTGAGGCCACATAGTATAAAATTTTAAAATATGATTATTCTTTTAGGATCCTAATTAAGCCCACTTCCAACCTATTTCAACATAGATCTGCATGCGCACAATAAACCAACTAAGTATTATTATTTTCAATTTATTGCAATATCAATCAATAGTTATGCTTTCTATTTTTAGCATATCTTAATAATTAAATTCAAAATATTTTTTATCTAAGTTTAAAAATAAATTGGTCTACTATAGATCAATTTATCACCCTTGTGATTATTTATTTATATACACTTAACCCTATATACTTATAGACACCCCAATCTAGCCACAACTGGATTTCAACTAAACTTCAGACTAATTTCTATCAAATATTATAAATTAAGCCTAAGAATAAATTAACATACCAATTTCATCCACATGTATTTCATTAGTGCTCATATTCATGTTAAGGTATCCTTATTTGGTATACTAGTTCTTATGCGACAATAACCTCTCACAGATTAATCCTAAGTCACCTTGTGACCTAACAACTGGCAGTTTGGCCTATAGACCCATTAAATAAGCCACTTGAATAATTATTAAAAGAGATAAAAATTTAATCAAAATTAATCATCTAATTAAACCATATTAAATGCTTATCTAAAATATCCATTTGTAATTAATGAATATCTAAAAATGGAAATTCAAAATATCAAGCTTCTTTGTCATTGCCTTTATGAGTTATCAAGCTCTCACAAATATATAAATTGTGATTCATGCCTATTAATTGAAAATCATAATTACATGTACCCTCCTTAACTCAACTAGAGTTAACTTTAACTCACCTAGGGTTATTTTTAACTCACTCCATGCTTAAATCCTAACCTAACTCAACTTGGGTAAGAGTTAACTTCAAAGGCTATAAATACAAGACCTTACCTAAAGATCAAAAATCTATTTTGGTGTAACTTTATTATGTTCAAATAGATGAAAGAAGACTTTTTATCAATGTTACCATGCCAATTTCATAATCTTAACCAACATTACCAAGGTGCTGAGGAGAGTTGGAGCAATGGAGCTTCATTGACAAATATTTCTTAAGAACATATCTAAGTAAGTCAATTCAACAAGTCATTTTAGATCTATAATGAAGGTAAAAGGATTATTTCTTTTGTTTTCTATTTATGTTTTAATTGTATGTTTGTTACTTTTGATATCCATAGTGTCTAGGATAGACATGTTAGTGTTTAGTGTGTTTATTTTGAGTTTATTTTATTGACTAACACTATATTAATTTCCCTTCTTAGATCCCTTATTCACATTAATGGCATGTGTAGTGGGACCATGCACCCAAAAAGTATGAATGTAGTATCTTAGAAGCCTTTTAGAGCCAATAATATTTCATTATATAGCTTAAATTATTAATTTGTTGCTAACTTTTCCATTTTTTCCTTATGATTATGTATTCATAAATTCATGACTACGTAACTACGAATTCAGCAAGGTAAACCATAAAATCATTGACTAAATCTATGAATTTATCTTGGAAAATATTGCAATTTATCTAGTTTATCCTTGTCCCTACAAAACTATGAAATTGAGCTTGAAAATGGTGAAATGATCAAGCAAACAACGAATCGTTCTATACAAAAATGGATCTTTTTCTTTACTTTTTAAAACTAATTACAAAATTGGTTCATATTTGCAAATTCGTCAATTTCAGTAGTGAATTTGTTGTTTTCAGAAGCAAAATCATCTTTAAGGGGAGAAAAATAGCATTTTGAGTCTGTGAATTAGTTCTTCCCAAATGTGAATTCATCCTCCCAAGTAGCAAAACCATTTTACTAACCATGAAATTGCTATAAAACCATGAAATCTTGTGCTTATTTGTTTTATCACCCTGAAGTGTGAAATTATCACCCTGAAGCGAGAAATTATCTATCTGAACTATGAATTTGTCTACCAAAATAGTGAAATCATCAAACTAAGTTGTAAAATCATTTTGAAAATGTGAAGTCACCCACTGTGATTTTTAAGCATTCAGGTTTTAACTATGTTTTTATGATAGAACAATTTTTTAATTTTTATTTTACTATGTAACTTCAAAATCATTCTAAATATATGATTGTGTGCATCTTTAAGCTAATTTTCAAAGTTATCACTTTTGTACAGAAACAAGTAAACCCACTAATACTGTATGCAAGACCCAAAGGCCAAGGAAAGACATTTTTTTAGCACTTTAATTCATTCAAATCACATTTAAATTTGGTGTTTAAAAATATTGATATATTTTTTATTTTTAAAAGTTCATAACACCAACAAATGCTAAGGGGTTAAACTTCATATCATATTTCACTTGGTGGTCTAAAAATGAACTCACACTCTAGTTAAATGATGATAAGAGTTTTTATTTTTGTGATTGTTGTTGTTTATTTGTTTTAAAATTTAAGTGTAGTGTGTATGTTCTCCCCCCATCCCTTTTAGGGAACTTGGGTGATCAAAAATGTTTTACTTATTACCTTTTTCACTTTTTCCAACATATGGAATAAAATTCATTAAGGAAATCCCCAAAATCTAAGTAATTTGGGTGATCCCAAAATGACCCTAAAGTCCTTCCACAATTTTATTATCATGCATCTTGGCTTATGGGTGGGAGTTCATTACCTCCCCATGGGTTCTCTAGGGAAGTGTTGACCTAGTAATTCATCTACCAGAATCACTTCAACCCCACTCAATGGTATGGGTAGATAAATTGAGGTCAACTTACTAGGACACTTGTTTGAGCAGTTAAATAAGCTTTCTTAGTAAAACAATGTCTCATAATGTAGGTTTAACTCAGACATTGCACTATACTAAGCAATTGACAGATGTAGTGATTGTGAAAAGGACAATATATTTTCATAATAATTTAGTTAATTCATGTCCAAATAACATGTTACACCCTAGTGTTAACCACACATTTGGAACCATTTAGAACGTATGAAAATTGATAGTTTTTAGACAACCCCACTTACCATAGATATATTGTCAATGTAAGGTGAGTAGCCCAAAATTCTATGTTATGATAAGAACTCTTGAAGGAAGAGGGAGCCTAAAAACCCCAATTTTCATGTGAAATTAAATTTTTGGATTAACAACATAATTTCCTCTCAAGAGCAAGTATATAGATGGAATTTGACAGTATGAAGCCACCTTTACATTTTTTACACTTATGTATTTTTGGTTGTTCCTTTTTACTTAAATTTTCTTGAGTCAAAACTATTAATCATACCACACCCAAAACAAGTCATGTTTGCACATCACTTTTTTTTAAGAGGTGTTATGTTGTTTGTTTGACACCACTGCCTTAGTCATTTATCAAACTTTTATGTGCATGTGTCACTTATTTGAAAGGGGAATCATTATGTTGCTCATTTAATTCCAAGTCTTGTGTCTTATATTTTTTAAAACACATCATTTTTCATACCTTTATATCAATTTAACATCATTACACTACTCACAGTGTTTCAAAGACTTGTGCCTTATATCCAATCATAATTTCAAAATCATGCATGCCTTTTTGATATATGCCTAGTATTGTTATGCCACATGTTTTGGTCTAGATTATTGTCCATTTAAATAATAAAGACTTCTAAATCAAGTTCAAAATTGATCTTGATAAGTTTAGATTCAAATATTAACTGGTTTATGCCTATGCGTCATGTAATTTTGGCTTAGACATTTATCTCTCACTTTTGGGTTGTGCAACTTAAACTAGTTCCTTGCTCAATTTAAAGATTATTTTTGTGCCTAGATTTAAGAAGTGGTATATCTTCCATGTGCCTGAATTCCAATGTCTTTTTGCCAAAGATATAGCTTATGTTTAAATCTAAATTCCTAGTTTCAGACCAAGTGTTTTGAATTGCTTAGGTTATCTTACCTTGACTTTTAGACCTAGTTTGTGCCAAGTCTATCTTTTATGCCATGTTTTCAAAAGTCCTAACATTTTACCTTTTAACTTAGACCTAGTTATTTTGAGCCTAGCTTTGTGCCTTATTCCCAAATACCTAACAACCTTTTTCATTTTTAGACCTAGATTAGATTTATTTGAAAAACTTCTTTACCAAGTTTGGCATTTAAATTTATCCTTTCACTTGTGTATTTATGTGAGGCATTTGATGTTAGACCTTTAGGACATTTTATACTAAGTTTATCATTACCTATCTCTAAAGAATGAATCAATTCCTATATAAATGTCACTTTCAAACCTAGACCTAGACCCAAACCATTTTCATGACCAAAACCACCCTCATTGGGTTAATTTCTAAACCTACCCATGTTGATTATCATATGTTACAATTTACCTTATTTGGGCCAATTAACATACCTAGTTTTCCCTTTCAAAGATAATGGTACCCAATCCCATAACTATACCATTAAACCTCTTTTGGTTTACATAAATAAACAAGCTTCATAATGCCCAAGGATTACTATTCTACGCCCTTGTTCTTTTGCTTATGTCATCGACCAAGCTTCACAATGCCCATCCATTACCATTCCTAGCCCTTGTCCTTTAGCTTTTTTTAGCAACCAAGATTTGAAATGCCAATTCATTACCATTTTAGGCCCTTATCCTTTGGCTTATGTTAGCAACCATATTTTCAACACCCATCCATTACCATTTGAAGCCCTCATCTTTTGGCTTATGTTAGTAACCAAGATTTGTAATGCCCATTCATTACCATTATTTTAGGTCCTTTCAAATATGGTAGCTCATTATCCCAACAAGGTTGTAAAATTATGATTAGACAAAGAAAAGCTACCATCCTAGACCCACATCCAATATTTGTTGAGCCCATCATGGATGAGCTTATTCACAAAGAGATAAATTATCCAACCACTGATCATTCTTCATCTAGTGCCAACCTTCCCCCAATTTATAAAATCTAAGCTAGTCTTTGAACCATAATAGAGATAGTCAATACCTCTCAAAGAGCCATCATTTAAAGCCCAAGACGTGTTCAAGACTGATATTTTCCAACCAATTATAAACCAAGGCCAAGAGAAATAACTAATCAATGATATTTTTGTTGAAACACCTATTTGTGATGAGTCAACCTACGGTGAATCACCTTTTGATCATTTCCCTATTATCGAGGATTCTCACTCTAATAATCCAGTCATTGTTGAGTAACATCTTAATGATTATAAATATATTTTGTAAAATAATTATCTTAACCATTATCTTATTTTTAAAGAGCCTCCCTTTAACAAACCAATCTCAGTGGAATTGTCTCTTGACCTTTTTCCCCTCATTGAGTAATCTCACTTTGACAAGCTGGTCTCTAAGGAGTCACACCTCAAGATATTCCCTTTATTTGAGGGGCTCCACCTAGATGAGAAAATATATGTCAAACCCTTCTTAGATGAATTAATTCTCAAAGAGTCCATTATACCATCACAAGTCATTACTTGTCCACTACCAAACATTTAACAATTCACCATTATAGTAACATCCACACCAGATGAAGAGTCAACATTGAAGTTAGGTTTTATTCTTGAGTTGATATAAGATTTAGCATCAAAAATAGAATTCAAATTAGTCTAAACATCGAATTCTGAGTCCCTTGATTCAAACTCAAATTCAGATTTAGAATACGTTCATGGCTATTACAACATTGGTTACACATGTCTTGTAGATAAATTTAAATATATTTATGATCTTTCTATGATTTTTGAGTATGATTAATTTATCATTAATACAAGTTCTCCTAGTATCTTCTATGAGGATTTTTATACTTATTCCCATTCCATTCCTAATCCACGTGACATTAACACCACCCTACATAGCCATTATATTGACATTCCACCTCCCAAAAGTGTCAATTGGGACCAACAAAATCACACCTTGTTGAACTGAATCCTTTGTGACATATCATAAGAATAATATTAGGGGGACCAAGACCACATTCATTCAGAAGAAGAACAATCTCCTAGTGAAACCTTTTCAAAGGTGTTAGGGGGAAATCAAAATCCAAACTCAAGATCTTTTAGTGAAACCTTATTTAAGGTGATAGAAGATAATCAAAGTCAAAAGTCAACAATCCTTAGTGAAACCTTCTCGGAGGTGCTATGAGACAATCAAGATAACTTTATTGGTGAAAACCTCTTTGAAGTGCCAATAACTGAGCACAACAGTTCTTCATTGCTTAATTAAGACATTATTAAAGATAATATCAATACAACTTCCAATATGCAACATAATCAGATGGTAGATACTCTTAGGCTCAAATAATAATAAAAATATTATGGTCCTCTTGAGAGCATATTCAAAAGTCTTTGGCCTTACCACAACCAAAATTATGTCAAATCTAGAATCAAAAACATTAAGTGTGCATGAAAAACCTAATCTTCATTTGTTTCCCAACCATTATGCATACCATTATAATCCATTTATTCATTTTATACCTATATTACATTACCAAATCAGACTTATCAATCAATATTTATCTGTATTTACCATCCCTAGATGCACTTTCCTTTATAAAGGCTATGAAGACATCTTATCCTAAAGTTTTGAAGAAATAAAATAAATGACCAACGAAGATCACAAAAACATTATTGGAGTCCAAATCAATAATAGATTCTTGATAGAGTAGTTATTTATTAGAGGTGTGGGCTAGAAATTTAAAAATTTGACTATAATAGTTTTATCAGATATTGATCACGACATGCATCTTTGTATCAGTAAGAATAATAAAACTATATCTTTGCCTTGTCATTTACCTTTTCATTTTCATTTTCCATTCACCTTGTCATTGTTTCATACCCTACCATTTACCTTACCTTTTCACTTGGGGGAAACCCTATTATCATTATATCCCTTTTTCATAACATCATCTTGCCTTGCCCTTTGCCTTGCCTTACCATCCTACCATACCTTCACTATTAACCAAAGTTGTTTTTACCCTACCTCCTGCCCCCTTTGACCAAGGTTCTATTATATTGGTTCTTAGGCACCTTCAGCAAGGGGATTCTAATGAAGTTTAAGTAGTTGAGGTTGTATTCTAGATGAAGGTAGTATTTTTGACCAATATGGTAGTGGTTTGGAATTTGTAGCCTTCATTTATTATTTTGTTTCATTATAAATATTATTAATTATAATATCCTTTGGTAAGATTATTATCCCACTCTATGCTACTAATTATAACCACCTTTGGGAAAATTAGTATCATTAACCTATGCCATTGTTTCCTAATTATAACCTCCTATGGGTAAATTAGGAACAACACCCTACCATGTATTGTAGTATCACATTGTCACTCATATGTTATATTATGGCATTTTCCTACATTCACAAACTTGATGCTATTTAGTCAAATTCCTTAACTGTAAGGTGGAACTACAGTGACTTGAGGTCTCATTATAAGACTATGTAGGCAACACTTGATTCACATTGAGGTCAGCTCAATCACCCCTTTTCTAATGCTCTCATCATTTTTCAAGCAACCTAAGCCATGTTCTCATCATTTTATGAGTTGGACCATTTGGTATCTCATAATTATTAATTGAGTTGAGATGCTTCTGAAATTCTAAAAACATTTTTAAAAGGCTTATACAATCCTAAAAATCACAAAATCATGAAAATTAGATTAGAATTTCCATGCAAAATATAAAGTTGTCAATTTTTTTGGGATGGGCCATCTTCTTTGCTTAGTTTATTTCTAGACCACCTTGGTCTTTTTCCTCTAATTTCTAGGAGAACTAAATTATCCTGAGGTTCACATGGACTATGTAGGTAGCACTTAGATACATGGGGTATCTTGGGTTAGCTCGGTTGCACCTTCCTTTCTTTTTTACCACTTTTTATTTTCTCATAATTTTGTGATACCATTCCCATATTATTTTACACATTAATCATATTTTATTATCATTCATCTTCTTATATCCCATGTCTTGTGAGAACTACATTTTTCCTGAAGTTCATGTTGGATCTTGCATCCTTGGAACTATGTAGGTAGAGTCCACTTACCTAATGCATCTAGAGTCAGCTTGGCTACCCCTTCATTTTATTTTATTCTCCCCCATTTTGTCTATTTGTGTCATTGATTTCCTATGGCCTATGGCAAACCTTGTGCTATTGTTCTTGTGTTGTTATACCTATGTCATTATTGTTTAGCTTAGGGATCACCCTGTAGCCAAGAGTAACACCTTTATTACACATGCATGAATAATTTGGCTTTTATTTGCACTAATATTGTGATTAACCATTGTTTGTGTTTGTTTTGTGTTGTTTTGACTATTTTGTTCATTTTTTATTTCTTAGTGTTTTGTGTGATTTTTATTTATTGATGTTTTGTCTTCTTATTTGTTTGTTTATTTGCATATTAATTTACTTTAATTATTGTGCCTTGACTTAGTATATATGCATTCATTGGGTGATTCCTTGTGCATTATACTTAAGTCCATCCATATTCATATGTCAACATTTTCAACATGGTTTTTATCATTGGTGAATTATTTTTAATTATTTATGGGATCACGTGTTAGTTCTTATGCATATTTTGGTTAAGTTCTCATGGTGTTTTATATCATGATGCATATTGTCATGTGATATAGAAAAAATAAACTCAGATAATATTACAAGCAATGATGTCATGATACTTCTCTTTGGTCACCTGACAAAATCCCAATCTACCTTCATGTTTCCCAAATATAGAGTAATTAAATCATGGATGAATTTTAATCCTTGATAGTTAGGGCATACATTTCCATACTAGCAGGTTACCCAAATTCATCTTTCTCCTATGTACTAGCTTACTCTTACTTTGTGAGTATAGATTCAATTAGTAAGCCCCTTTTTCCAAATTATCATATTATTCCAACCACAATGGCAATGATTATAACCACCTTTGGGCAAATCATAATCTCTATCCATCCAACTGGGGTATATTTTCCTTTTGTTAATTATTATAACCACATTTAGGTAAATCATTATATTTTTACCTTTTCCTTTTGTTAATTATTATAACCACCTTCGGGAAAATCATTCTTTTCCATCCCCTTTAACCTTTTGGTTCCATTATTTCCTTCATTTGAGGGACTGATCACCAACCTTCTTTATTTCTCTCTCCTTTGAGGGGGCATCTAAGGCTCATCCATCATTATTAGGAGTATTAGGCATAAAGGATATTTCAATTATTTTAGAATATTTTATTATGCCTATAGTTTTCAATGCCTTCCCAAATAGGAGTAAACTATAGACACCCCATTCTAGCCATAATTGGCTTTCGATCCGACTTCAGACTAATTTTTACCAAACATTTTAAATTAAGTGTAGGAATAAAAAAACATTCCAATTTTGTCTACTCACCATTAATTAGTTTTCATAATCAATTTAAGTCATCCTTATTTAGGATACTACTCTGTACACAACAATAACCTCTCACAGATTCATCCCCAACACCTTGTAACCTAATAACTGGCAGTTTGGCCTATAGACCATTAAGCAAGGCATGTGAATAATTATTAAAAGAGGAAATTATAATAAAAATAAATAATATAATTAAACCATATTAAAATCTTGTATAAATTATTCATTTAAAATTAATGAATATCTATAAAAGGAAATTTAAAAATTCAAAATATCAAGCTTCTTCATCATTACATTTATGAGTTGTCAAGCTCTCACAACTATCTAAAAATATCTAATTTGTGAACCATGCCTATTAATTGAAAATCATAATTACATGTACCCTCCTTAACTCAATTATAGTTAAATTTAACTCACCTAGGGTTAGTTTAAACTCATTCCATGCTTAAATCCTAACCTAACTCAACTTGAGTAAGAGTTAACTTCAGAGGCTATAAATACAAGGACTTTGGAGGCTATAAATACAAGGCCTTACCTATTGATCAAAAATCTATTTTGGTGTAAATTTATAATGCTAAAATAGATGCAATAAGCATATGTATTAATTTTACCATTCCAATTTCACAAGACAAGCTAAGCCAAGAAACATTACAAAGGTACCAAGGAGAGGTGGAGCAATCGAGCTTCATTGACAAAGATTTCTTGAGCACATAGCTGAGCAATCCAATTCAACAAGCCATTTTAGAGCTATAAGGAAGGTAAAAGGATTATTTCTTTTATTTTCTAGTTGTGTTTTCATTGTATTCATGTCATCTATGCTCTCCCTTTTGTTTAGACTAGAGGTGTTAGTGTTTAGTGTGTTTATTTTGAGTTTATTTTCTTGACTAACACTATACTAATGTCCCCTCTTAGATTCCTTATTCACAATACCTATATCCACAATTTAGGGTTTAAAAAAATTATACTCTTTAAATAGATACTAGACTATTGCTTTTAATTCACTTATCACTCTTTATCTTGTCACTTTTAATTATATGTCCTCTCCTTATACTATTTGTAATAATGCCCCTATGTATTTATATACTTCTAAAACTAAAATTAGTACCATATCAACATGTAAGCTGACACATAATAGGTAGGAAAGGATAAAAAAAGAGGAATCCATGACATGAGAGACCCAAAGGAAGGAGTATAAGGGTTCATGAAAGAGGAAGCCATGAACATAGTGGTATGTTATAGAAAAACTAGGAAAGAAAAAATATGATCCTAGTAGACCATAAATGTATTATTATGTTCCTAGTCAAAAGCTTAGAATAACATGAAAATAATGGGAGGATAAAGAAAACCAAAGGAAGAGGAAGAAAGTAAATCCCAGAACATAGGAAACACACACTAATAAGGGTATAACATGAATGGATAATTGATAATCACATAAACACCATAGAATAATGTATTTTAACAACTAAAACTTCCCTAGACAATAATAGGTCTACACATGGATATGATGCTTTTAGAAAGAATCATATATAGGTTTTATGGGTCTTATACTTATGGAATAAATTGTTTATGATATTCTAGGATATGTTTCTTCTAAAAAGACCCATATATAATATTTAATGATCTAATGTTTTTAGAAAGGCTTGTTTATGAGATTGAAGGATCTAACATTTTTGGGAAGACTTGTGTATGAAATTCAAGTATTATATGATTTTATAAATACTTGTGGATCATATTGAGGGATTTGGTGTTTTTGGAGACACTCATGTGTGATATTTATAGATTTTATGCTTCTAGAGAGATTTGTGTATGTGATTTTGAGGTTTGATGCTTCTAGAAATACAAGAGTATGATATTCAAGGATCTCATGATTCTATAGAGAATAATGTATGAGAGTTATGAATTTGATTCTTATAGAAAGTTGTGTGTGTGATATTTAGGGATCATATACTCCTATAAAAACTTGTGTATGATATTCAATGGACTAGATGCTTCTAGAGAGACATGTATGAAATTTAGGCATATAATGCTTTTAGAAAAACCTATGTTTGAGATTTAGGAATCTTATACGTTTGATATTTAGTGATCTCATGCTTCTGATAATATGTGTATGATATTTGAGAATCTATGGTTTTTGGAGAGGTCCTTGAATGAGATTGAGGGATGTGGTGCTTCTACAAAGACTTTTGTATGTAGTTCAGGGATCTAATACTTTTGGAAGACCTACATATCATTCAGAGGTCTTTCTACAAGTCTTTTCAAAAGCATCAAATCTAAATCTTTCCACTATATTTTTTAAAAATATTAGATCCCCAAATATCTAATATTTATCATTTTTTCATTAAAAATATCTTTAAAGAGATGTCTTAAAAGGGAATTTTTTTCTTTCTTTTTTTAAATAAGAATTGTAAGAGAGAATTTCAAACCACCTCCAACAATAAAGAATATGTCAAAATTATAAGTATGAGTTTATTTCAATAGTAAATTCCAAGGGGATTGATTTGGTAGATGATAAATTAGATTAGATTGTGTATATAAATGGGGTTCCTCTTTGTTGTGAACATGAAAAAAACATGTTGCACCTAAAAATAGTGCTTAAAACACTTGGGGATACTTCTACCCTAAACATATATTCTATTTTATTAAATTCTTCATCGCCATGCACAACATGTTTATTTTGTGATCATTGTCTTAACGTGTTGCAAAGGATAAAAATTACTTCTAGTTGTTACTACACATCGCTAACTTGAACAAAAAGTATGAAAATGTCCCCATCTAATTTAACACTAAGTTAGTGCATGTTTGATTTTTCTTTTGTGTCCATCTGTAATTTTTCCAATTGACAAAATGCCTCTAATCATAATCAATGCATCCATTTCATGATATTGATTGTAGGCTAAAGTTGTTAACCATCCCCTAATCATCCCCTAATCAAAATTCCTCTAATCATCCCCTAATCTTCCCCTAATCAAAATGCCTCTAATCATCCCCTTATACATATTGTCTTTTGTACATCCTTTTGCATGTCTCATATTATCCTCCATATCCCACCTTATCTTAATCCCCTCATAGTCTAACCATATCCACCCATCATTGGTTATACCCCCATCACCTACATATCCTAATCACATCTTGTCATCCATATCATGTCCTAAGTCCACTCTATCCATAAATAATCATATATTTTAACCTTTCCTTCACCTAATCACCTCATCCCCCATATAATCTAACCCCTTCCTATCTTATCCTAGTTGGCTCTCTAGGTCACACCCATATCAAAATCATCCTCATCTCATTTGCATTATCCCTTATCATTCCATCTATCTATACTTGTCCTTGTCTCATCATCTTATCATCCACATCACATAATCCTATCCCATACCATCTTGAGTAAATCAGTCTAAGGTTTTGAGTTAGTCCTCTTGTTACCCATCCATATCATCCTATCACTCTAGTTCACTATCACTCCTCATTTAGTCAGATCTCATACCTAGTCAGTATCCTACTAGCATCTTATCACTTTGTCAGTTTCAATATATCAAACCCATCATCATCAATCTAGTCATATTCATCTAGTTGTCTTGCCTACTCATAATTATCACCCATCTAATCATTGTCCTATTAGTTTGAATCTAAGCACCCACCCCAATACTTTTTTTATCTTGAAAACTAGGCATTGTTGATAAATCACTAGCACTTATTGTACTATAGGTCTAAAATTTGATCCTAGTCCTATACCATCTCAATCACATTTCATCCATATTATTCTCATAATAATCTATTATACTAGATCGATCATTCAAACCTACTTTATTCAAGAAACCATCTCTAATCCTTAGTTTACCTCCATATCGGCCCTCTTTATCATCCATTTTTTATCATCTATCCCCATGGGTTTGGACTCGATTCTTGTAAACCAATACATCTTGGTCAACAGGGATGAATATCTTTTGAAAGCACTAGAATTGGGTGCTTGCCTACCTTATGACCTTGATTCCATTCATACCAAATCAATATCATGCATCCTTCCCCATTAATAATCCCCTATCTCTTTAGGCTTGACCTCATCATTTAGTAATGTGGTTGCCTTACCCAATAAATAGATATCAGATAATAAAGATGAATTCCTCTTATGGATATTAAATATGGGTGTCTACATTCCCAGTGATGTTGACCCCATAAGTATAAAGTCACCTTCTAAGTAATATTTCCATCAACCCTCATGACCATCTCATTTTAGTCCATCATCCACTAGTCCTCATCCTAATCATGGCCTTCCCAGCTCACAAATTTCTTAGTTTAATAAGTATCTTGATGAAAACCCATATATATTCTTCTTGCAACTCCTTGAGATGGGTATGCAAATTACCTAAGGCATTAACCTCATTCAACTCATTTCATCTTGAATCCAAACCCATTCATGTGAGTCCCATTCAAATCCTCCATCCACTAGTCATAGTCAATCATCTACCCCTGCTTACACTAGCAAATGGAATCCTCTCTTAGATCCATCATCTACTACTAGTCCACCCACCCAGTCACATCAACAACCACCTAATATAAATTCCAATGCTTCCACATCTAAGTCATAAAGTGAAGTGTGTCCTTATACTCCCCTTCCTATATCTATGGAATCCCTTTTACAATAACTTGTCATTGTTAACATGATGGTTTATCCACCCATATGACATCTTGATATTACCAAGCCAAATCCATATAGGTATAAAAATAATAAATATTGTGTATATTACCAAATTTAGGGGCATACCATTAATTGATGTTGACATTTCCAAGACTTTATCGATCATGGTGATATAAACATTGAGGATGAACTAGATGATTCTATATCCCTAGGTGAATAAAAAGAGGAATGCCAAGATTCCATTCTTGGTCATGATCAATCTCATCCCCTTCTAATCCAAGGTCAAGACACCACATCCATCCTCTATGATCCCCCCATCTTTGATAAATCTTCCATAAAAAATGAGTATATTTCTCGCATACCAAGTCCTCCCATCTCTTGATTTATTCCATGGACCTATCTTTGTTAATTCCATTGTTCCTCCATCACCTCCCCCTTACCCATCATATCATAAAACCCACATTGATAGGTCTCGTGTAGATAATCACTCTTCTATTAACATCATAATGTCAGCATTAGATCCAATACAATTTTTCTCTACATCAAGATCATGCTCAACACCAATATCTGAATAATGTTTCCCATCAGAAACATCATCCTTCATAAATATTAAAGTTGATAATGATAATGCATATGTTTTTTAGGATACCTCTAATCCTCATACCTCCAAAATTTCACCAGACATACCTTTGGATCCCAATCAAGATGATAAATTCATAACAATTTTTTCAAGATTTATCTATTGATTGTCAGTGAATATGATCCTACTTTGGATGCACATGCAACACCTATTCTTAGTGTTTATTTTGAGATTATTGAGGACACTTTCTCCAATGTTGAGGATAGGGTTCCTAGTGGCCTTTATTAAGACTATACTTCCCATTATTCCCTTAATCCATCACACACCATTAATTATCTATCTCACCTCCATACTCCCTATATCTCAATCCATGTAGGGAATGAATAGGAACATACATCATTGGATTCCCCTCTACATTCAACATCATGTGATATAAATACCAAGGTCCAAGACCATATTCCAAAATTCATAAATCATGATCAAATCATATTTTATCCCATAAGTTAAAGTTGGGAAAATTCAATTCATTGGCATAATCAAAAAATATCTTCTCCTAGTGAAGCCAAAAATCAAGCACTAGGGAAATGTCAAAGTCAAAATAATCATAATCTATCAAGTCAAAAATCAATCTCCTCTAGTGAAGCCCAAAATCCAGAACTAGGGGCTAGTTAAAGTCAAACCTGATCATCAAATCAAAAGAATGTCAAAAGTAATAATCATATAGTCGATCATCCTCTTAATGTTTGGATCAAAGAATCAACAAATAAAAAGGTCTTGGATCCCTTAATCTCATGGAAACAATCTAAAATATCCCATCCACCATATCTAATAGTATATGCAACTATTGAACACCATTTCCACTCCCCATCCCATCATATCATCCATCATGATCATATCCCTCCCTCATCCCATCATCACAATCATGACATGCTCCCATCCAAACCATATCACCAATCCAATCCATACGTATCATTGTCCCTCATAGGGCTTACAAAGACACATGGCTAAAATGTTTGGAGGATGTTAAATCAATAGTCAATAAAGACCACCAAGACATCTAGAAATCTAGCATCCATCGTATGGACCTAACATCACATATCTCCAGAAGAGTTGTTGGCTAAAAAATTTAGTGAGTGTCAGCATTCCTGCATCTCGTACCCACATCTAATAAATAAATGGGGTGAGGGAATAAAAATCATTCATCCAATGGTGAAAAATAGTCTTATGGCACCTTGGGCAAGTACCATGATGAAAATATATTTCTAACATCATGGTAAAATAATATATTATCTGCATTGTACCTCAACACTTGGAGGTAAAATCCATCCATACCTATCTCATCCATTCATAAACTTTTTCTATATCACCCACCCACAACTATCTTAGTCCAACCCATCATCTGCCATCATATCCTTCTTATCTTGACCTTCATAAGAATGAGTAAGGTGTCTTGATAAATGCTTTAGAATCATCTTGGCATATCTTCTAATAGACACTCAAGCAACTAAACATCTAGTTCCTTCATGATGTGGTCATTGGCAATCCCTTATTCTTTATCACACATGTCTTCTTTGTCATCTCATCCATCATTCCATCCATCCTCATCTTGGTTTCTAGGATTGGTATTCCCTTTGCTAGTAACCTATTTGTATAGTGTATATACATATTCCAAAAATCATAAAACTTGAAAAATCCAAAACTAATCCATCGTGTCTTATCTTATGCCTATATCCCCAGTTGCATCCATCTCCATCACATCCTAATATTCACATTACCATCTAAGACCCATCCCATATATCCCATTGTCCATATCACTATCCCAAACACACATCCAATATCCATCCCCTATTTTATCATTTATCATCCTTGGATGTTATATTTCATCTTGGAACCAAATCCTAGTGGTCACCCTTCCCTCCAAATCTTCATCATGATCCCTTTTGACTAGGTATTATCAATATACACAACCTTGTTAAAGAATTTAGTCTATCACCCATCACTTCTCTATCGTTGCCTCTTCATACTTAGCACCCATCCAATCACTATTTTGCTAGTGTGAAAGGTATTTGATCCCATCATTTCCTACTCTTCTTGCTAGATTAGACCCTTACAAGGCTCTGTCTGTTAGTAATACTTGGTCATATTAAACATCACTTTTCCAAATCACCTTCCTCAACCAATTTTCAATTCAATTTTGAGACCAAATACCTTACCACACCCCATCATGTCATCCATCATTCTATCCTAAACTAGGGGCAAATCCCATCTATATCTATCCTAATTTATCCCCACATTCATATCCTTACCTATGTCTTAATCCTAATCATCAGTCTAGTCCACATACAAGTACACAATCACATTATGATCATCCTATCCCAAATCTAAGTATATCATATGTCCATCATCATATCATAGCCAACTTAGTCCAAATGATCACCCAATCACTCATCCCATCATTAGACAAGACATTGTGACATTTCATGTAGATACTTGTGTGTGTTGCTTATCTATTGTTTGATTTATTTGTATGACTTTTATCATGTATATATATGCTTGTTTGATATTTGTCTATGTCTTACATCATGTCTATTTTTATCTATTAGGTAATTAATGAGGATGTTACGAGTCACCCAAGGTATGATAATGCTTTGATATGCCCTTGATGATGTACAGTTCACTATTTTCCCATGAACTTTGGCACAACATCCTCTTGGTCATGCTTATATCATGGGGAAAAATACCAAGTGATATATCTATTGGATTGCTTAGACTATGATGACCCTTATGAAATTTGTGATGGTTTGATCCTTTAATCGACTCATCATCTTTATTCCCATCACTAATCTAATCCTTGTGACCCATCTGACTAACATCTAATATTTTATCCACATAATCCTCATCTCATCATCTAAACCTTTAATCACTACCATCTCCTCGAATCACTAATCATCATCTTCCTCTTATAGTCTATCTTATTATCTATCCCCAAGTCAAATTTACATTACCCTGAGGCCTTTTCAAACTATGTAGGTAGCCCTTGGCCACTTTTCAATGCCCAAGGATATTTTGGCCACTCTCTCTTCTTTCCTCATCATCCATCATCATATTTATCTCTTCTTTCATCATCTTCAAGTCTTGCATCAGTCCCCTATTTGAGCTATAATATCAATCATTCATCTCTCAATCTATTGATCAATAACTATCCTCACAACCATATCCTTAATTTGTTTTCCCTTACCTATCGATTGGGCATGACACATCAAAACCTCCATATTTTCTTCCATCAATCACTAATTGGTCAATTAATCATATATATTTTACAGATCTTCCCTTGATTGGGGCATGACATAAACTATAACTTTATCATCATATTATGGCTCCTTAAGTTGATGCAATGCAGTCTATTGGTCACTTGATCACATCACTCTTATTTTTCATTTCATTCATCATACCTCTCAATTGTATCCTTGAGCTACACCCATCATTACTCATATCAAATCATCATCTTATCCTAGCCTATAACTCTCCCTTGCATGCATCTTTGCTTGGGATACATCTAAATCTTGTGGCCTTTTTAATCATATCATCATTATGTTATGGTTGATTCCCCCTTGGGATGTGTTGACAACTGTGATGGAGTCATTTCCCATCCCTGTACATGTGTCTTTACTAGTAACATCATCATCAATCGATATCTCATTTCTCAAGTAAATTTCATCTTCCTCATCTTTTATCTCATGTTTTTCATCTCATCCCCTTGTCTATCCTTTGCATCCCACCCCTCATTTCTTATTTTCAGTGGCCATCCATCTCAATCTTCTATGCATGTCCTCTCGAGGGGGCATCATATCCACTAACATCATCTACTAACATTCATCTATAAAAAAAAAATCTTTGAAAGACTATTACTCCTTCCACTTCACTTCACTCGTAATTCCTTTTCAAAGAGGTAAAAAATGTATGCATCCAAATTTGTTCACCTACATTATTGTCACTAATATTCCTATTAGTTGATACTAATAGCACTTATCTAATTTATCCCCTTTTATCCCATGTTAATATCACCCCTAATATTAATCTAAAATCCCCCTTCATTCCTCTTTATTTACTAACCTTAGTCTTATCCCACCAATATATTAATTCCTCTAATCATTTCTTAATCCCATCTTATTCCTACTTACCTATTATTTGGGAATTTTAAATTCCCATGACCCACCCACCTACTTACTAAGCTTATCCCTAGGCTCTCCTACACCCCTAGTCCCTAATCACCCACCTAATCCCTATCTAACTAATGAGCTCAAAATATGGCTCATTATTGACATATTATTTCCTTCAAATCATCTCTCAAAGGATATTATCTTATACAAATTTTATATTTTTAGATAGTTATTACATGGAAAATAGATATGTGTCTTGTTTATATTAAACCAAAGACTGAACCTTTACTTTGTTAGTAATGTCTAATATATAGTATGTTTTAGTGATCTTTGGTGTGAATAATGTTAAGGAAGAAAACACAGGTGATGTATAGTGAACATTCCATTTTCATCTCCATCCAGCAGAACTATGGACTCTGCAGGCTTACTTCTATGGACTCTACAGGCTTGTTTCTATAGACTTTATAGGCTTGTATCTACGGACTCTATAGGCTTCTTTCTATAGACTCTGTACGCTTGTTTTTACGTACTCTACAGGCTTATTTATACGGACTCTGTAGGCTCATTTCTATGGACTCCGTAGGGTCAATTTTGAGAATTCTGTAAGGACAATGCCACAAATGGGAAGCTGGAGACTAGATAGGATAAGAAAGAACCATTCTAACTGGAATCAAATAAGGAAAATAACTGCCTACTATTTTGAAGGACTTGATTTTGATAAATTTTTATGTAATCATATTTTAGGACTATTATAGGATACGATATTTATTTCATCGAAATAATTGGATCTCTTGGAAAGCCAATCTCCTATCTTTGGATGAAGGGATCGACCAGGAGTCCTATTCTTTTACATCCTATTTTGAGTTGATTGTATTAGTATAAAGTGTAAGACTTTTGACTATGAAAAAAAGAGAAGAAATAGAGGATATAGGGAAAATAGAAAATCAAGAATTAGATATTTTAGAAGCATACAGGTTTTAATCAGATTGTAATCATTTCATTTCCATGAATTAATACTTCAAGTTTCCAACACTGATTAATCTTTATTCCTGAGTTCGAGAGGAGCAAGGGCCCACTCTCCTTCGAACTAGGAACTGTGTATGGTATTTATGTTTTGTTTTATTAGTTATAATATTTTTACTATTTGCATTTATTTATAAAAATATCAAAACAAATTCATAGTTTAAAAAGAGTGTTTTCTTATTTCATTTCTTTTCTATGCAAAGTATGTTTTATTTTACAGTAGAAGTGTGAAGTAAATTTTTTTTGGTAAGTAGAAGTGTGAATTTACTTTCCCTATAGACGTAAAATAAGAGTGTGATCTTTTACTTCTAGCAAAAGAGTGGATTGATTTGATTTCTTTCTTTTTCATCAAAAGCGTGAATCAAGTAGTTTAGTCAAAGTTAGAATAGGATCAGCAAACACCCCCATAAGTAGACTTTTAGATCTACCATCCCATACCTTACTGCAGATAGCTTTGGACACCAGCATTGGTTGATAAGACACCAATTGAATATTAGTTAAATGAGGAGTTAGATGACGCTCATCATTTTTGGTGTTGTTGTCAGGGAACACAAGGTGTTAGTAAGGTAATAATTATTGATCTAGAGTGAAACAAAATTTTGTAAAAATCATAAAAATCCTAAAGCAATTAATAAATTGATGTACCATCCTAGAGATTCTAAAGGATGATTTATTCCAAAGTTTCCCTAAGAACATAAGTGGACACTCCTTCAACATCTTTGAGTAGTGAACTAGAAGATACAAGTGAAACCTATTTGCAAGAATCCTCTGAAACTAGGATAGGAACCAGGGCATTGCCACACATAAGCCCCATAGGACAAATTCCTCAAGATCAATCTCTTGTAGGAAGACATTATTTAGATATTTCCAAAGACTTAGAAGAAGCATTTCAAAGATCCATAGCTGAAGAAAATTCTAAAAACTTGGAACAACCTATAACTAAGACCACAAACATTCAGTGGGAAGATCATCCTAGCTTTGAAATATCATCAGAAGAAGAAATGGTTCTCCAACAAAATCAATAATTCACACAACCAAGAAGGAATTTTTCCTTTCCTATTGTTGTAGATCCTAATGATCAAACCCCTGTGAAAAATATTATACTAGCTAATCTGCCAAATTTTTGGGGATGATCTACAGAAGATTCTGATCAATTCCTATTTGAGTTTAAGGTGTTATGTCAAACCTATGATTACACAACTGATAGCCAGAAATTAAAACTATTTCCCTCTACACTTAAAGATGCAGATATGAGATGGTTTATGGGTTTACCTGGTAATTTTATTAGAACATGGGATGATATGGAAATAAAACTCTTGAACAAATACCAAGATTATTGTCGAGTGCAAGAAAGAAAAGAAGATTTCTTTAAAATCAAACAGAATGAGGATGAATCTTTAGAGGATTATTTGGATAGATTCATGTTCACTCATAAAAGAAGCAATTATCCACTCACTAAAGATGTTCAAAAATTTATTTTCTTGAAAGGATTGGATGAAGGCACTAGAGATGCCTTAAATCTGATGGGTGGAGGAGATATAAATAAATTGGCTTTTGATCAGATTTCTGAGATTTGTACCAATTACTCTCGAACAAAACCTAGAATTAGGAAAGGAAAGTTGGGGAAATCTAATGAAGTGGGTAAATTAATGGAAAAAATTGCTAATTTCAAAACAGATATTCTAGTTACACTAAATAGTACTTTAGATGGCCTTCAAGCTAAAGCAAATGCAATAGAGCCTTTAGCAATCTACTATCCTAAGTACAGAAAAAAACACGCCCTTAGAGACTGCCCCTAGATAGAACCAATATTTCATCATATGGGATATGTGATGCAATAGATCATGATACCAAATATTGCACCCTTCTACCTATTTTAAAGAATCAAATGAAAACCTAGGTCCAATCCACTGAAGAAGTAAATTATATTTAGAGACAACTTTACCCCACAAAACCAGGCTCAAGGACAGTTTAATGCAAGAAATCCACTTAATTCATGGATGGCACCATGGAATGTTTTAGTTTCTTCACCATTTTGGAATCAACCCTAAATTCCATCAATTCAAAATCCATGGGCAGGACAAGATTAGATGCCAGCATCTCCATGGATGGTGCCACAGCCACAATGACAATGGGTACCATAGTAGCATTAAATGCCATAGCTATATCAACAATGGAATTAGTAGTGTAACCCACAGTCACAATTCACCTAACCAAGAAGACCACTTCAATATCAAACCTTTATGCCACCCCCAGTTATTCAATAAGGACAAATCAATCAGCCCTCAATGCCTGCACAACCAATAGCAAATCCAAAAAATAAACAACCAACACTTGTTTATGTTAATGAATAGGAAGAAATAATCAATGTTGGAGTTATTGAGTGTTCAGACATACATTTGAGATCAAGAAAAACTATACAAAAACCTCCAGTACTTATTTCTAAGATACATGATGAAAATGAAAAGACAAAATCATCTCAATTAGGCACTGGAGAAACTAAAATCAAAATGAGCCCTGAAGTAAATAAAGGAAACACTACTATGCCAGTAATTCCTTTTCTTGAAAGATTGAGAGAAACTGCTATTAAACTAGACTCAAACTTGGTCCATGAGTTGCAAAAGATCAATATTGAGGTACCCCTTCTACAAGCTATTAGGGATATACCTAAATTAAATAAGATCATCAAAAACCTTTGTATCAAAACACCTGGGAGGAAAGCAAAATATCCAAGAACTATTCATGTTGATAGAAAATTTGTTGATTTATTAGCTAGAAAACTATTAGTTCCAAAATATGTAGATCTGGGAAGCCCAGTGATCACAGTTACAATCAGAGGAAAAGAAATTCCTAACATCTTGGTAGATTTGAGAGCAAAAATCAACATCATGACAACTGATACTCTCCATGCATTATCTCTTATGAAAATGCAACCCACAACTACCATTCTTCAAATGGTGGACTAGTTGGTAACGAGACCAGAGGTAACTATAGAAAATGTTGAAGTGTTAATAGAATCATGGGAATATCCAATAGATTTCATGGTCTTACAACTCAAAACAAAGAATCTAGGATATCTTATAATCCTAGGTAGACCATGGTTGGCTACTGTAGCAGAATTGATTGATTGCAGGTCAAGAGACATGACCATTTCCAATGGGTTAAAATCTAAATGCATCTCCTCGTATCCTCTTGCAAAACCATCAACAAATTGCATACAAGAACTTTGGGTAGATGAATCAAACAACACATTAAACAATATTTCCTCCTTAGCCATGATCACAATTAAAAAACACTTGGAATAATTGAATGGAGACCTATACCCAGAATTTACGGACTCTGCCAGTCTGAAAGCTATGGACTATGCCAATCCAAAAACTACAGACTGTGTCAGTCTAGAAACTACATACTCTTCCAGTCTGAAAGCTATGAACTGCCTTAGTTTAATATTCTTGGGTCAGTTGGAAAATTTTGAAACCTCCACTTCTACTTCTGCTAGTACTTCTTCATCATATGATCATAGATTGATTCAAGAAAGTATGTAGAAATTGGCAAAACAGCAGCAAACTCATTTCTTAGATGCATTTCATTGTTCCTTAGCAAGACTGATTCCTCTTGAAAAAGAGTTTGTTGATAATGTAAATATGTTTCATAAACTACTTCCTCATCCATGTCCTCTAAACTCATTAATTAGTGAGTTTAAGCAAATAGAATCCAACTATTCAGGTACAAAACCAATCATGGTTTTACCTGGAAAATTTTTGAAAATCAATAGTTGGTTGAAAAATGAAGAGGAAGATCAACTCTTTGAAGTATTGGAAATACATACCAAGTCTTTTTCTTGGGATTATACCAACATGAAAGGAATTCACCCCAGCATATGCACTCATCATATTTACATAGAATCTGTCAAACTGGTCAGACAACCACAAAGAAGAATAAACCCAGCATTAAAGGAAATAGTCAAAATAGAAATCCAAAAGTTGTTGAAAGTTGGGTTTATTTACCCCATCTCAGACAGCCAATGGGTGTCACCTCTGGTAATTATGCTCAAGAAAAATAGAAAGTTAAGAGTATGTGTAGATTATATATAACTAAACAAAGCAACATTAAGAGATTACTTTCCTTTACCTTTCATTGATCAAGTTTTTAATAATTTGGTAGGGAAGAAATATTTTTCTTTCTTGGATGGGTTTAGTGGGTATAACTAGATAATGGTAGCAGCTAAAGATCAAGATAAAACCATGTTTACCTACCCTTGGGGACTTTTACTTATTGATTACTTCCATTTGGACTCTGTAATACTCCATCAACCTTCCAAAGAGCAGTTATGGCAATATTCTCTGACCTTACAAATGATTGTGTTGAGGCATATATGGATGATTTCACTATTTATGGTGAAACTTATGAAGAAGCTCTTACCAACTTAGAAAGAGTAGTGATCAAATGTGAGGAACATCAATTATCTTTGAGCCATGAGAAACGTTTATTGATGATGGATGAAGGAATAGTCCTGGGACACCATATTTTTGCAAAAGGCATTCAAGTAGATCTAAAGAAAGTTGAAATAATTTCCAACTATTCCATTCCACAAACATAAACTAATGTTAAGAGTTTTTTGGGACATGCTGGTTACTATAGAAGCTTCATATATAAGTTTAGTCAAATAGTTGCTCCTATGTTTGCCTTACTTATAAAAGATAGTACATTCGAATGGAGTGATAGTTGTCAGCAGGCCTTTGAGACCATCAAAGTTAAACTTGTTACTGCTCTAATATTGAGAGGACCAGATTAGACTAAGGCATTCCATATATACACAGATGCTTCCAATACAGCACTAGGAGCAGTTCTTGGACAAAAGGATGAAGAGGGTAACATGTATGTTATATATTATATTAGCAAAAACATGACACCTACTGAAATAAATTACACCACAACTGAGAAGAAATTTTTAGCCTGTAATTTATGCAATCAATAAATTCAGACACTACATAATAGGCTACAAGGTATTTTTTTATACAGACCATTCAGCGATTAGATATCTTACCAACAAACCAATTGTGGGAGGTAGGATTACTAGATGGCTATTTCTCTTACAAGAATTTGATGTTACTATTATAGACAAACCAGGGAAGTCTAATGTGGTTGCTTGTTTATTGTCAAGAATGAACACTACATGTGAAGAAGAACCAGTGAAAGATGACTTTCTAAATGAAAAATTATTTGTTATTTCAGCATAATCTCCATAGTTTGCTGATATAGCCAATTACCTCGCCTCAGGGAATTTTTCTCTGCACTTTTCACAAAAATAAAAGAAACGTTTAATCAAAAAAAGTTTTTCTTTTAAATGGATTAATAGAATGTTATTTAAACTTGGCCCTAATCATGTGTTTCATAGGTGTGTGAAAAATGGTGAAGCTTATGATATCATTAGAGCTTGTCATGATGAACCAAGAGGAGGTCATTACTCAGCTCAAAGAACCATACATAAAATCTTGGGAGCAGGATATTATTAGCCTCATCTTCATCAGCAAGTAAAAAGATATGCCAGACACTATGATGCTTGTCAATGAATTGGACAACCTACTCTTTTAACAAAGATACCTCTACACCTGCATCCTCAATTATTTTCAGAACCATTTGAGAAATTGAAAATTGATTTTATCAGTCCAGTGGATCCTCTTTCCAGAGGAAAAGAATATCTCCTAGTATGTACAGACTACATGACCAAGTGGGCAGAAGTGGAAGCATTAACTCATGCAAGAGAGGAGATGGTAGCTGATTTATTATATTTTAAAATCATGCAATGATTTGGTGCTCCAAGAGAGATAGTCTCCGATCAAGGACCACAGTTCATGTCAAACATGATAAAGTATTTCATGCAAGTGTATCAAACTTAGCATAGAAAAACATCTCCATACCATCCACAAGTGAATGGATAAGTTGAACTCACCAACAGAGAACTGGAAACCATTTTAACCAAGGTTGTTAATTCCAACAAAAAGGATTGGGTAGATAAGGTACCAGAAGCTGTTTGGGCCTATAATACTACTTGGAAAACAACAACTAGATTTTCACCTTATGAATTGGTTTATGGTAAGAAGCCTTTATTCTCTATTGCATTTGAATTACAAACTTTGAAAACAACTGTAGAAGTAGGAATTGAATTAAAAGGAATATAGAAAGAAAGACTCCTATAGCTTAATCAACTTGATGAAATGAGGATGGAAGCACTATAAAGAACTGAATTGGTAAAACATCAAAGAAAAGTTTGGCATGATGCACAAATTAAGAAATGGAAGTTTTAGAAAGGAGATTGGGCACTGTTGTTTGATTTTAAATTTTAACAGTTTAACAGAAACTACAAACAAGATGGTTGGGACCTTATGAGATTGAAGAGGTCTATGAAAATGGTTTTGTTAAGCTGATACCTATTGATGACAGCAAAAGAGCTCTGTTAGTCAATGGACATAGATTGAAGCTCTATCAAAAACCTCTTAATAAAAACAAATTTATTCAAAAAGTAAAGGATAAAGTAGTTATTCTGGAAAGCTCTACTTCTTCTAGTGAACATGCTCTTTGAAAATCCAAAAAATAAAAATAAAAAATAAAAAAAATAAAAGTCAATAGTGAAAATCCTTCTAAGGATGTTATTAACAAGGCAGCCCAAAAAAATAGCTTGTTGGCTGGCTATACATTACAAAAAAGGGCTTTGGCTAGAAAACCAGCAATGGCTAGCCAAAGGGCAAAAACAAAACATTTATAAGAAAATATCATCATGACACTATGATTGGTCGTCTCCATGCAATAAACTAACCCATAAAAACCTATTTGTGTAGGACACATGGTGAGCAAAGGATAACGTCTAAGGTTAAAGTAAGTAGACATATATTTTATTTATCTATGTTTAAGTTAACTAATTATCTTCGATTTGATTAAGATCCTATTCTCTAGAGATGATCTAAATTTTAATCTTATAAAATGGAATGACACATGTCATAATGAAAAAGCATGCAACTGAGCTGCCAAAGGTGTATAGATAAGTGTGCAGCTTTGATATCATCAATTGAGTCATCAAGTATCACAATGAAGGGACATCATAAAAAGGGGCTTTAAATGAAGTAACAAATCACTGTCACTGTCAATTTGATGCATCATCATTTTACATAACTTATATTAATGAGAAAAAATGGTTGGCACACTCCATAAAAATGTGCAGTGCCTAATTGTATCAAATCATCATAAAACACTATAGACTCATGCAGTTGTAGCATTTCAAATGAACCATTTCATTTCTATGGACTTCAATAGAAGTTGGTCGATCAATTCTTAGGGCTTATTAACTATCGACTTCAACAAAAGACTAGTCTACACCTTAATTAGAGTTAAAGGAACCAAGCTGACTGTGACTTCACATAGAAATGGGACAGAAGATAAGATTAGAGCCGAAGGATCTAGCAAAGTTTCATAAAGACAAAGCTTCTATAGTAGTGTTTAGAGCCAATGGATGGTTACCTTTCATTGAAAAGTTCCAGGGTTTCGATGAAATAATGGTAAGTGAATTCATTACTAATCTCACCCCTAAATTTTCAATTGTAAAAGGCATTGTTATTCCTATTACAACTCAAATCATAAGCCAAATTATACAAGTTCTAGAAGAAGAAATGAGAGCTATAGGCAGAGTTTTATTTAGTGATTTAATTAGTTAGTTTAATGGTAATAAGCAAACTAGAACTTCATGTCTAATAGATTCCAAGGGAAAATCAAAATGGATTAAAAGAAATTTGCTTCCTAAACCTTGAAAATCTGTAGCCAAGTGGGTACTTAAATATATCATTTGTGAAGGGCAACACAGTCTTTTAGGGGGAGACACCATGAAAATGTTAATACATATTAAGCATGGGAGACAAAACCCTACATACAAAATTAACCTCCCATATTTCTTATATGGTGCTCTGCAAGTTATGTTTACAACCCCTACTACTGCTCTTAGGCATCATGGCCTTATCTAGCTTATTATCCACCATCATTTCCTTTAGCAAGGTCAAGAGGTCTGGGAGGAATTTTAGAACAGTATAGCACAACAAATTCCAAAAAGGCCTACACAAGAAACCCCAAATGTACCACAAGAACACTCATCTCCACCTACCACATCAGCTGAGAAAACAACACCAAGAAAAAAATCTGATTGCAGTCTCCACAGAAATTCCTTCTTCTTCTTCAAAAAGAATCACAAGGTCTCAAAACCTTGACATATCAAGGTCCCCACAAGAACCTTATGAGTCTATAGTGCAACCAGTTCCTTTGATAGGAAGAAGAAAATTGAGACAGAAGGTCGCTAAAGAACTTGAGACAACTAAGGGTTTGGTGGTTGAGAAGGAAAATCAACCAAGTATAGCTCAAAGAGTAACTAAAAGAAGGAGAAGGCTCATTTTAATAGAAAAAGTTGAAAAAAAAGCTGCAAATATTTTAGATAGTCTTAAAATGGTGTCTCATTCCCCCATACATCATAATATTCCTTCACCTACAAACATTGAATAAATTCCTTTCGAAAGGAACTCTCCAATCATAATGGAGAATCCAAATCCAAAGGAAGAGCCACACATGGTAGAGGAATTAAGTATGGTAGAATAACCACCTGTTCTAATTGAAACTGCAATATACAAAGGGAAAATTATATGTACCAATGAGAAAGATGAATCATCAAATCTAAATGATCCTATTATGCAGCTAACTTTGCAACTTTCTCAAGCTCAAGCTCTTGAACAACAAAAAATAGCTGACATTACTGACTTGATCAGTCAATTGCAAAACAAGGATCATCTTAACTCATCTTTGGTGCAGAAATTAGATACAGTATCTACTGATCATGCAGTAGAAATTCATAGATTAGAGGAAATAATAAAAGAACATGAAGATGAATAGATTGGTCTTTGGATATATGTAAAAATTCTAAAGAAGGAAAATAGGAGATTGCAGAATTTGGTACTCTTTCAAAGCACCTACTATTGCACTTTCTCTTCCTAAGGTATTTGTTGACCATGGTTGTCAAAAAAGTGATCCAGGTATTTATCCCTTGTAAATACTACATCAAATTGAAGAAGAATATTCTGTACTTAAATAGAAAAATAAAGATGCAACTTTTTCAAACAAACTCTTCGAAAATGAAAAGAAAGAATTAGAGGCTAAAGTCCAAGAGTTAGAAAAAAATTTGCAGGATGCATGAAAATTAGGAGAAACTCTTTTGGAATGTAGGAATCCTTATCCTACATATAGTTTGTTTTTATTTGAAAAATTTTATAGATGGCAGCTTCTGTGGATCTCCTATCATCTTTCTTACAAAATTTTTAAGCCAATAATATTTTTGGAAATTTTCTATAGTGTTGAACCTGACTAGCAAGATTTGCTTTGTGAATTTTATTTGCATGACTTGATCCTAAGAGATCATGAGCACAATAAGTTTTTGATAAATCTTCATGTAGGATAAGTTCAACTGAGAGCATTACATTCTACATTCAAAAATCAAATAGCATGGAAAGGCAGATTTGAGGACTATACAAATCATGTTAAGACTACAGGATTATGTGTCAGACCAGCCTTTCCTATTCTCAGATTGATCAAATAGAATTTTAACTATGTTTTGTTAAATGATGAGGTTAAAACACATTACTTATAGGCTCTATATGATTGTACTATTTCTTTTGATTTTTTTTCATGATAGAGTTTTGATTCAGTAATGGTTGCAAGTGTAAATAGATGGGACTAACTTTCAATACCTCTTAAAAGGTGAGAAGTCATGTCCCCAAATAACTTAAGATGGAGTATGATGAGAGCATCCTCAATTCTGGAAATTTTAATAGAGGTAATCAACTTTGGAGGAGAATAAAAATGGATTGGCATGAGATATAGACCCCCTTTGTTGATCATACTTATTCCAAGATAACAAAGTTGGGCTCCACAATCAGAAGAGAAATTCAATATATGGAAATAAATGATTCAAACACATCAAGGATTTACCATCAATTTAGATAGACACATAACAAATGAATTTGATGAATATGATTTGAGTCAGAGTGTAGAAATTAGAAGCTAGAGCTATGGATGCCAATAAACATTTGCAATGAGACTTACAAAAGGTAAAGCTAGGGGGAAATGATGAGCTCAAAATATATCTCATTATTGACACGTTATTTCCTTCAAATCATCTCTCAAAAAATATTATCTTATACAAATCTTAGATTCTTAAATAGCTATTATTGGGTGAATATTTTGTTGACCAACTAACTGGTGACCAAAATAGTTCCTATCACCACCGCATAGGGAGATGGGTTGTCTTGGTGTGTAGGTTTACTACATCAACAAGGGAAAAATATCTCCTCTCATTAAGGGGAGGTTCCCTATTAAATATGCAGAGGCTATTTACTATATATATAAGTAGAAAATAACACACAGGGGTAGGGTAAGCCATCCATCTCTCTTTTTTTAGAGATGATGCTTATAGATCAAAGGAGAAATCTTGGGTGATTGGTGAAGGTACTTCTCTTCTTTCAGAAGTAACATTCAGCCAAGAGCCAGATCCCTTCCTGGATAGTATAAATCCTTGTGAAATGATAGAAGGTGCTTCTCTTCTTTCAGAAGTGCTTGTTCTTGCAAATAATAGGAATCTTTTTGGTAAATAACTGGTAACCAAAGGTGCAAAGTAACCAGCAGCTTGAGATGTAGCGCAAAGTCTCCACCTCGACTGCCCAAGAGTGAGATATAAAGAATAATGGGGGCACAAATTCATCCCAAGGTCCTTTACACATAAATGGAAAATAAACACACACTAAAGGCAACTATGACAACACAAAGTCTAAAAGTAGCTAGCTTTAGGACACCTTCCTGATTACTTCTGCTAGTTCTGCTTGTTAGATCAAATAAATAAGAATGCTTCTAGGAAACAAACATAAGAAAAATTTCCTAAAATAGCACAAGCTGTAATAGCACAAAGTCTGCAAGTCACTTGCTTTCTCATTCAAATAAAATAATATGAACTACAATCTGAGCTCAAAATCTCAGTATTCACCTTTCAATTTGGGTAGAGTTTTGCTTCTGTATATGGGAAGATCTCCTTTAAATGATACAAGAGATTACATTATATAGAGGCTTGATGGAGGCTTGGCACTTTATCCCATAAAGTGACCCATTCAGTGCATTCAATGCCTTGGATGCATTCTTGGTCTTGTCAAGAAGGGCCACACTGGAGCAGGGTGGCTGCCTTAACTATGACACATCGATTCATCTCTAATGCCTCCTCCTAAGCCTGAATCTCTCATTCCATCACCTACCTAGTTAAGAAACTATCTATTATGTGTTTATCTCAAAGGGGACAAACAGATGGCACTTTTAATGTTTGCAGGCCCCAAATATCTACCTGGTGAATTGCTTCACCTACTGGCAATAACTCCTACTGAGTTTCCCTCTCTATCTCTTCCTTCTCTTGACCCTAGCCTTAGGCTTTTTGAATGCTTTTGGGTTCATATTTTGAGTCCGTAAAAATCAACAGACACTTAAATGTAGCCGATTTGGCATTCTTGGGTCTTTCCTCTATTCAAGGTTAACGTCTAGCCAATCGCTCCAAATTTGACATCCATGGGTCTATCATTATACTATGACATGGGTGAGGACTCATGGTGGCATCCATGACTTTGGAATAAACTTATTGGAATAATATTTGAAACTATTAGAGGCTGGAGGGCATGAATACAGACATGTGGTAGCTTTCACTTCAACTTGGATGGGACACGTGGTGAGTTCTACACCTTGAAGCTACTTCTAAAATTGTGTCTCAGCATGTGACTTTTGGTAGCTTCCACTGTGCTTTAATGCTTTGACCTTTTCCAGAGGGAACATGCCCTTTAGGGTCTTGAGAAAGGTCTATTTCTGAATGTCAAGTGTCCTTCCGTAAAGGTGTTAACCCTTCAGGATCTTCTAAGTGGCCTTCAAGCTTTGATTCCTTAGCGGGTCATTGGTTCCTTATTTCCTTTAGACAAAATGTCTGAAGGAATTCTTTTAGACAATTTGTCTGAAGGAAATTCTTTCCTTGGCTTCATGTGTGTCTTTGCATTACGAGCTGCTTTATCTTTTGACATGTGGCACCTTCTACCACTTCAAACAAGTGATATGTGGCATCTTTCATTGAATCTTACCAGGGACATGTGGCATCATCTGCCTTCTCGAGCCTTTGAAACATCGTAGAAACATTTAGGTCTCGATCTGGATCTCATGGATAATGACACTTGTCAGCCTCCACCGCTCTCTACATGGGACACGTGACATGGTCTGCTGCTCTTAGGAAAACAAAGTAAAACCTTTCGCGATTGCCACTTATCACCCTCTGTGGAGTTCTAGCAGAAGCTTTGTCGAAAGAGACCCTGTAATAGTCATGCGGATATAGACACATGGCAGCTTCTGCTACTTCTTAGGAACAAGGCATAATGGCTCAGTCGGTGACACTTGGCAGTATCTGCTTGACTCTCTCTGTTGCACATGTTTCTCTTCATAACTGAGGCCATCTTTAAACCTTTGAACTCGATGCATTAAATTGATTAAACATTCAACGGTTCAATATTTTAAGACTCATTAAATTCTCGAGGCCGTGGAACCTTTGCAATGGTTGAACTTTGAACTTTATCAAATGCACCTAGCTCCTATTGAAGATGTTGAACCTTTGAACCTAATAACCCCCTTGCTGAAAAAGATTTGAAAAAAATGAGGAATTTGAAAGCCCCTGAATAAATTTTGAGAAGGGGAAGAGAGGAATTTTGGCCCTGCAAGTCCAAGAATAGTTCATATGTTGTTCCAAAAATGAGTGACATTTTTGGGGACCAACAACTGGCTCCGGTTGGGGAACTTCCTTCAGATGAAAACTTGGAATAGTTGAGGGGAGTAGAAACTAGAATCTTTGGTGCCTTGAAGTGTGCCATTGGGATACGAAGTCATGCTACCCAAAAAGAAAGGCTCCAAAAAAAATGAAAATGAACACAAAGCAGAAATAGAAACTATACAAATATACATATGTACAGGTGAACTTATCTAATACTTCAAGAATTGAAGTACTTCAGATGCTGCTCATCGTGGGATAATGAAAGGGGATGCCATCCTGATAAACCAATAGGAAACCATTTTGTCCCTAGAAATGGTGATAGGTGGGTGGATCTCTCCACCAAGAAACCAATTTTTTGCATCTTCTAACTGGCCTTTTCTTCTTTTTGCTCCATGGCAAGACGTGGTCTTCAAACTGAAAACCATAACTCCTTGCTCTCCCTATGAAGAGTTCCTTTTGCTGACTTTGGAATACAGCAGTATGGTCCACCACCATAGCTTGTTGTTTTGTTGGTCCAGTCTAGTGCATGCTTTGATTATCAGCATCAAACCCCTGACAAACCATCAGCTCAGCATCTCCTTTGGTGTGAAGGAGTTTGATCTCTTCATCTTGAGCAGTCTTCAATCTGGGCAATAGAGATCTGCATCTAGCTGTGGAAGAAATGTTGCCATCAGGTTTGAGGATCCAAGCATCATTAGAAGCTAATCTTCTATCAGATTTCTCTTCATCAGAGATGGAAGATCCTTCCTGATTTGTACTACACCCTACCAATTCTTTGAATGCCTGATTTGGATCAAATCCTAGATTGCCAGCCATGGGACTTTGATCAGTTGAGACATGAGCATCCTCTGTGGTCAAGGAGTAACTACCCCTACCTGAAGGCTCAAATAGAATTTGAGCAGCAGGGGCTGACATTTGGGTAACCACAATCTTTGTCTCAGATAGGTTCATACCTAGTTCTCCACCAATGTTTAATTGCTCAAGAATGGCTTGCAGGGATTCAAACTCAGTCATTTGAATTTTGGATTTCTTGACATGATCAATCATTTCAAATGACTGAGATGGACTTGGAAGAGAGGATGGGAGTTCATCCTTTTAGTTTTTGGGAGGGGGAGGACTGATCTGCGAAGTTAAAGTAGAAGGTGCAGAGATGTTTGATGCACTAACCTTCTTGGCAATCACTAGGTCCTTTGACTAGAAAGGCAGAGTGGCTCCCCGCTTAGCAATTGGAATTACAGGCTGAGTTTGTTCCTTTATTCTTTCTTTATCAGCTTGTTGGGTTGATTGATTCTCAGACCAAGTGAATACTACATATGATCCTTCAACTACTTCACCTTCACTTTTGGGTTCATCTTGGTAATTTAGGAAACCAATGTGGGAGTTGCCAGCTGATTCTTCTAGATCCTCCCTGAAGAGATCAGTGCCATTTTCTTGTTTGAACTCAAGTTGAAAATAGGAAACATGTTCTGTTTCTAGATATCTGACTGCTGAGTTGGTTGGAGGTGCTTCAAGGGCAAGGTCCCTCTATGGGGGAGAAAGACGATTTGGTTGCCCTTGACTTCTGACAGTGTTGTCTTGATGTGGCTGATTGGGGAATGTCCCCCTTGGTATATCTTTATATAGAGGAGTAGAAGACATACCTTGTGCCATTTGCCTTTTCAAGGCTAGCAATTCATTTGCCAGCTTTTGTACCATTGGGTAAATGGTGGTTGTGGGTGAGTATTCAGAAGATGAAGAGAGTTTACCTATGTTAAGATCTCTCTTTATCTTTCCTGCTAAGAAAAGGTCATCTTCTAGCTCAGTAGCCTAGTCTTGAGTAACCTCGAGGTCTATGTGTCTAGCCCGTCTCAATAGAAAACTCACCTCAGGCAGTTGTGAGTTGATGAAGAAGTATTTGAGATTTTGAGGTGTCGATTGGGTGACCATGGGAATCCTGTGCCCTAGCTTGTCGAACCTGGTAATAAAATTCCTCAAGGCTCATGAGGTTCCTTCTTCATCTGAGTGATTTGGGCTAGCAAAGCATGCACATCTTCTGCAGGCTTGAACCTTTCTTTGAACTTGGCTTTAAGTGTGTCCCAATCAGTCACTGATCTAGCTTACAAATGGTAGAACCAGTCTGTAGTAGCACCTTGTAGTGTCTCCACAAAAATCCCAACTGCCACATCTTTGAATTCCACCCCTATCACACCACAGGCTATGCTGAAGGCTACAATGTGTTCATCAGGGTGAACTATCCCATCACCAAAGAATTTGGGGAAATTATTTCTTGAACTATGTGGGAGTTCATGTAGAGGTGGAGTCAAGTTGAGTGGGCCAAAAGAGTTACCCCAGGGGCCTCAAACTACCATGATTTAATTATCAAAAATAGGGATAACAAATATGGGTGGAGTGGCCAATTTCTAGAACAAAAATGGAAAAGGACTAGCCCTGCTTTAGCTTGAGGCTTCAAACTACACACTCTTTCCCAACAGCTCTAGTTTTGTAGACCAGATAAAATAATGTAAGTGGAGGAAGATGGTAAGGCTATAATGATAATGGGTAAGACATGGAATGGAGTCGCCAGAGTCTATAATGGATAAGGGTTATAATGATTATGGGTAAGACACAGGTGATGTTTCAACCTGAAACATGAGGTTCCAAATTACACAAAATTACTGTGTCCCCAGTAGAGTCACCAAAAATTGTATAATGGATAAGGGAAGGAACTGCTTCAATCTAAAACTTGAGGCTTCAAATTGCATGTTCATCTCCATCAGAGTCACCAAAAACTGTTACACGAGGCTGGGGAGAAAAAATTAACAATGGGAAAGCACTGGAGCAGTTCATTCTTCGACAACAGAATGCATGGATAAGGTTACAATGATAATGGGTAAGACATAGGTGATGTTTCAATTTAAAACTTGAGGTTCTAAATTGCACAAAATTACTGTGTCCCTAGCGGAGTCACTAAAAATTATATAATGGATATTTTGTCGGCCAGCAAACTTGTAACCAAAAGAGTTCCTATCACCACAGCATAGGGAGATGGGTCATCCTAGTGTGCAGGTTTACTACATCCACAGGGGACAAATCTCTCCTCTCATCAAGGGGAGGTTCCCTATTAAATATATGGAGGCTATATATATATAAGCAGAAAATAACACACGAGGGTAGGGTAAGCCATCCATCTCTCTTTTCTCAGAGATGATGCTCACAGATCAAAGGAGAAATCTTGGGTGATTGGTGAAGGTAATTCTCTTCTTTTAGAAGTAACATTCAGCCAAGATCCAGATCCCTTCCTAGATAGTAGAAATCTTGGTGAAATGACAGAAGGCACTTCTCTTCTTTCAAAAGTGCTTGTTCTTGCAAACAGCAAGAATCTTTCTGGTAAATAACTGGTAACCAAAGGTGCAGAGTAACCAGTAGCCTGAGATGTAGCACAAAGTCTCCACATTAACTTCCCAAGAGTGAGATACGAATAACAATATGGGTACAAAGTCATCCCAAGGTCCTTTACACAAAAATGGAAAATAAACACACACCGAAGGCAACTATGACAGCACAAAGTCTAAAAGTAGCTGGCTTCAAGACACCTTCTTGATTGCTTCCACTAGTTCTACTTGTTAGATCAAATAAACAAGAATGCTCCTAGGAAATAGACATAAGAAAAATTTCCTAAAATAGCACAAGCTATAACAGCACAAAGTCTGCAAGTCACTTGCTTTCTCATTCAAATAAAATAATATGAACTACAATTTGAGCTCAAAGTCTCAGTATTCGCCTTTCAATTTGGTTAGAGTTTTGCTTGTGTATATGGGAAGATCTCCATTAAATGATACAAGAGATTACATTATATAGAGTCTTGAGGGAGGCTTGGCACTCTATCCTATAGAGTGACCCATTCAGCACATTCAATGCCTTAGACGCATTCTTGGTCTTGTCATGAAGGGCCACACTAGAGCAAGGCAGTTGCCTTAATTATGACATGTCAATTCATCTCTAGTGCCTCCTTTCGAGATTGAATCTCTCATTCCATCACCTACCTAGCTGCGCAACTATCTATTCAATCTTTATCTCAAAGGGGACAAACAGATGGCACTTTCAATGTTTGTAGGCCCCAAATATCTACTCGGTGAACTGCTTCACCTACTGGCAGTAACTCCTGCTAAGTTTCCTCTCTATCTCTTCTTTCTCTTGACCCTAGCCTTAGGCTTTTTGAATGCATTTGGGTTCATCTTTTGAGTCCACAAAAATCAATAAACACTTAGATGCAACCAATTTGGCGTTTGTGGGTCTTTCCTCTATTGAAGGTTAATGGCTAGCCAGTCGCTCCAAATTTGATGTCCATGAATCTGTCATTCTGTTTTGACATGGGTGAGGACTTGTGGTGGCATCCACAGCTTTGGAATAAACTTATTAGAATAAGCTTTGAAATTGTTAGAAGCTAGGGGGCACAGATGCAGATATGTGGCAGCTTTCACTTCAACTTGGACGAGACACGTGGTGAGTTCCATGCCTTAAAGCTACTTCTGAAACTGTGTCTCGACATGTGACACTTGGTAGCTTCCATTACACTTTGATGCTTTGACCTTTTCCAGAGGGAACATTCCCTTCGGGGTCTTGAGAAAGGTCTGTTTCTGAATGTCGAGTGTCCTTTCGTAAAGGTGTCTGCCCTTCAAGATCTTCCAAGTGGCCTTCGGGCTTTGATTCCTTGGCAGGTCATTGGTTCCTTATTTCCTTCAAACAAAATGTCTAAAGGAATTCCTTTGGATAATTTATCTGAAGGAAATTCTTTCCTTGGCTTCATGCGTGTCTTTACATTGCGAGGTGCTCCGTCCTTTGACATGTGGCACCTTTCACCACTTCAAACAAGTGATATGTAGCATCTTCCATTGAATCTTACTAGGGACACGTGGCATCATCCACCTTCTCGGGCCTTTGCGACATCATAAAAAAATTTGGGGCTCGGTCGGGCTCTCATGGATAATGACACTTGTCAACCTCTGCTGCTCTCTGCATGAGACACATGGCATGGTCCGCTACTCTTAGGAAAACAAATTAAAACCTTCTGCGGTTGCCACTTGTCACCCTCCATAGAGTTCTGGTAGAAGCTTTGTCGAAAGAGACCCTGTAATAGTTGCACGGATGCAGACACGTGGTAGCTTCTACTACTTCTTAGGAACAAGGCATAATGGCTCAGCTGGTGACACTTGGAAGTATCCACTTGACTCTTTTTGTTGTGCACGTTCCTCTTCATAACTGAGGCCATCTTTGAACCTTTGAACCCAACACATTGAACTGATTGAACATTCAATGATTCAAGCTTTTGAGACTCGTTAAATGCTCGGGGCCATGGAACCTTTGGAATGGTTGAACTTTGAACTTTGTCAAATGCGCCTAGCTCCTATTGAAGACGTTGAACCTTTGAACCTGCTAATCCCTTTGCTGAAAAAGCTTTGAAAAAAATGAGGAATTTGAAAGCCCCCAAATAAATTTTGAGAAGGGGAAGAGAGGAATTTTGGCCATGCAGGTCCAAGAATAGCTCATATGTTGTTCCAAAAATGAGTGACATTTTTGGGGACCAATAGCTATTACATGGAAAATAGCTATTTGTCTTGTTTATATTAAACCAAAGACTGAACCTTTACTTTGTCATTAATGTCTAATACATAGCATGTTTTAGTGATCTTTGGCATGAAGAATGCTTAGAAATAAGACACAGGTGATGTATAGTGAACATTCTATTTTGATCTCCATCCAGAAGAACTACAGACTCTGCAGGCTTGCTTCTACGAACTCTACAGGCTTGTTTCTATAGACTCTGTAGGTTTGTTTCTATAGACTCTGTAGGCTTGTTTCTACGGACTTTGCAGACTTATTTCTATGGACTTAGTAGGCTCATTTCTATGAACTCTATAGGGTCAATTCTGAGAATTATGTAAGGACAATGCCACAAACGAGAAGCTAGAGACCAGATAGGATAAGAACGAACCATTTCAGCTGGAATCAAATAAGGAAAATAACTGCTTACTATTTTGAAGGACTTGCTTTTGATAAATTTGTATGTAATCAGATTTTAGGACTATTATAAGATAGGATATTTATTTCATCTAAATAATTGGATCTCTTGGAAATCTAATCTCCTATCTTTGGATGAAGGGATCGACCAGGAGTCATATTCTTTTGCATCCTATTTTGAGTTGATTGTATTAGTATAAAGTGTAAGACTTTTGATTATGAAAAAAAGAGAAGAAATAGAGGATATAGAGAAAATAGAAAATCAAGAATTAGATATTTTAGAAACATACAAGTTTCAATCAGATTGTGATCATTTTATTTCCATGAATTAATACTTCAAGTTTCTAGCACTGATTAATCTTTGTTCCTGAGTCCGAGAGGAGCAAGGGCCAACTCTCCTTGAAAATAGGAACATGTTCTATTTTATTAGTTAGAATCTTGTTACTATTTGCATTTATTTATAAAAACATCAAAACAAATTCATATTTTAAAAAGAGCATTTTCTTATTTCATTTTTTTCTACGCAAAGTATGTTTTTGAAGCAAATTTTTTTCATAAGTAGAAGTGTGAATTTAGTTTCCCTACAGACATAAAATAGGAGTGTGATCTTTTACTTCCAACAAAAGAGTGGATTGATTTGATTTCTTTCTTTTTTGGTAAAAGTGTGAATTAAGTAGTTTAGTCAAAGTTAGAATAGGATCAGCAAGCACCCCCATAATAGACTTCTAGATATACCATCCCATACCTTATTGCAGATAGCTTTGGACACCAACCCTGGTTGATAAGACACCAATTGAATATTGGTTAAATGAGGAGTTAGACGACACTCATCACTAACCCCCTACCTAAGCCTAATTATTCCCTAAGAGGATTATAGAATTGTCCAATTCTATAATCCTCTATATTCTCACCCTTCCTCTCTAGAAGCCTCTAAATCTAGAGGGTTCCAAGGAATTTTAAATTCCTTGTAATTCTCCACCCTAGATCTCCATGACCTAACTTTGAATTTCAACCATTGATTTCTCCCTCCTATTTAAACAACCCAAACCTCCATTAAAACTAACTTGTGAATTTATGAATTATCAATCTATTAGAAATATAGCAAATCCATGTCTAACCATCCATCCAACATTCTTGATCAAGAAATCACCATGTCCAAATTCTAAGTCTAAGGTAATCAATCCAGTCCTCTTATTTTCATATTTTGTTTACTCATGATTTAGAGCATTTATCTTTAGGATCATAATGATGATTTGAATTGTGAATTCATCTATTGCATTTGTTTCTAATGGATATAGATCTTACTTAGGCAGTTTGATATTGTGGGTGATTAAATTTCATAGTTCAATCCATGTTGCTCAAATTTAACACTACAGGGGGAATGAAAACACTAAAATTGAATTATATACCACCTTAGTCTTGTACACTTTTAAAATGTCTATCATGGTTGTACCCTTCATCTCAAAGACCTTATCGCTATTGAAAAGCTCACATCCATTATCTTTTTATATCAAATCACTTATCCCTTAGTCTGACCACTATTATTCTAATGACCAAGCCTTATATATTGTGAAAATTCTCTAAACCTAAACATTATCCTTCTCTATCAGTATTTTACCTGTACCTATTTTTTATCTTTTCAAACACTTGTGTCCCATCCAAATGCCTACATCGATGGAAATTTCCATGTTCCAATTAAGTGCCCAATGCTTAAAAATCATCTATTTAAAAAATAAAACATATCTTTATGGTATCCTAAGTTATTTTAGTGCGATATATTTTCAAAATGGATTGGTATATATATAATATTAGCCCTCATGCATTCCACACCTAGAAAAATACTAAGAACTCACAAAGAAACTTATAAAGAAACATTCAAGTGATCAAATATGTCCTATTTATCCATGTTTTCATATCAGTCATAGGAGTAATTTACCATAGGTCTGAAGTACTAAAGGAGTAGCCCATGAGCCATATTTACCAAGTTACAAGTTAGGTCATTATATGTACTTTCTCATCACATGTTGCATCCTTATGCACACATAATCCAACACATAGGGGAAAACTACATATGTTTGAGGCTCTCTTCAAAGTATTGACTATGTAATCAATGCCCATTAATAGAGGGGTATTTAAGGTAGCTCGATATTGTGTGCCCACTAACCCATTTTTTCCACAATCACTCTAAGGGTGAGGAAGTCAGGGTTTGATCATTTGATAAAAGTGATAGCATGTGTGCATGATCTATATACATTATAAAAAAAGCTAAAAATAAACCTAGAAGGATCTAGTTGGTCACATCCAAATCTAGTCACTATTTTGTACAAGACACCTACATCTAGTTTAGATACCAATGTTGATGTAACTGTCTAAATCCAATGCAAATGTCTAAAGCCACATAGTAAAAAAATGTAAAATATGAAAACTATTTTAGGATCCTAATCCACTCCACTTCCAACCTATTTCAACCTAGATCTACATGTGTACAGTAAACCAACTAAGTATTATTGTTTTCTATTTATTGTAATATCAATCAATAGTTGTGCTTTCTATTTTTAGCTTATCTTTTTATTTAAATTTAGAATATTGTTTATCTAATTTTGAGAATTATATGGCCTACTATAAATCATTTTATCACCCTTGTGCTTATTTATTTGTATATACTTAACCCTAGATACTTGTAGACACCCCATTCTGGTCGCAACTAGCTTTTGATCAGACTTCAGACTGATTTGTACCAAACATTACAAATTAAGCCTAAGAATCACTGGACATCCCAATTTCATCTACATGTCATTCATTAGTGCTCAAAACCATGTTGAAGTATCCATATTTGGGATACTAGTCTGTACACAATAATAACCTCTCAATAATTTATCCCCAATCACCTTGCGACCTAACAACTGACAGTTTGGCCTATGGACCCATTAAATAGGGAACTTGAACAATTCTTAAAAGAGATAAAATGCTAATCAAAATTATCCATATAATTAAACCATATTAAATGCTTATATAAATTATCCATCTATAATTAATGAATATCTAAAAATGGAAATTCAAAAATTTAAAATATCAAGCTTCTTCCTTATTACCTTTATGAGTTTTCAAGCTCTCACAAATATCTATAAATATCTAGTTTGTGAGCCATGCCTATTAATTGAAAATAATAGTTACATGTACCCTCCTTAACCTAATTTTAGTTAAATTTAACTCACATAAGGTTAATTTTAACTCATTCCATGCTTAAATCCTAACCTGACTCAATTTGGATAAGAGTTAACTTCAGAGACTATAAAAACAAAGGCCTTACCTATTGATCAAAAATCTCTTTTGGTGTAAAGTTATTATGCTCAAATAGATGCAAGAAGCCTTGTTAGCAATGTTACCATACCAATTTCATAATCTAAGCCAAGCTAATCCAACCAATATTACCAAGGTGTCAAGGAGAGTTGGAGCAATAGAGCTTCATTGACAAATATTTATTGAGCACATAACTAAGCAAGGCAATTCAACAAGCCATTTTAGATCTAAAAAGAAGGTAAAAGGATGATTTATTTATTTTTTAGTTGTATTTTAAATTATATGCTTATTACCTATGTTCTTCCTAGTGTCTAGGCTAGAGGTGTTAGTGGTTAGTGTGTTTATTTTGAGCTGATTTTATTGACTAACACTATACTGATCTCCCCTCTTAGATTACTTGTTAACATTAATAACATGCCTGATGGAACCACAAACCCAAAAATCATGAATGGAGTATCTTAGAATCATTTTGGATCTAAGAATATTTCATTATAACGCTTAAAATCTTATATTGTTGCTAACTTTTCCATTTTTTCCTTATGACTGCATATTTATGAATTCATGACTATGTAGCTAAAAAATCAGCTAGGTAAACCATAAAATCATCAATCCAATCTATGAATTTATTTCATAAAATAGTGAATTTACTTTGGTTTATCCTCAACCTTATGAAACCACAAAATCAAGATCAAAAATAGTGAAATGGTTGAGCAAACAATGAAATCGTTCTACAAGAAAAAGGATCTTTTTCTTTGCTTTTTTAAGCTAACTGTAAAATTGGTTCATATTTGCAAATTCATCAATTTTAGTAGTGAATTTATTGTTTTCAGTAGTAAAATTATCTTTTAGGGGATCAAAATCACAGTTTGATACTACAAATTCATTCTACCTAGCTATGAATTCATCCTACCAAGTAGTGAAATCATTTTGCTAACCACAAAATCACTATAAAACCATGAAATCATTCCTATATGTTTCTTTGTTTTATTGTAGGTTTCTTAAAAGTGTGAAATTGTCACCTTAAGTGATAAATTATCTACCTAAAATATGAATTTGTCTACAAGAATAGTAAAATCATCAAACTGAGTTACAATATCATTCAAAAACTATGAAATCACCCAGTGTGAGTTTCAAGCATTCAGGTTTTGACTGTGTTTTTATGATAGAACAATTTCATAGTTTTTAATTTATTGTATAACTATGAAATCATTCCAAAGAGATGATTTTGTGCCTCTTTAAGTTAATTTTCAAGGATATCAATTTTATCTAGCAATAAGTAAACCCACTAAAACTTTTTGCAAGACCCAAAGGCCAAGGAAAGATGTTTTTTTAGCACTTTAATTCATTCAAATCACATTTGAATTTGGTGTTTAAAAATTTTGATTTATTTTTAATTTTTCAAAGTTCATAACACCTACAAATGCCAAGGGGATAAACTTCATATCATATTTCACTTGGTGCTTTAAAAATGAACTCACACTCTAGTTAAATGCTCATAAGAGTTTTTATTTTTATGATTGTTGTTATGTATTTGTTTTACAAACCAAGTGTAGTGTCTATGCTCTCCCCCATCCCCTTTAGAGAATTTGGGTGATAAAAAATGCTTTACTTATTGCCTTTTATCACTCCAAAGTGTGGATATAAATTTGGTAAGGCACTCCCCAAAATCTAAGTGATTTGGATGATCCCAAAATGATCTTAAAATCCTTCCATAATTTTATTTGCATGCATCTTAGCTTGTGGGCAAGAGTTCATTGCCTCCCCATGGGTTCTTTAGGGAAGTGTTGACTTAGGAATTCATCTCCTAACATCACTTCAACCCCATTCCATGGTAAGGGTAGATAAATTGAGGTCGACTTAGTGGGACACTTATATGAGTGGTTAAACAAGCTTCGTTAGTAAGAGACTGCCTCATAACATAGGTTAAACTCATACATCACACTACACTAAGCAATTGATGGATGTAGTGGTTGTGAAAAGGAAAAGACATTTTCACAATAAGGTGGTTAATGCATATCTAAATGACATGTTGTACCCTAGTGTTAACCATACATATGGGACCATTTAGAACATATAAATATTGATAGTTTTTAAATAACCCTACTTGTCATGGATATACTATCAATGCAGGGTGAGTAGCCCAAAGTTCCATGTCATCATACAAACTCTTGAGAGAAGCGGGGGACTCAAAACCCAAATTTTCATGTGCATTTAAATTTTTGGATTAACAATATAATTTCCTCTCAAGATCAAGTATATAGATGGAATTTGACAGTACAAATCCACCTTGTCAATTTTTAGGATTAAGATGATACACTTATGTGTTTTTTGTTGTTTTTTTTTACTTATATTGTCTTGAGGCAAAACTATTTTTCATATCACATCCAAAACAAGTCATGTTTTCACATCACTCTTTTGTTTGAAGAGGTGTTATACCATCTATTTGACACCACACTTTGCCTTAGTCATTTATCCAAACTTTTTTGTGTGTGTGTCACTTGTTTGAAATGGGTGTCATTATGTTGCCCATTTCATTCTAGATCTTATGCCTTATATTTTTTGAAACAAATCATTTGTCTACCTTTAGATCAATATAGCATCTTTAAACTACTCGCATTTTTTAAAAGACTTTTTGCCTTATATCTAATCATAATTTCAAAATCACGTATGCCTTTTTGATCTATGCTTAATATTATTATGTCCTTTATTTTGGTCTAGCTTACTATCTATTTAAAACACCAAGCCTTATAAATCAAGTTAAAATTAGATCTTTATAAGTTTAGATTCATACATTGATTGGTTTATGCCTATGCCTCATGTAATTTTGGCTTAGACTTTTATATCTCACTTTTGGGTTGTGCAGCTTAGATTAGTTCCTTGCTTGATTTAAAGACTATTTTTGTGCCTATATTTGTGAAGTGGTATATCTTCCATATGCCTAAATTCCAATGTCTTTTTGCCAAAGATCAATTTTATGTTTAAATTTAAATTCCTAGTTTGATTCTGAGTGTTTAGAATTGGTTATATTATCTTACCTTGCCTTTTAGACCTAGTTTGTGCCAAGTCTAGCTTTTATGTCGTGTTTCCAAAAGTCCTAGCATTTTACCTTTTATTTTGACCTTGTTATTTTTAGCCTAGCTTTGTGCCTTGTTACTAAAGACCTAGTAAACCTTTTCATTTTAAGACATACATTAGATTTATTTGAAACACTTCATCACCGAGTTTGGTATTTAGAGTTATCTAATCACTTGACCATTTATGTGAGACATTTGTTGTTAAACCTTGATGATGTTTTAGATAGAGTTTATCTTTACCTATCTTTGGAGAATGGCTCCATTCCTAGACCCATTCCTAGATAAATGTCACTTTCAAAACTATACCTAGACCCAAACCATTTTCATAGACCAAGACCACCCTCATTGGGATAATTTCCAAACCTGGCCATGTTAATTATCATATGTTGTAATCACCCTTCTTTGGGCTAATTAATATACCTAGTTTTCCATTTCAATGACAATAGTACCTGATCCCCTACCTATACCATTAACCCTCTTTCAGTCTACATGAACAACCAAGTTTTAAAATGCCCAAGGATTATTATTTCATGCCCTTATCCTTTGGCTTGCATCAGCAACCAATCTTCACAACACGCATCCATTACCATTACAGGCCCTCACCCTTTGGCTTGTGTTAGCAACCAAGATTCAAAATGCCCATACATTACCATTATAGGCCCTCATCCTTTGGCTTGTGTTAACAACCAAGCTTCACAATACCCATCCATTACCATTCCAAGCCCTCATCTTATGGCTTGTGTTATCAAACAAGATTTGCAATGCCCATTCATTACCATTATTCCAGTCCCTTATAAATTTGGTAGCTCATTATCCCAACAGGGTTGTAAAATTATGATTAGACAAAGCAAATCTACCATCCTAGACCCATATCCAATCTTTGTTGAGCCCATCATAGATGAGATTATTCACAAAGAGGTCATTATCCGACCATTGATCATTCTTCATCTAGTGTTAACCTTCCCCTACTTTAAAAAATCCAAGCCATTCTTTGAGCCACAATAGAGCCAATCAATACCTCTTTAAGATCCATCATTAGAATACCAAGATGTGTTCAAGACTGACATTTTCCAACCAATTATAAACCAAGGCCAAGAGAACCAACCAATCAATGATGTTTTTTATTGAAACACCTATTTGTGATGATTCAACCTATGGTGAATCACCTTTTGATCCTTTCCCTATTGTCAAGAAGCCTCACTCTGACAAGTCGGTCATTGTTGAGTAACATCTTAATGATTATAACTTATTTGAGGCAAATCATTATTTCGACCATTATCCTTTCTTTTAAAGAGCCTCCCTTTGACAAGCTAGTCTTTATGGAGTTGTCTCTTGACCTTTTCCCCCTTGTTGAGTAATCTCACTTTGACAAGCCAGTCTTTGTGGAATCAGCCCTCGAGTTATTCCTTCTCTTTGAGGGGATTCACCTAGATGAGCCAATCTATGTCGAACCCTTCTTAGATTAATCTATTATTGAAGAGTTTATTATGCCATCATAGGTCATTACTTGTCCACTACCAAACATTTAACAAGACATCATTATAGCAGCATCCATACTAGATGAAGAATCAATGTTGAAGTTAGGTTATATTCTTGAGATGATATAAGATTTAGCATCAGAAACATAATCAACATACGTCTCAACATTGAATTCTTAGTCCCTTGAGTCAGACTCAGCTTCAGAATTAGAATACATTTGTGGCTATTATGACATTGGTTACACATGCCTTGTAGATCAATTTGAATACATTTGTGATCCTTCTACAATTTTTGAGGATGATTACTTCAACATCTATAAAATTTCTCATAGTATCTTCTATGAGGATTGTGCTACCTCTTCCCACTCCATTCCCATTCCACTTGCCATTAACACCACCCAACATAGCCATTATATTGGCATTCCACCTCCCACAAGTGTCGATTGAGACCAATACAATCACATCTTATTGAACTACATCCATGGTGACATATAAATTGAATAATATTAGGGGGACCAAGACCACATTCATGCAGAAGAAGAATAATCTCCTAGTGAAACATTTTTAGAGGTGTTAGGGGGAAATCAAAGTCCAAACTTAGGATATTTTAGTGAAACCTTGTTTTAGGTTTTAAAAGACAATCAAAGTTAAAATTTAACATTCCTTAGTGAAACCTTCTCGAAGGTGCTATGGAACAATCAAGATAACTTTATTGGTGAAAACCTCTTCGAGGTGTCAATTGCTAAGCACAATAATTCTTCATTGTTTGATGAAGACATTATTAAAGATAATATCAATACAGCTTCGAATCTACAAAATAATCAAATGGTAGCTACTCTCAAGCTCAAATAACAAAAAAAATATGATGGTCCTATTAAGAGCATATTCACAAGTCTTTGGCCCTGCCACAACCAAAATTATGTCAAATCTGAAATCAACAACACTATGTGTGACTAAAAATCTCAATATTCATTTGTTTCCCAACCATTATACATACCATTATAATCCATTTATTAATTCTAGACCTATATTACATTGCCAAATCAGACCTATCATCCAATATTTATTTGTATTTACCATCCCTAGCCGAACTTTCCTTTATAGAGGCTATAACAACATCTTGTCTTAAAGTTTAGAGGAAATAAAATCAATGACCAACGAAGGTCACAACATTATTGGAGTCCAAATCAGTAGCATATTCTTGACAAGGTATCTATTTATAAGAGGTGTGGGCTATTAATTTAAACATTTGACTATTCTAGTTTTATCATATGTTGATCAAGTTGTGCATCTTTGCATCACTAGGAACAATAGAACCATATCTTTGCCTTTCCATTTACCTTATCATTTTCATTTTCCATTCACCTTGCGGTTGTTTCATACCCTACCATTTACCTTATATTGTCACTTCGGGGAAACCCTATTATGATTATATCCCTTTTGTCATAACATCATTTTTCCATGCCCTTTGCCTCGCCTTACCATCCTACTATACCTTCGTTATTGACCAAAGTTGTTTTTACCCTACCTCCCCACCCCTTTAACCTTGGTTCCATTATATTGGTTCTTCAGGCGCCTTTAGTGAGGGGATTACGATGAAGTTTAAGTAGTTAAGTCTGTATTATAGATAGAAGTAGTATCTTAGACCAATATGGTAATGGTTTGGCAATTGCATCCTTCATTTGTTATTTCATTTCATTACAAGTATTACTAATTATAACTACCTTTGGGAAAATTAGTGTCCCACTTTATGCTACTAATTATAACCACCTTTGGGAAAATTATTATCATTGACCTATGTCATTGTTTCCTAATTATAATTGCCTATGGGAAAATTAGGAACAACACCCCTACCATGTATTGTAGTATCACATTGCCACTCTTATGCTATATTGTGCCATTTACTTAATATTGACCATTTTGGCCCCTGCAGGGAAAATTCGGTCCCCTTCTTCCCTTGCTATTTTGAGCCAATTTAATTTTTAGTTTGCACAAGTCTTTTAGTAAGATGATGAACCAGTTCAACAACTTAAACTTTGAACTGTCACTTGGTTCAATCACTTTGAACTTAGAAATATTGAACCATTGAACTGTTGAACCATTGTTGGTTCAAGCGATTAGTTCAAGCAGTTGGTTCAAGTGATTGGTTCAAGTGGTTGGTTCAAGTGATTGGTTCAATCGCTTTAAACTTAGAAATATTGAACCATTGAACTGTTGAACCATTGTTGGTTCAAGAGGTTGGTTCAAGCAGTTGGTTCAAGTAGTCAGTTCAATCAGTTGGTTCAAACAAATGGTTCAATCACATGGTTCAATCAATTAGTTCAATCAAAGGGTTCAATCAGTTGGTTCAAAGCGGTTGGTTCAAGTGGTTAAATGAATGAACAAAACACATTATTGAACCATTGAACTGTTGAACTGTTGAACCAATTGTTGGTTCAATCGGTAGATTTAATCAGAAGGTTCAAGGGAGTCTCCCAAAGCCCAAAGGACAAGTGCCCTTGTGGAGGGTAGGGAACACTTGCAAAGGGATCAAAGAAACGGCCAAAGGAATCGACCAAATGATGACAAGTGCATGAATGCCAACTTTATGGCAATGAAATAGCCATTGATCTTTAAATAAAAGGTGAAAACCTGAAGGAATTCAAAGGCTTAAAGCCATAAGGAATAAATCGTTGAGGAGGGAGTCCAAAAAGCCAAAGAATTATCAAAAGATAGCCCCTGAAGGATGAAGGAACTAGAAAAGACAAAGCCAGGAAGAGGCAAAAGAGCCAAGTGCAAAAATGGACAAAATAGTACAAGTGGCAAAGGAAGGTGTCGACTCAAGGAGTTACTCCAGTAGTTGACACAGTATCTACCAAGTGGTCATCAAGGGGTACGAATAGTGAATGGGTGTGACCCATTTTTCTTCACTTTACATTGATGAGCAGACAAACTCGCGTGAATGCCTTAAAGGAGCAGTCTTGTTTGTAGACAAATGGCACAGCCATAATTTCACATATGATGTTTAATATATCTTAAATGCCTATAATCAAAATAGGAGCTGACACAACATTATCTATCAAGCAGCTTCCTCTTTCCAATGCTCAAAAGGCACATGGGCCATTTGTAAAAGGGTGCCAAAAGGCCTCTTTCTTCATCTATATATTAAAAACTTCTCATTTTGAGAAATGGATATCTCATGTTGTAAGGCGAAGCCCTACTAATTTTCACCTGGAATCAATAAAACATGCATCTTTTACCTCTATTCTGGTTGGATATATCTCTGAGTGTGTCTGAGCGTTAAACTTGTGTTCAGTCATTTCTTTCTTAATGCTTTCACAAGCTTGATATCAACACACCTGGTATATACAAACTGCTATTCCTGCAGGTGACAAGGAAGAGTTGTATCTGGAGTGCAGAGGCAGAAGAAGGTTACCCAGATAGTGTGCTTTTCCTACAGTGCCTATTGTAAGTTATTTCTCTATGTGTTTCCATTAAAGCCTCCCTGTCAAGCTCCCTGCAGTCTAGTCCTTTTACTAGTTAAAGTGTATGTATGTGTTCTTATGGTTCAGAGTGTGAGTATGAGTAGATCAAACTTGTTTGTTGCATCACCCTCTTATGTTAGGTTATATTTTTCAGTAATCCTTCTCTCTTTTCACCACCCCCATTATAGTATATATATATATATATATATATATATATATATATATATTATATATATATATATATATATATATATATATATATATATATATATACATATATATATATATATATACATATACATATATATATATACATATACATACACACACACACACACACACACACACACACACACATATATGTATATGTATATGTATATATATATATATATATATATATATATATATATATATGTATGTATGTATGTATATATATATATGTATGTATATATATATATATATATATATATATATATATATATATGTATGTATGTATGTATATATATATATATATGTATGTATGTATGTATATATATATATATATATATTATATATATATATATATATATATGTATATGTATATATGTATATATGTATATATATATATATGTATATATATATATATATATATATGTATATATGTATATATATTATATATATATGTATATATGTATATGTATGTATATATATATGTATATGTATATGTATAATGTATTAGCAACTTACTAGAATAACTCAGATGCATCAAAGGGAGCTAGCCCTTATCTAGAGACTCTCCTCTCAGTTTTTGCCAGACCCACAGGCAAGAGAGGAGTTTCTATTTTGATGCGTGGAATACAAGAGCTCAGCCTTCTGTCAAGGGTGCAATCCACTACGTCAACACTTACACGCATAAACTTGTTGCTACTTAGTCAGATTTTAATGCTATAAGGTAGAACTATAGTGACTTGAGATCTCATTCTGGGACTATGTAGGCAATGCTTTATTCATATTGAGGTTAGCTCAATCACCCCTTTTCTAATGTTTTCGCCATTTTGCAAGCAACCTAAGCCATGCTTTCATCATTTTTCAAGCTAGACCATTTGGTATCTCATAATTATCAATCAAGTTAAGATGCTTCAAAAATTCTAAAAACATTTTTAAAAGACTTAAAAAATCCTAAAAATCACAAAATCATGAAAATTGGCTTAGAATTTCCATGCAAGATATAAATCCATCAAATATTTTGGGATGGTCCATATTCTTTGTTCAATTCATTTCTAGACCACCTTGGTCTTTTTTCCTCCAATTTTTAGGAGAACTACATCATCCTAAGGTTGGCTATGGACTTATGCAAACAATTCTTGAGATACATGGGATATCTTGGGGTTAGCTCGATTGCACTTTTTTTTCTATTTTTACCACTTCTTACACTCTCACCATTGTACGATACCACTCTCATATTCCTCTACACATCAATCACATTTTATTACCATTCATCTTCTTTTATCCCATACCTTGGGAGAACTACATTTGGCCTGAAGTTTATGTTGGATCTTATGTCTATGGAACTATGTAGGGAGTGTCTAATTGCCTAGTGCATCTGGAGTTAGCTTGGCTACCCCTTCCTTTTCTTCTATTCTCCTCCATTTTTTCTATTTGTGTCATTGCTTCCCTATGGCCTAGGGGAAACCTTGTGCCATTATTCTTGTGTTATTATACCTATGTCATTATTGTCTACCTCAGGGGTCACCCTGTAGCCAAGAGTAACACTTGTATTACACATGCATGGATAATTTGTCTCCTATTTACACTAATATTGGGATTAACCATTGTTTGTGTTTGTTTCATGTTGTTTTGGGTATTTTGTTCATTTTCTGTTTATTAGTGTTTTGTTGTGGTTTTTATTTATTAGTGTTGTGTCTTCTTGTTTGTTTATTTGTTTCCCTGCTTATTTACTTTCATTGTTGTAGCTTGACTTAGTATATATGCATTCATTGGGTGATTCCTTCTGCATTATACTTAAACCCATCTATATTTATACGTCAACATTATCATCGTGGTTTTTATCATTGGTACATTATTTTTAATTGTTTATTGGATCGCATGTCAGTCCTTATGCATATTTTGGCTAAATTCTCATGGTTTTTATATCATGATGCATACCATCATGTGCTATAGCAAAAATCAGCTCAAGAATCTTACAAGCAATGATGTTATGGTGCTTCTCCTTAGTCACCTGAAAAAATTCTGATCTACCTTCATATTTTCTAAATACAGAGTAATTAAATCATGAGTGAATTTTAATCCTTGCTAGTTAGGACATGCATCTCCATACTAGCAGGTTGCCCAAATTCATCTTTCTCCTCTATACCAGCTTACTCTTACTCCATGAGTATGGATTCAGTCAATAAACGCCCTTTTCCAAATTGTCATATTGTTCCAACTACAGTGGCAATGATTATAACCATTTTTGGGCAAATCATTTTGTTTTAATCTATCTGTATGTTAATGATTATAACCACCTTTTGTCAAATCCTTATCATTCTCCTACCTTGTAGGGGCATGTTTTCATTGTGTTAATGATTCTAACCATCTTTAGGCAAATTATTATCTCTATCCATCTAACTAAGGCATATTTTCCTTTTGTTAATGATTAAAACCACCTTTGGGCAAATCATTATATTTTTACCTTTTCCTTTTGCTAATGATTATAACCGCCCTTGGGAAAATCATTATTTTTTTACCTTGTTATGTTGATGATTATAACTGCATATAGGTAAATCATCCTTTTTATCTGCCTAACTAGGGCATCTCACTATGTCACTGATTATAATTACCTTTGAGCAAATCAATCTTTTCCACCCCCCTTTACCTTTTGGTCCCATCGTTTCCTTCTTTCAAAGGACCGATCGCTAACCTTCTTTATTTCTCGGTCCCTTTAGGGGGCATCCAAGGCTCATCCATCATTGTCAGAAGCATTAGACATAAAGGACCTTTTCATTATTTGAGAAGACATTACTGTGTGTATAGTTTGTAACACCTTCCCAAATAGGAGCAAACTATAGACACTCGAATCTAGCCACAACTGGCTTCCGACTAATTTCTACCAAACATTACAAATTAAGCATAAAAATCATTGAATGCCCTAATTTCATATACACACCATTCATTAGTGCTTAGAATCATGTTAAGGCATCCCTATTTGGGATGTTAGTTTGTACACAATAATAATCTCTCACTGATTCATCCCCAGTCACCTTGTGACCTACCAACTGGTAATTTGGCCTATGGACCCATTAAGCAGGGCACTTGAACAATTCTTAAAAGAGATAAAATGTTGATCAAAATTAATCATCTAATTAAACCATATTAAATGCTTAGCTAAATTACTTATTTTCTATTAATGAATATCTAGAAAAGGAAAGTTAAAAATTCAAAATATCAACCTTCTTCATCATTGCATTTATGAATTGTCAAGCTCTCACAAATAGTCAAAAATATCTAATTTTTGAGCCATGCCTATTAATTAGAAATCATAATTACATATACCCTCCTTAACTCAACTGGAGTTAACTTTAGCTCACCTAGGGATAGTGTAAAATCATTTCATGCTTCAGTTCTAACCTAACTCGAGTGGGAGTTAACTTCGAAGGCTATAAATACAAGGCCTTACCTATTGATCAAAAAGTTCTTTTGGTGTAAATTTCTTATGCTCAAATAGATGCAATAAGTCTTTTTAGCAATGTTACCATGCTAATTTCACAAGAGCTAAGCCAACCAACATTACCAAGGTGCCAAGGAGAGGTGGATCAATGGAGCTTCATTGACAAAGATTTCTTGAGCACATAGTCGAGCAAGCCAATTCAACAAGCCATTTTGGAGCTATAAGGAAGGTAAAAGGATTATTTCTTTTGTTTTCTAGTTGTGTTTTCATTATATGTGTGTTACCTATGCTCTCTCTAGTGTCTAGGCTAGAGGTGTTAGTGTTTAGTGTGTTTATTTTGAGTTTATATTCTTGACTAACACTATACTAATCTCCCTTCTTAGATTCCTTATTCACAATACCTATATCCACGATTTCGGGTTAAACACATTTATACTCTTTCAATAAATGTTAGACTCTAGCTTTCAATTCACATATCACTCTTTAACCTTTCACTTTTAATTACATGTCCTCTCCTTGTACTATTTGCAATAATGCCCCTATGTATTTATACACTTCTCAAACTAAAATTAGTACCATATTGGCATTCAAGCTGACACATAATAGGTAAGAAAGGCTAACAAAAGAGGAACACAAGACATGATAGACCCAAAGGAAGGAGTATAAGGTCTCATGAAAGAGGAAGCCATGAACATAGTGGTATGTTCTAGAAAAACTAGGAAAGAACAGATACGAGCCTAGTAGACTAGAAATGTATTACTATGTTTCTAGTCAAAAGCTTAGAAGAACATGAAAACAATGGGAGCAGAAAGAAAACCAAAGGAAGAGGAAGCAAGCGAAGCTTAGAACACAGGGAACACACACTAATAAGGGTATAACATGATCGGATAATTGATAAACACACAACCACCCTAGAATAATGCATTTTAACAACTAAAACTTCCTTGGACAATAATAGGTCTACACATGGATATGATGCTTTTAGCAAAATCATATACGAGTTTCAAGGGTCTTATACTTATGGAATGACTCATGTATGAGATTTAGAGATTTGATGCTTCTAGAAATCCTTGTGTATGAGATTTAGGGATATGTTTCTTCTAGGAAGACCCATATGCAAGATTCAATTATTTAGTGTTTCTAGAAAGACTTGTTTATGAGATTGAAGGATCTAATGTTTCTGGGAAGACTTGTGTATGAAATTCAAGTATTATATGCTTTTGGAAATACTTGTGTATGATATTGAGGGATTTGGTGCTTTTGGAGACACTTGTGTGTGATATTTATAGATTTGATGCTTCTAGAGAGATTTGTGTATGTGATTTCGAGGTTTGATGCTTCTAGAAATACGAGAGTATGATATTCAAGAATCTCATGCTTATATAGAGACTCATGTGTGAGAGTTAGGGATTTGATTCTTATAGAGAGGTGTGTGTATGAGATTTAGGGATCATATACTCCTAGAAAAACTTGTGTATGATATTCACTGGACTTGATGCTTCTAGAGACACATGTATGCAATTTAGGGATATAATGCTTTTAGAAAAACCTATGTTTGATATTTAGGAATATTATGTGTCTGAGATTCAGTAATCTTGTGCTTCCAAGAATATGTGTATGATATTTAAAAATCTAATTATTTGTTTTAAAGATCCTTGAACTAAATTGCAGGATGTAGTATTTCTATAAAGACTTTTGTACAAGATTTGGGGATCTAATACTCCCTGAAAGACCTACATATTATTAAGAGATCTTTCTACAAATCTTTTCGAAAGCATCAAATCTAAATCTTTCCACTAAATTTAAAAAAAAATATTAAATCCCCAAATCTCTAATATTTATCATCTTTTCATTAAAAATATCTGGAAAAAAATGTCTTAAAAGAGAATTTTTTTTCTTCCTTTTTCCACATAAGGATTTGTAAGGGAGGGAATTTCAAACCACCTCCAAGAATAAAGAATATGTCAAAATTGGAAGTAGGAGTTTAATCCAATAGTAAATTCCAGGGATTGATTCGGTAGATGATAAATTAGATTGTGTATAGAAGTGCGCTTCCTCTTTGTTGTGAACATGAAAAAAACACGTTGCACCTAGAAATAGGGCTTAAAACACTTGGGGATTCTTCTACCCTAAACCTAAACCTAAACCTAAACCTATATTCTATTCTATTCTATTCTTCCTCACCACGCACAACATGTTTATTTCGTGACCGTTGTCCTAACGTGTTGCAAACGACAAAAATTGCCGCCAATTGTCACTACACTCCTCTAACTTGAAGAAAAAGTATTGAAATGTCCAAATCTAATCTAAATGTCTGATTTTTCTTTCGTCTCCACCTGCAATTTTTCCACTTGACAAAATTCGTCTAATCATAATCAATGCATCCATTTCACGATATTGACCGCAGGCGGTAGTTGTTAACAATTTTATTCTTTCCCATCTGTGTCGTCATTGCATCCATTGAACTGAATTTTATCCAGCGGAAAAGATCATGACAAAATCTCAAGCCATGTCTGCGAATTCTCAAGGTACGCCACCGTCCAAACAGAGAACAGTGTGTACCACATTTGTTGAGACAGACAGCCACGGATTCAAGGAGATTGTGCAGAAACTTACAGGTGTTGCAGAGGGGGAAAAGCTTCTTCTGACCACCCATGGAAGAAATCCAATCAATTGCAGTGCAGCACCAGATTTGAAATCAGATTGGAATTCTTGTGCATTAATGAAGAGCGGGACTGAAATGGGTCCTCAGAAATCAGGCTTCAAGCTTCATCAAAGGAGGCAATTTCAGAGAAAATTAGGGATTCGGTTGGATTTCACTGCTCCCAGTCCTCATAGAACAGTATTAGCGGTGCCAGCAAGTTATAATTGTGAGCCATCACCCACTCTGACTCCCAGCCCAATCACTCCTCTTAGGCCTGCTGATCTATCTAATTCTTCACCAAGTTATTGTTATTCTTCAACGCCTACTTCCTGCAATCAATCCACATATATGGCAAAGGAGGAGGAGGGGTTCTGTTTCCAGGAATCAGCAATTAGTGTGAAAAGTGAACCAGAGTTGCTTCCTCTGTTTCCCCTGCATTCTCCATCACAACCCAGAAGCACCTAACTCATGTACATGATGATGGCGATAGTTTTTATTTTTATGTTAGATTTTTATTTATTGCTTTAAGAGAATATCTCTAATGGAATCTCTGTACAAATATGTTACATGTAGTAGATATCAATATTATTATCCATTATATTGAAGTTCTGTTAATTATTCGTGTACCCCAATACCTACAGGCTGCAAAGATCTAAATTCTGGTGTTTAACCTGCAATCCAAAAAAAAAAAAAATTACTTACAAATCTATTGGCTTATATTCTGAGAAATTTTCATTATTTAATTGTCATATGATATTTTTAATTGTATGTTTTTTTTCAAACTTGGGGTCACCTCTCTATACCAGACAGCGTTTCTTTGCATTTTGGATCTACATGTTCTTTTAAAAAGTACAGTACTTTGATCTTTTGTCCTGTGACCAAAAAAAATTATAACTTTCAGATTCTTGTGGGTATTATAGTAATAATCATACTATTCTCTCATTCTTTTATTTTAATGGTTCATTTCCTTGCATCTTACATTTACATAAGCAATTTGATCTTTTGGCTTACGACAAAAAATTATGAACAGCTCTTAGATTCGTGTGAATATCATAACAATAACAATGCTATCTTTTAAAGTTCATTTAAGGTTGTTCTTTTAAAGTTCATTTAAGGTTGTACTCTCTAGTTTTAGAGATGCAATTATTTTTTCTCATATCTACCATTTTTTAATTAGTATTTATTTTAAGTATATTTTTGTTGATTCTTATATTAAAAATTTAAAAGTTAATTTTGTATATATAAATTCAGTCATAATTTAATCTAAAACATTAAATTTATTTTTAGAAGTACAATTTAGAATACAATATTTTAATTTTTTATACTTTTTATTTATAATCATTTTATTATCCACAACTTATCCGCACACACATCTTCAATTCCCTTTATTTATTGTTGTTAAAATGTTTTGTTTGACAGTAGTTGTAGATCTCTCCATAGGATTACAACACACACTACTCGCCAACATTCCCACACGAAAAAGTATATTCAAAAAAATTATCATTGTATCCCATGAAATAAGAAGAGGTTGTATTGAATAAGAAAACAAGAGATACACTCAATATGGTTAAATTCAATGCTAAATCTTTTTAGAAAACCTTCCTCCCAAAGAAATCCTTGTGTACCATATCTGATAAAGATCTTTGATCCAATTATGCATCTTCTCTTTACAACATTCCAAATCAATTCTCAACTACAATGGAAAATAAATTACAAGGTAATTATATCTTCACTAATTATATAGTGTTGCAATCTATTTTCAAACTCAAGACAAATAAATCAACTGACATATAACATTCAAGAGTAGAATTTATTCATCATAGTCCAACTCTCATAACAACATATATTGTTGATCTTTTTAATATAGTGGTTTCTCATGGATTCCCCCTTAAATGATCATCTTATATCATATGTTCCATATTTAATTCAAGAAACCAACAATATCCAAATAATTATAAAACCATCATGGTTGGTTATATATTAAGTTATTTGTTATAGTGTTGGTGTTTAATCCTAAAGTTTATATGGGGGTGATAGGATTAAAAATATAGGGGTTCAAGCACAAGGGTGATAAATTAATCTATAATAGATTAATAAATAGAAAAACTCAGAAAAATAATATTTTAAATTTATACAACTAAGATTGTTAAAAATAGTAAAGTACAATTATTGAAAGATACTGCAATAAATAAGAAACAATGGTACTTGGTTTACTGTGCACAGACAGATCTGGACTAGAAATAAGTATAAAGTATACATGCTCAATATTTTAGATCACTTGTCTGAATCTGAAAATTATATCTCTGTAGTCACATACACTATCGTTGGATCTTAACACTACCATTGACACTAGTGTCTCACTATGATATAGGTGTCCAATATAGAATAATGATTAAATATGGTGTGACTAACTTCATTGTTATAGGTTTTGTGTCACTTTTTTGATAATGTACTCAGATCTAGAATACATTGTTGCTCTTCGTTGATTGATCAAACCCTAACTTTTCACCCTTTTTCACCTTTGAAATGACTTTATTGAAAAATAGGTTAGTGGGATCACGGTGTCACGTGGTCCCAAATACCTCTCTGTCAATGGGTGTTGCCTACATAGCCAATACTCCAAGAAGGGCCTTAAACTTATGTAGCTCTCCCCTATGTGTGAGAAAGTGTATGCACAAGGGTGCAATATACTATATGAAGATGCATGCAATGATATAGCTTGTAATTTAACAAATGTCACTTATGGATTGCTCTTTGAATACTTCAGACGTGTAATATGACTGTTCTTATGCTTGATATGAAAATAAAGATGAGTAACTTGGTTGTGTCATTGAGTGATTTAACTTTAGTAGGTGTTTGTTAGGTGTTTTCTAAATGGGAAATGAGAAGGTTTAGACTTCTATTTACACCACACCTTTTGAAAATATCTCATAGTAGGGTTTAATAAGACAAATAAGTTGACCATAGGTTTCAAATCATTTGTAATTTGAATGATTTTTAGAAACTAGATACTAAATAAATATTTAGACACTATCGTTGGCAATAGTGTCCTTTTGTGGTTGATAGTGTTTAGAAGGCTAGAAAATAGGTACTGATTTGAAACTAAAAATGAAGAATATTTATCATATTTTAATCTTTCTTTACATTACAAAAGACCTAGATCAGACTAATAGATAAACATTTAGGCACAATGAGATGACAAATACAATTCTTTCAACAACATAGAGGTCTAGAACCGAAGGGTAGATGCCTAATTGATACTTGTCAAATGTACAAGATTGAGATGTCATAAAAATATTCATATTTAGTAGCTATATTCTCCCTAGATTTAATCTAGTAACACATAAGGAAGAAATTATTAGGTACAAAGAAATAAATGCATGCTTGGGTGTGTGTAACACACCTTGCCCTTGATTGAGCCAACTTTGAGTGATTTTTCATTGTATGACCTACAACCAAGAATATGTTACAATATAAATTAGTGCATATAATCTAAAATTTGAAATAATTGAATTGATTGAAAAGAAAGAGAGCAAGGAATGAGTACACATGTGTGTCAATGCAACTATGTTGCCTCTTAATATTTTGAATTGGTAAATATGCTTTCTTATGAAGCATTGGACCTAGAAAAGGTTCAAACCTAAACCTTAGAGATTTAAAGAGGGATATTAGAATGTATTATGCCCCCAACCTGATGCAAGGATGAGTTGTGACATGACCATTGAGATCATTATATCTCAATTAAACAATTCAAGTGTGAATATATATAATCTAGTGAGGTTGAGTGATTTAATCAACTCATCCTATATATTTGATGAGCTTGGATGATTTAATCACTTTAATACATAAATCTAGTAAGGTTGAATGATTTAATTACTCCAACCTATAAAATGAACCAACTATTGCACTAAAAAAGGCTCGATAATAGTATATCCTAGTGTAATTGGTGCATCCTAATGAGTAGTATGATTAGTAAATTTTGTAATTTTTGGTGCAATAGCATGGCATATGCACCTCTAATATGTTTGAGCTGAATTATATGTGTCATAAATATGAAAACTTTTACTTCAAAACTATGTAAAATTGGTGCAATGTATAGGATTTTGAGCCAAGTGTATATTTGAATCGTGAAACTGAACTGAAGATTGTGTAAGTGTGGAGGTCATGTTTTAATGGCATGCCCCAACTGAAGTCTAGAGATACAGAGTATGTGTATGAGTGTGAAGATCATGTTTTTATGACATGCCCCCTCTGAACTCTAGAAAATGAGAAAGTGTATAAGTGTTGAGGTCATATTTTTATGGCATACCCCCATTAAAATATTGATCCATGAAAATGTTGAGGTCAAGTTTCTATGACATGCCTCCATTGATATGCCCCCATTTTGAGGTGAACGAACTAGAATCTGGAAGGTACCTTACTTCAAAAGGATAAGATAGTTGTATAATATGTGTATGAATCATGTAGCATATAGAAATAACATATTGAAGTAGATATGTCAATTAAATTTATTAATATATGGTCACATCAAGTCCTAAGATGCATGATATGCATCATAACAATATCTAGAGAGTAACAATACAAGCTCAACTAAAAAGCAAACACACACACAATAGTACTCAATGTAATGCAAAATAATGGTCTAAGGATACCTCATACAAGGCTCATGTTCAAATGTCATTCAATTGAAAGGGATGACATATTTAAATTTCCAATCAATATGGAATGACATATTCAAATGTCCAAACAACATATAATGGCACAAGGGCCAATATGCAAGGAACATATTCAAATGTTCCACAAGCAAGACAATAACAAGTAATGGAATACACTTAAGGAAGTGATAATATGAATGGATAAAGCATAAGCAACCAACATAATCATATTATACTAGTCTTTGAATATATGTTAGTAAAAAATGTTATGTAGTATAGCATATCAAGTATACTGTGAAAGATATGAGCATGGATATAGACATGTAAGCATTAGTATATAAACTCAAACATGATAATGTGAAAATGATCATTAACGTTATATAACCTCTATCAATCATGATCAAAGAAGCATATGCCCCCAATGTACTATATGACATGGTTAGAAAAAATATCTCATCTAGAAATACATAGATCATGTGTTTGTGTATGCTTATATCACACTCAAAGATACGTGAAAAAATGTGTATTTAGAAAAGAATGATATGATATCTACTAACATAAAGCAAACAACATATATGCCAATGAGCTAATGAAACATGGGAATGATTAAAAAATTTGTAATTTTTTTTAATTTTTTTTGTATTTGTTGGAATCTTTATTTTTGTTTATACCTTTTTGAGCTTTTTAAGTTTAACCGGAATGAAAGGAGTCGATTCCTCGCATTTGGAAGATAAATGGCTATCTAGTGGTCATTGTGGCCCCTTTTATTGCCACCATTTTTTATGCTTTTCCATTACCAATGTTTCAATGTTTTCTTGTAAGTTGGTGCCAATAGTTATTGTTATAGGTCTACAGTTGTATTCGAATTTGAAAGTGAGGCAAATGTTTTTAGTATTCATCATTGCATTCATCTCAGACAACCAATACTGACCAAACTGAAAGGTGAAGTTTGGCGATGGATTCATAACCTAGATGATAATATAAGCAACCTTAGGTCCACTGGGTAGTATGATGTGGCCCAAAGAATTTAGTACTAATGGGCAGTAATGTAACTCATCAATATTATGTCCAAAATGTTGGAATAATGTGGTGGTGTAAATTGTATCCGAATTGTGTATATCAATCTTGAGATATAAACAATAGACCCCATCAATATGTGTAGTAATAGTTAGATATTGGAGGTTTAGGAGTTTTGAAGTATGCTTCATTGCATTTTTTCCTTTTAAAACATAAAAAATTGAAGGTTTTTTCATTGTTCAGGTATGATCATTATATGTCTATTACCTTTATATTTCTTGTTGGGTTATTTTAGTTAGTTCCAACTCCAGCACTGAAGTTTAGCCTAATGAGCTAGTGTGTTGGCCCTTTCACGTAAGATATGGGTTTTGCACGCTCACCTGAAATGCATGGCAAAGGACCGGTTCCTGTAGGTTTTATTGCACATTTTGGATAACTTGTTCATATTCTTCTCTTTATATCAATTAAATGAAGATTATATAAAAACATAAACATACTACCTTAATCTTATGAGTTTTAGGTTTGATCAATATCATCACATAGATTATAGTCATCTTCTAGTAGTATTAAGTGCCTAGAAAATAAAATAAGATAAGGTATCTCTCACATAAAATTCAACATTTAGTTTGTACCATCACTCAGTAACACAAATTGATACAACCTATTATGTCATATATTAAGCTTAAATATCCATCACAATATCATTCTAAAATTCATCCATCTGTCCTCGCAATGCTTTACAACAAGGGTATTTATTCTTGTTTTGCCCTGACCAAGTGTTTACAATCATTAATGGAAAGAAGATTTGGCCAATGAAATCTCAGCGGACTGCGAGTCATGGAGTTTAACAATCAGTTATTCCTAAAGATTCGGGCCTCTGTGCCCCTTATATCCTTGCTCTATGTTATATCTCTACTACCATGTGTTCTTCTTCTTGCAAGTTTTTACAAAACCTCCTATCAATAAGGTCAGAGTGATCTGTATGAATCATTATTTTAACTGATCCTACTTCCCATGTGTTCCCCTAGTATTTCATTTTTGTTCTGATTCCTACATCCTTGGGTTCCTCATGACTCATTCTTTTTTAACTAGGTCCACTCGCGTTGGTTCCTTTGCATCATTTTCCTCTTGTGCACTATAGGTTTTTCACCATGATACTTCTGCACCTATCATATATGCACATGGTCCTTGGTTCTCTCATGCCATGGTCCTTCCATGCCATAGTCCTTCTATGCCATGTCGATTACGTGCCAAAATGGGACAACACTTAGTTAAAATTATGGGGCTAACATTTTTGAATTTGGTTCTGCAATGCCTCAAATCAATTTGTATTGTGGATAATGATTCGATGATAGTTATAAAATAGTGACCCTAGTTAAGGTATGAGTCAATTGGTTAATCTATGTCTATTAGGAGGTAAAGATATCATTTTATGCTCAAATAACATAGAAATTATTATATTTAGATCATCTTATTTTAATTTGATATGTAAAATTTGTTGTGAAATCTTATGAGAGGACTCCATATTATTCATGTGATTTATTTGAATTTATCCCTTGTAAGGTTGACTCAATGTTTGTAGCTAAGAGAGATGTATTGAATAACAAGCATTTACATGTTTATCTGATAATTTTGTCTTTCCCTTATTTGAATATGCCCTTATATCCTATGGCGTTGAATTTAATTTATGTGTACCAAGACTTTTATGTGTGAATAATTTATGCAAAAAATGCTTGGATAAAAATTTAGTTTCTACAATTGTTCATCTTTAATAGTATGAGACAGTTCATCATCACTATCATAATAATTTTAAACTTTTCCATCTTATTGTTCATTATTAATCAATAAAAGAAAAGCAAATGTTTGATTTTCTTGTTATATTAGTATCATTGGATCTTTTGGTATGGTTATTTTTCTAATTGTGTATCCATGTGCACCTCAGTAGTTAGTGTCTTATAAGCATCTTGAGGTTAATGAGTTATTTTTCTTGATTCTCCCATCTCATAAGTTGGTATGCTTTCAAGTGGATTTCATTGTTTTGGTGGTATGATTTTTTGAATCCTTTCCATGTCAGAATGTAGCATTTGACAAAATTTGCAAGTTTCATCATCGACAAGTATTTTTAATAAGGTTCCATCATGTATGAATTTGACACATCAATGTAATGTAGATGGGATAACTTCCATTGTGTGTATCCAAGATATACCCTAGAGTAAGTTATACTTTAATTATTGAGACATTAATTGAAATGTATTTGGAACTATTTTTTATCCCAATATCACATCTAATGTGATTTGGCCAATTGGAGGGCTGCATGAATTATCAAATTCTTTGATATGCATGTGTAATTATTGAATAAGATTGGTGTTAATACCATGGTGGTTAAGACTTATGTTCTGTAAATATTTATACCATATCCATTATCAACTAACACTCTTTTGATTCCCTTATTATGCATACTCACTTGTATGATTAAAGTAAAATCTTGGTTAATAATATCTTTTGATGGTAAATATTTTGGATCAAAGGTAATGAGAGTTGCCTTATTTTTTAGATCTTATAAAATATCTATAAATAAAGTTGGTTCTATATCACTTGATACTTTTGTTTAATACCTTGCTTCATATAAGATAGTAGATTATTTTAAAATCTCGAGGGTTGAAATATTAGCATATGTATTACTCAATTGGTCAGTAAGATCATATCCTTTACTTTTAATCCCTAATTTATACTTGGGAGGAACTTGTTGTATATTAACAGGGGTGGGCTAGATTGGGTACCCTTACCTTTTCGTGTAGTGATAGTGTATACCATAGAATCCAATATAAGCCATGAGTGAATAATGGGAGTGAGATCGTAGTTGTCACAATAGGATCTAGGAGGAATAAAGGGTTAGGAACATGCACATTGGCATATGGAAGCATGACTCTATATTATTAAAAAAGGAGTTGTAAAGAGAGATTAAAGTTTGATCTTGTTTTAAAACACTCTCTTTATATTGATCAATTTTGTTATTCCACTTGATTATATCTTTGATTGATTTGACATAAAAATCATGACTATTATTATGTATTGTATGATGAAATAATTGATAGATGTATCCATATTGAACATGATTTTAGGAAAATAAATTATATTTTTTTTAATTTTGAATATTGTGAAATCAAAAATCAAAATTTAAGAAAATAGTAAATCAAAAAACTTTTTGTCAAACTAGGGTTTTGAGATGAGAGGTTTCATCAAATGTTTAACCCTAAATTTTATATGAGGGTGATAGGGTTAAGAATATAGAACTAGTTTAAGCACAAAGGTGATAAACTAATCTATAACATGCAAAGTAATAGAAAAACCTAGATAAATAATATTCTGAATCTATACAACTGAGATTGTAAAAATAGTATAGTATAAATATTGAAATGTATTACAATAAATAAGAAACAATAACACTTAGTTTATTATGCATAAAAAGATCTAGACTAGAAATAGGTGTAATTTTTTGTAGGATTAGTATCCTAGATCAGTTATCAGGGTTAAAAAATTGTACTTTTGTAACCACAAATACTACCATCGATGTTAATGTCTAATTATGATGAAATGTCTAGTAAGAAATAATGATTGTATCTTGATGAGACTAAATTTGTTATTCTAGGTTTCTATCATATTTCTGATGATATACTCATATCTGGGCTATAGGATGTTACTCTTTGTTGATTGATCAAATCCTAGATCTTCACACTTATTCAGCCTTGGAATGAGTTTGCTAAAAAAATGATTAGTGGGCTCATGGTGTTGAGTTGTCCCAAAGACCTCTCTATCAAATGGGAATTGCCTACATAGCCAATACTTTGAGGAGGGCCTCAGACTTATGTAGTTCTCCCCTATATGTGTAAAAGTGTATTCACAAGGGTGTAATATACTATATGAAGATTCATATAATGATCTATCTTATAATTTGATAAATATTACTCATAGACTACTCTTTGAATGATTTAGACCTATAATATGACTGCTCCTATGTTCGATATGAAAATAGGGATGAATAGGGTGGAATAGCTTGGTTTTGAAGTTGATTGATTTAATGTTAGTAGGTGTTTGCTTGGTATTTTTTAGATGATGAATGAGAATGCTTACACTTATATTTATACCACATATTTTGAAAATATCTCATGGTATGGTTGAATAAGACAAACATGTTGACCCATTAGTTTTAAATCATTTGTAATTTGGATTACTTCTAACAACTAGACACTAGATAAAAATATGGACACTACTTTCAGAGGTAGTATCCCTCTATGTTAGTGTTTAGAAGGTTAGAAAATAGGTGCTAATATGAAATTGATAGTGAAGGATGTTTATCAAGTTTTAATATTTCTTTGCAGTAAAAGAGACCTAGGTCATCATAATGATATGGATCAGACTAACAGATAAGTATTTAGGCACAATGAGATGGTGAATGCAAGCCTTTCAACATTGGGGAGGTCTAGAACTAAAGGGTAGAGGCCTAATTGATATTTCTCAAATGTACAAGATTGAGATGATAAAAATATTTAATTTTAGTATTTACAATTGAATAGTTTGATTTCCATATTTGCATAGTCTAATAAACTTTGGGCAAAAGGAAAAGTGGGTTTATAATAGAATCACCATATAATGGACGATATATTGATGCTTAGAGTTGTAATTGAAGAAGCAAGAACACACAAGTGTAAGGTTTAATTTTTTTTCTTTTTTTTCTAGAAGGCATTTGACACTATTCCCAAACAACTTTTAATCCAACAGTTTAGAGATCTACAAATTATAGAACATTTGGTTTTTATTTTGTTGACACTTTATAAGAAGGTGGTTGGTTAGGTTAGAACACCTATTGAGTTTACAAAAGATATCAATGGCACCATTGGTGATAAACATGGTTATCCACTTTCCTTGACTTTGTTTGGTTTTGCACTAATGAATTAGAGGATATCATTACAAGTTTAAGGAAAACAAGTGATAGTTGTATTCTTTAGGATATGATCATCACTATTTTATTATTTTTGAATGACATTATTCTCATGTCACAGTGTGTTTCAAGCCTACAAAGTCATCTAGACATTCTAAGCTTATTTTATGATACTCATGGTTTACAAGTGAACTTGAGTAAAATAAAGATCATGGTTTTCAACACAACTAAACATAGAATATATAAAACTAATCTCATTTACAAATGAAGTTTGATTGAAATGTTTTTGTCTTATACTTATCTTGGTGTTTAATTTTAATTTTTATATGGGGGTGATAGGATTAGAAATATAGGGGTTCAAGCAAAAGGGTGATAAATTAATTTATAATAGGTTAATAAATAGAAAAACTCAAATAAATAATATTTTAAATTTATACAATTTAGATTGCTAAAAATAGTAAAGTACAACTATTGAAAGATATTGTAATAAATAAAAATAATGGAACTTGGTTTATTATGCATAGACAAAAATGGACCAAAAATAAGTGTAAAGAATGCAAGCTCAATATTCTAGATCACTCGTCTGATTCTAAAAGTTATACTTCTATAGCCACAAACACAATCATCGGATATGGACACTACCATTAACACTAGTATCTAACTGTGATATATATGTCTAGTATGGAACAATGATTGAATATGATGTGACTAAATTCATTGTTCTAGGTTTTTTGTCACCTCTTTGATGATGTACTTAGATCTAGAATACATTGCTTATCTTCGTTGATTGATCAAACCCTATCTCTTCACTCTTTTTCACACTTGGAATGATTTTATTGAAAAATAGGTTACTGGGCTCATGGTGTTAATTTGTCCTAAACACCCCTCTATTAATGGGCATTTCCTACATAGCCAATACTCCAAGGAGATCCTTAAACTTATGTAATTCTCCCCTATGTGTGGGAAAGTGTATACACAAGGGAACAATATACTATATGAAGATGCATGTAGTGGTATATCTTGTAATTTGACAAATATCACTCATGGTTTTCTTTGTGAATGCTTTAAACGTGTAATATGATTGCTCTTATCCTTGATATGAAAATAGGTATGAGTAGTTTGGTTATGCAGTCGATTAATTTAGCTTTAGTAGGTGTTTTTTTGGTGTTTTCTACATGAGAAATGAGAAGGCTTAGACTTTTATTTATAACACACATTTTTAAAATAATTCACAATAGGTTTTAAAAAGATAAATAAATTGACCCTAGGTTTCGAATCATTTGCAATTTGGATGACAATTAGCAATTTGACACTAGATAAAGATCTAGACACTACCATTGGCGGTAGTGTCTTTTTATAGCTGATAGTGTCCATAAATCTAGAAAATAGGTACTAATCTAAAACTAAGTGAAGGATGTTTATCATATTTTAAGCTTTCTTTATAGTATGGAGACCTAAATCATCAGAATGATATGGATCAGATTAATAGATAAATATTTAGGCACAATGAGATGAAAAATGCAATCCTTTCAACAACATGGAGGTATAAAACTAAAGGGTAGAGGCCTTAGTATCCACATTCCTCGCATATTTAATATATTAATGCATAATGATGAAATTACTAGTACAACAAATGAGTTGTGACATGACCATTGAGACAATTATATCTCAATTACATGATTCAAGTGTGAATATATATAATCTAGTGAGGTTGAGTGATTTAATTAACTCATTATATAAATATAATGAGATTGGATGATTTAATCACTCTAATATATAAATTTGGTGAGGTTAAATGATTTAATTACTGCAACCTATAAAATGAACCAACTATTCCACTAAAAAAAGGCTCGTAGTGTGCAATCGGTGCATCTTAGTGAGTAGTATGATTAGTAAATTTTGGTGTAATAGCATGGTATATGCACCTCTAATATGTTTTAGCTAGAGTATATGTGTCATAAATCTGAAAAACTATGTTTCAAAACTATGCAAATCGATGTAATGTATAGGATTTTAACCCAAGTGTATATCTAAATCGTGAAACTAAACTAAAGATTGTGTAAGTGTGGAGGTCCTGATTTTATGACATGCCCCCACTAAATTTTTTAGATAATAGGTATATGTATAAGTGTGAAGATCATGTTTTTATGAAATGCCCCTTCTGAAATATGGAAAATGAGAAAGTGTATAAGTGTTAGGGTCATGTTTCAAAGACATGCCCCCACTGAAATCTAGAAACTATGAAAATGTGGAAGTCAACTTTTTATGAAATGCCTCCATTGATACGTCCCAATTTTGAGGTGAATGAACTATAATCTGTAATTTACTTGACCTCAAAAAGATAGGGTAATTGTATATGTTAGGTTGTGGAGCTAAAAGCTTCACCAGGATGCAAACAGGAGGAGTTGCTGAGTGTCATAGTCACCGGCGTTGGTCAGGCCAATCGACGTCAGTCAAAGGTGAACAAGAAGCTACCGACATCGGTCAAAATCAACCGACATTGGTCATCTCTAGACAAACAGTGACCGACGTCGGTCACCTGTGCGGTTTTGAAACTGTCAATTTCATGAATAGTTTGTTAACGAACCAGTTGTTTGCATGTTAAAGGCTAATTTTAGTCTTGGAGCTGCGGTTCTAATTATTGTAATTAGATGTCTAATTATTGTTTGCATGGGATCTATATAATAGACTCATGGGCTATATTGTAAAGTGTGCTAGATAGAGAGAGCAAGGTTAACTCCTTTAGAGGGAAGAGAGCAAGGTTAGCTCCTCATAGTGCCACAGTGCCAAGTGTGTATGATCAGGTAGATCTGCGAGAGAGAAAGATCTGGTAGAAGATCCACAGGGGTGCTGGTGTGGAGAATCAGAGGGGTTCTTCATGTGTGTATGATCTAGGTCGGCAGGTGTGCAAGGCCAGGTTGATCTGAAGTATAGCAAGATCAGGTGAGATCTACATGTGTAAGTAAGATCAGTTTGATTTGCAGGTTGTTGCAAGTTCATGGGAGATCTGCTTGGAGTGCATTGTGTACTTAGACTTGGAGTATGTGTGTATACTCTGTGGTACTGGCAGTTGTGATACTGACTGGTTGGAGGTGAACAAAAACTCTGTGTTTGAGTTGTTTGTTGTGACCGTGATTGAGAGAGAGAACTCTTGAAGAGATTTACTGTTGTACGCCCTAGAGGTGTGGGAGCCCTAGAGGAGTGTGAAGAAGATTGTGGCATCTTCTTTGTTGTATTTCCTTCTAGAAGAGTATTAATACAATTGGGTATTGTCTCTCATATTCTGTGTTATTTCTGAATTTCTAGTTACTTATTACTTCTGGTTAAATTCCGTGTTTAGTTGCTTATACAAAGGTAATCAATTGTGCTCTTCAAGAGCAGGGGGTCCTGACAATATAATATGTGTATGAATCATGTAGCATACAAGGATAACATGTCGAAGTAGATATGTCAATTATGCTCACAATATATGATCACATCAAGTCCTAAGATGCATGATATACATCATGGTAATATTTAGAGAGCTACAGTACAATCTCAACAACAAATCAAGCACACACACAAGAGTACTCAATGTAATTCAAAATAATGGTCCAAGAAAACCTCATACAAGGGTCATGCTCAAATGTCTTACAATTGAAATGGATGACATATTTAAATGTCCAATCAATATGGAATGACATATTTAAATGTCTAAGCAACATATTATGGCACAAGGTCCAAGAAGTAAGGAACATTTTTAAATGTTCCATAAGAAAGATAATAACAAGCATGGAATACACTCAAGGAAGTCATAATATGAATGGATAAAGCATAAACAACCAATATACGCATATTATACTAGTCCTTGCATATATGTTAATAAGAAATGTTATGCATTATAGTATATCAAGTACATTGTGAAAGATATGAGCATGGATATAGACATGTAAGCATTAGCATATAAGCTCAAACATGATAATGTGGAAATGATCATAAAGGATGTATAATCTATATCAATCATGATCAAAGAAGTAGATGCCCCCTATGTACTATATGACATGGTTAGAAGAAAGCTCCAACATCTAAAAATGCATAGATCATGTGTTTGGGTATGCCTATATCACACTCAAAGATACATAAAAAAATATGTGTAAATAGAAAATAATGATATGATATCTACTATAAAAAAAAAAAAAAAACATAGATGCCAATGAGCTAATGAAACATGGGAATGATTTAAAAAATTATATTTTTTTGAATTTTTTGGAATCTTTGATTTTGTTCATACTTTTTTGGGCTTTTTAAGTTTAACTAGAATGAAAGGAGTTGATTCCTCACATTTTGAAGATAAAATATCTAGTGGTCCTTGTGGCCCTTTTTCTTGCCACCATTTTTTATATTTTTCCATTACCAATGTTTTCTTATAAGTTGGTGCCAATAACTATTGGTACAGACCTACAATTGTATCCATCATATGGGAGACAAATTTATTCATATTCAAATTTGAAAGTGAGGCACATGTTTTTAGTATTCATCATTACATTCATCTTGGACAACCAATATTGACCAAGTTGACAGGTGATGTTTGGTATTGAATTCACAAGCTAGATGATAGTATAAAAAACTTTAGGTCCACATGTTATGGGTAGTATGATGTGGCCCAAAGAGTTTAGTATCAATGGAGAGTAATGCAACTCATCAATATTATGCCCAAAATGTTGGAATAATGTGGTGCTATAAATTATATCTTGATTGTGCATATCAATCTTGAGATGTGGATAATAGACCCCATCAATATTTGTAGTAATAGTTAGATATTCGAGGCATAAGAGTTTTGAAGTATGCTTCATTGCATTTTTTCCTTTTGAAACATTATAAATTGAAGGTTTTTTCGTTGTTCAGGTATGATCATTATATGATCATCATCTTTGTATTTCAAATTTTTCTTCTACAATGCATCACATCAATTTGTATTATGGTCAGTGATATGATGATAGTTATAATATAGAGATCCTAGTTTAGGTATTAGTCGAGTGGTTAATCTATGCCTATCAGGAGGTAAAGATATCATCTTAAACTCAAGTAACATATAAATTATTTTATTTAGATCATCTTATTTTAATGTCATTTGTAAAATTTGTTGTGGAGTCTTATGTGAGGAATCCACATTATTCACATTATTTATTTAAATTTATCACTTGTAAGGTTGACTCGATGTTTGTAGCTAAGAGGAATGTATTGAATAACAAGCATTTACATGTTTATATAATAATTTTCTCTTTCCCTTATTTGAATGTGTCCTTGTATCTTCTGGTGTTGAATTTAATTTGTATGTACCAAGACATGTAGGTGTGAATAATTTATGTGAAAGATGTTTGGATCAAAATTTAATTTTTACAATTGTTCATCTTTCATAGTATGAGATAGTTCATGATCACTATCATAGTAATTTGAAACTTTTCCATATTGATGTTTAGTATTAACCCATAAAAGTAACTCAAATGTTGTATTTTCTTGTTGTTTTAATATCATTGCATCTTTTGGTATGGTTCTTGTTCTAATTGTGTATCCATGTTCATCTCAATAACTAGTACCTTATAAGCATCTTGAGGTGAATGAGTTATTTTTCTTGATTCTCCCATCTCATAAGTTGGTATGCTTTCAAGTGGAATGTATTTTTTTGGTGGTATGAGTTTTTGAATCCATTTAATGTCAGAATATAGCATTTGATAAAATTTGAAAGGTTTATCATCGACAATCATTTTCAATAAGGTCCCACCATGTATGAATTTGACACATCAATGTAATGTAGATGGGACAACCTCCATTGTGTGTATCCAAGATATACCCAAGAGTAAGTTATAATCCAACGATTGAGACATTACTTGGAATGTATTTGGAAATATTTTTTGTCCCATGTCACATCTAATCTGATTTGGCTAATCAGAAGGTTTCATGAATTATCAAATTCTTCGATATGCATGTCTAATTATTGAATAACATTGGTGCTAATACCATGGTGGTTAATAATTATGTGCCATAAATATTTATACCATATCCATTATCAAATAACACTCTTTTGATTCCCTTATTATGCATACTTACTTGTATGAATAAAGGAAAATCTTTGTTAATAATATCTTTTGATGGTAAATCTTTTGAATCAAAAGTAATGAGATTTTCATTATTTTTGAGATCTTATATAATATCTATAAATTAAGTTGGTTCTATATCACTTGGTACTTTTATTTCATACATTGATTCATATAAGATATCCTTATAGATAGTATATTGTTTTAAAATCTTGAGGATTGAAATTTTAGTGTGTGTATTGCTCAATTGGTCAGCAAGATCATATCCTTTACTTTTAATCCCTAGTTTAGACTTGGGAGGAACCTATTGTATATTAATAAGTGGTGGGATAGGCTAGGTACCCTTACCTTTTCATGTAGTGACAGTGTAGACCATAGAATCCAATATATGTCATGGATGAATAATGGGAGAGAGATGGTAGTTGTCACTTGAATAGGATCTAGGAGGAACAATTAGTTGGGAACATGCACATTGGCATATAGAAAAATGACTCTATATTATTTAAAAAGGAGTTTTAAAGAGAGATTGATGTTTGATCTTCTTTTAAAACACTCTCTTTGTATTGATCAATTTTTTTATTCCACTTTATTATATCTTTGATTGTTTTAACATAAAAAACCATGACTATTGTTACGTATTTTATGATGAAATAATTGATAGATGTATCCACATTGAACATAATTTTAGGAAAATAATTCTTTTTTTTTTAATATTGTGAAATTAGAAATCAAAATTTAAGAAAATAGTAAATCAAGAAACCTGATGTCAAAATAGGGTTTTGAGATGAGAGGTTAAGTTCACCAAATTTTTGACCCTAAATTTTATATAGGGGTGATAAGGCTAGGAATAGAGAAATCGTTTAAACACAAAGGTGATAAACTAATATATAACATGCAAAGTAATAGAAAAACTTAGTTAAACAATATTCTAATTTTATACAACTAATTTTGTAAAAATAGTAAAGTATAGCTTTTGAAATATGTTACAATAAATAAGAAATAATAACACTTAGTTGGTTTCTTGTGCATAGAAAGATCTAGACTAGAAATAGGTGTAAAGTGTGCAGGATTAGTATTCTAGATCAGCTGTTAGGGTCTAAAAGTTATACTTTTATATCTATAGACATTACCATCGAACAAATTTGTTATTCTATATTTCTATCATATTTTTTATTATGTACTTAGATATGGGATATAGAATGTTGCTCTTTGTTGATTGATCAAATCCCACTATCCACCCTTATTTACCCTTAGAATGAGTTTGCTAAAAATTGGATTAGTGGGCTTATGGTGTCAAACTACCCTAAAGACCTCTCTATCAAAGAGCACTGTTTACATAGACAATACTCTGAGGAGGCCCTCAAACTTATGTAGTTATCCCTTATGTGTGGGAAAGTGTATTCCAACGGTGTAATATAATATATGAAAATTCATGCAATGATCTATCTTGTAATTTGATAAATATCACTCATGGGGTACTCTTTGAATGTTTTTGACATGTAATATGATTTCTCCTATGTTTGATATGAAAATTAGGATGAAGAGGGTATAATAGCTTAGTTGTGTAGTTAATTAATTTAACTTTAGTAGGTGTTTGCTTGGTATTTTTTAGATGAATAATGAGAAGGCTTAGACTTATATTTATACGATATATTTTGAAAATATCTCATAGTAGGGTTTAATAAGAAAAATAGGCTAACCCATTAGTTTCAAATCATTTACAATTTGAATTACTTTTGGCAACTAGTTGCTAAATAAAAATGTAGACATTATCATCAGAGGTAGTCTCCCTCTATAGTCGGTGGTGTCCAAAAGGCTAGAAAATAGGTATTGATATGAAACTGATAGTGAAGGATGTTTATTAGATTTTAAGTTTTTTTTGTAGTACAAGAGACATGGATCATCATCATGATATGGATTAGACTAACATATAAGTATTTAGGTATAATGAAATGGTGAATGCGAGCCTTTCAACATCGGGGAGGTCTAGAACTGAAGGGTAGAGGCCTAATTGATATTTGTCAAATGTATAAGATTGAGATGCTATAAATATTTAGTTTTAGTATCTACAGTTGGATAGTTTGATTTCTATATTTGCATATTCTAATAAACTTTGGGCAAAAGGAAAAGTGGGTTTATAATAGAATAACCAAATAATGGATGATATATTGATTCTTAGAGTTGTAATTGAAGAAGCAAGAGCATATCAGTGTAAGGTTTAATGTTTTTTTTTGCTATAAGGCATTTGACACTATTTCCAAATAACTTTTAATCCAAAAACTTAAAGATCTACAAATTTTAGAACATTTGGCTTTTACTGTGATGACACTTTATAAGAAGGTGGTTGGTTAGATCAAAACACCTATTGAGTTTACAAAAGATATCAATAGAACCATTGGTGATAAACATGGTTATCCACTTTCCTTGACTTTGTTTGGTTTCTACACTAATGAATTAGAGGATATAATTGCAATTTCAAGGAAAATATGTGATAGTTGTATTCTTTAGGATATGATTATCACTATTTTTTTATGACATTATTCTCATGTCACATGGTGATGGAAGCCTTCAAAGACATCTAGACATTCTAATCTCATTTTTTGATACTCATAGCTTACATGTTAACTTGAGAAAAACAAAGATCATGGTTTTCAACACAACTACACATAGAATATAGAAAACTAATCTCATTTACAAATGAAGTTTGGTTGAAATGGTTTTCTCCTATACTTAGCTAGGTGTTTAATCCTAAATTTTATATGGGGGTGATATGATTAAAAATATAGGGGTTCAAGCACAAGGGTGATAAATTAATCTATAATAGGTTAATAAATAAAAAAAATTAGATAAATAATAGTTTAAATTTATACAACTATGATTGTTAAAAATAGTAAAGTACAACTATTGTAATAAATTGTAATAAATAAGAAATAATTGTACTTGGTTGATTTACTATGCATAGGCAGATATGGACTATACATAAGTGTAAAGTTTGTAGGCTCAATATTCTAGATCACTTGTCTAATTTTGAAAATTATACTTCTATAGCCATAGACACTATCGTTGGATCTGGACACTACCATTGACACTAGTGTCTGACTATGATATATGTGTCTAATATGGAATAATGATTGAATTTGGTGTGATTAACTTTATTATTTTAGGTTTTCTCTCACCTTTTTGATGATTTAATCATATCTAGAATACATTTCCAATCTTTGTTGATTGATCAAACCCTATCTTTTCACCCTTTTTTACCCTTGGAATGAGTTTGTTGAAAAATAGGTTAGTGGGCTCATGGTGTCAAGCTGTCCCAAATACCTCTCTATCAAATGGGCATTGCCTATATAAGCAATACTCCAAGGAGGGCCTTAAACTTATATAATTCTTCCATATGTGTGAGAAAGTGTATGCATAAGGTTGCAATATACTATATGAAGATGCATGCAGTGATATAGCTTGTAGTTTGACAAATATCACTCACGAATTGCTCTTTGAATGCTTAAGATGTGTAATATGACTACTCTTATGCTTGACATGAAAATAGGGATGAGTATCTTGGTTATGGAGTTAACTTATTTACCTTTAGTAGGTGTTTGTTTGGTGTTTTCTAGATGAGAAATGAGAAGACTTTGACTTCTATTTATACCACACCTTTTGAAAATATCTCATAGTAGGGGTTAAAAAGATAAATAAGTTAACCCAGGTTTTAAAACATTTGCAATTTGGATGAATTTTGGCAACTGGACACTAGATAAAGATTTGGACACTACCATTGGTAGTAGTGTCCTTTTGTGGTTGATAGTGTCTAGAAGTCTAGAAAACAAACACTGATCTGAAACTAAAATTGAAGGAATTTATCATATTTTAAGCTTTCTTTGTATTATAAGAGACCTAGATCAGACTAATAGATAAACATTTAGGCATAATGAGATGGAAAATGCAATCCTTTCAACATGGAGATCTGGAATTGAAGGGAAGAGGCTTGATTGATATTTTTCAAATGTAAAAGACTGAGATACCATAAAAATATTCAGATTTAGTATCTACATTCCTCCTAGATTTAATTTAGTAATGCATAATGATGAAATTACTAGGCAGAAGGAAATAAATGCATGTTTGGGTGTGTATAACACACCTTGCATTTACTTGAGCCCAATTTAAGTGCTTTTCTAGTGTGTGACATGCAACCAAGAACATGTTATAGTATAAATTAGTGCATATAATCTAAAATTTTGAAATAATTGAATTACTTGAAAAGAAAGAGAGAAAGGAATGAGTACACATGTGTGTCGATGCAACTATGTTTCCTCTTGATTCTTCAAATAAGTAAAGACGATTCCTTATGAAGCATTGGAGCTAGAAAAGGTTCAAACCTAAACCTTGGATATTTTAAGAGGGATATTAGAATGTATTATGCCCCCAATCTAGTGCAAGGATGAGTTGTGACACAACTATTGAGATCATTATATCTCAATTGCATAATTCAAGTGTGAATATATATAATCTAGTGAGGTTGAGTGAATTAATCAACTCATTTTATAAATATGATGAGCTTGGATGATTTAATCACTCTAATATATAAATTTGGTTAGGTTAAATGATTTAATTATTGCAACCTATAAAATGAACCAACTATTACACTAAAAAAGACTCGATAATAATATATCCTAGTGTATAATAAGTGCATCCTAGTAAGTAGTATGATTAGTAAATTTTGTAATTTTTGGTGTAATAGCATGGAATATGCACCTATAATATGTTTGAGCTAGAGTATGTGTCATAAATATTATAAAAAAAATTCAAAACTATGCCAAATTGGTGCAATGTATAGGATTTTGACCCAAATGTATATTTGAATCGTGACACTGAACTGAAGATTGTGCACATGTGGAGGTCATGTTTATGCCATATCCCCACTGAAATATGGAGATAGTGAGTATTTGTATAAGTGTTAAGATCATGTTTTTATGGCATGACCCCTCTAAAACCTAGAAAATGAGAAAATGGATAAGTGTTGAGGTCATGTTTTTATGACATTGCCCCACTGAAATCTAGAAACTATGAAAATGTGGAGGTCAAGTTTCTATGACATGCCTCCATTGATATTCCCCCCTTTTGAGGTAGTTGTATAATATGTTTATGAATCATGTAGCATATAGGGATAACATGTCAAAGTAAATATTTTAATTACATTCACAATATATGATTACATCAAGTCCTAAGATGCATGATATACATCATGGAAATATCTAGAAAGTAACAAAATAAGATCAACAAAAAATGAATCACACACACAAGAGTATTTAATTTAATGAAAAATAAGGGTCCAAGGAGACCTCATACAAGGGTCATATTCAAATGTCATTCAATTAAAAGGGAAGACATATTTAAATGTCTAATCAATATGGAATGACATATTCAAATGCACAAATAACATACAATGGCACAAGGGCCAATAGGCAAGGAACATATTCAAATGTTCCATAAGCGAGACAATAAAAAGTAATGGAATATACTCAAAGAAGTGATAATATGAATAGATAAATCATAAGCAGCCAAAATAAGCATATTATACTAGTCCTTTCATATATGTTAGTAAAAAATGTTATGTAGTATAACATATTAAGTACACTATGAAAGATATGAGAATGGATATAGACATGTAAGCATTAGTATATAAGCTCAATTATGATAATGTGGAAATGATCATAAAAGATATATAGCCTATATCTATCATGATCAAAGAAGCAAAAGCCCCCAATGTACTATATGGCATGGCTAGAAGAAATATCCAACATCTGGAAATGTATAGATCGTGTGTTTGGGTATACCTATATCACACTCAAAGATACGTGAAAAATATGTATCTATATAAAAGAATAGTATGATATCTACTAACATAAATCAAACAACATAGATGCCAATGAGCTAATGAAATATGGGAATGATTAAAAGAATTGTATTTTTTTAATTTTTTTGTTTTTTTTTGAATCTTTGATTTTGTTCAAAAAAATTTGGGCTTTTTAAGTTTAACCAAAATGAAAGGAGATGATTCTTCACATTTGGAAGATAAAGGGTTATTTGGTGGTCCTTGTGGCCCTTTTTCTTGCCACCATTTTTTATGCTTTTCCATTACCAATGTTTCAATGTTTTCTTGTAAGTTGGTGCCAACAATTATTGCTACATGCCTACAATCGTATCCAGCATATGGGAGACAAATTTATTTGAATTTGAATTTGAAAGTGAGACACATGCTTTTAGAATTTATCATTGCATTCACCTTGAACAACCAATACTAACCAAGCTGACATGTGAAGTTTGGTGTTGGATTCATAGCTTAGATGATAGTATAAATAACCTTTGGTCCCCATGTTATGGGTAGTATGATGTGGCCCAAAGATTTTAGTATCAATGGAGACTAATGTAACTCATCGATATTATGTCCAAAATGTTAGAATATTGTGGGGCTATAAATTATATCCCGATTATGTATATCAATATTGAGCTGTGGACAATAGATCCCATCAACATTTGTAGTAATAGTTAGATATTTGAGTTGTGGGAGTTTTGAAGTATGCTTCATTGAATTTTTTACTTTTAAAACATCAGAAATTGAAGGTACTTTTCATTGTTCATGTATGATCATCATATGTCCATCATATTTGTATTTTTGAATTTGGTTTTATAATGCCTCACGTCGATTTATGTTATGGCCAGTGATCTGATGATATTTATAATAGAGTGACCCTAGTTTAGGTATGAGTCAAGTGGTTGATCTATGTCTATCAGGAGGTAAAGATATCATTTTATGCTCAAGTAACATAGAAATTATTGTATTAATATCATCTTGTTTTAATGTGATTTGTAAAATTTGTTGTGGAGTCTTATGTGAGGAATCCACATTATTCGCGTGATTTATTTGCATTTATCCCCTATAAGGTTAACTCAAATTTTGTATTTAAGAGGGATGTATTGACTAACAAGAATTTACATGTTTATATGATAATTGTATCTTTCCCTTATATGAATGTGCCCTTGTATCTTCTGGTGTTGAATTTAATTTGTATGTACCAAGACCTGTAGGTGTGATTAATTTATGCAAAAAATGCTTGGATCAATATTTAGTTTTTAAAATTTTCCAACTTTCATAGTATGAGATATTTTATCATCACTATCATAGTAATTTGAAACTTTTCCATCTTGTTGTTCAGTATTAACCAATAAAGGAGATTAAAATGTTGGATTTTCTTATTGTTTTAGTATCATTAGATCTTTTGGTATGGTTCTTGTTCCAATTGTGTATTCATGTGCACCTCAGTAGCTAGTGCCTTATAAGCATCTTGAGGTAAATGAGTTATTTTTCTTGATTATCCCATCTCATAAATTGGTATGCTTTCAAGTGGACTATATTGTTTTGGTGGTATGAGTTTTTGAATCCTTTCCATGTCAGAATGCAACATTTGACAAAATTTGAAAGGTTCATCATCGACAAGCATTTTCAATAAGGTCCCATCATGTATGAATTTGACACATCAATGTAATGTAGATGGGACAATCTCCATTGTTTGTATCCAAGATATACCCAAGAGTAAGTTATAATGCAATGATTGAGATATTACTTGGAATGTATTTAGAACTATTTTTTGTCCCAATGTCACATCTAATGTGATTTGGTCAATCAGAGGACTACATGAATTATCAAATTCTTTGATATGCATGTCTAATTATTGAAGAATATTGGTGCTAAAACCATGGTGGTTATTAATTATGTGCCTTAAATATTTATACCATATCCGTTATCAAATAACACCCTTTTGATTCCCTTATTTTGCATACTCACTTGTATGGATAAAGGAAAATCTTGGTTAATAATATATTTTGATGGTAAATATTTTGGATCAAAGGAAATGAGATTTGCATTGTTTTTGAGATTTTATATAATATTTATAAATTAAGCTAGTTCTATATCACTTGGTACTTTTATTTCATACATTTCTTCATATAAGATATCCTTATAGATAGTAGATTCTTTTAAAATCTCGAGGATTGAAATATTAGCATGTTTATTGTGTCATTGGTCAACAACATCATATCCTTTACTTTTAATCCCTAGTTTAGACTTGGGAGTAACCTGTTATATATTAACAAGTGGTGGACTAGGTTGGGTACCCTTACCTTTTCGTGTCATGACAGTGTAGACTGTAGAATCTAATATAAGTCATAGATGAATAATGGGAGAGAGATGGTAGTTGTCACTCGAATAGGATCTAGGAGGAACAAAGGGTTGGGAACATGCACGTTGGTATATGGAAACATGACTCTATATTATTAAAAAAGGAGTTGTAAAGAGATATTAAAGTTTGATCTTATTTTAAAACACTCTGTTTATATTAATCAATTTTGTTATTCCACTTCATTATATCTTTGATTGATTTGACATAAAAAACCATAACTATTGTTATGTATTGTATGATGAAATAATTGATAGATGTATCCATATTGAACATGATTTTAGGAAAATAAGTTCTGATTTTTTTAAATTTTGAATATTGTGAAATCATAAATCAGAATTTAAGAAAATACTAAATCCAAAAAACCTAGGTCAAAATAGGGTTTTGAGATGAGAGTTTAGGTTCACCAAATTTTTAATCCTAAATTTTATATGGGGGTGACAAGGTTAAGAATATAGAAGTAGTTCAAGCACAAAGGTGATAAACTAATCTATAACATGCAAATTAATAAAAAGAATTCAGATAAACAATATTTTGAATGTATACAATTGATATTGTAAAAATAGTAAATTATAAATATTGAAATATATTACAATAAATAAGAAATAATAACACTTAGTTGGTTTATTGTGCACAAAAAAATCTAGATTGAAAATAGGTGTAAAGTATGCAAGATCAGTATTCTAGATCAGTCATCCGGATCTAAAAATTATACTTTTATAGCGACAAACACTACTATTGATGTTAGTGTCTAATTATGATGCAATGTCTAGTAATAAATAATGATGGTATCTTGATGCAAACAAATTCATTATTCTAGGTTTCTATCATAATTTTGGTGATGTACTCAGATTTATGATATATGGTGTTTCTCTTTGTTGATTGATCAAACCCTAGCTCTTCACCCTTATTCATCCTTGGAATGAGTTTACTAAAAAATGGATTAGTTGGCTCATACCCTAAAGACCTATCTATCAAAAGGCACTACCTACATAGCCAATACTCCAATAAGGACCTCAGACTTATGTAGTTATCCTTTATGTGTGGGAAAGTGTACTTACAAGGATGTAATATACTATGTGAAGATTCATGCAATGATCTATCTTTTAATTTGATAAACATCACTCATGGGATGCTCTTTGAATGATTTAGACCTATAATATGACTGCTCCTATGTGTGATATGAAAATATGGACAAATAGGGTAGAATAGCTTGGTTGTGCAGTTGATTGATTTAACTTTAGTAGGTATTTGCTTGGTATTTTATAGATGAGGAATGAGAAGGATTAGACTTGTATTTATACCACATATTTGTAAAATATCTCACAGTATGGTTCAGTAGGACAAATAAACTGACCCATTAGATTCAAATCATTTGTATTTTGGATGACTTTTGGTAACTAGACACTATATAAAAATATAGACACTATCATCAGAGGTAGAGTCCCTTTGTGGTCGATTGTGTCTAAAAGGATAGAAAATAGGTATTAATATGAAACTAGAAGTGAAGGATGTTTATTAGGTTTTAATCTTTCTTTACAGTTCAAGAATCTTGGGTCATCATAATGATATAGATCAGACTAACAGATAAGTATTTAGGCACAATGAGATGGTAAATGTGAGTCTTTAAACATCAGGGAGGTGTAGAACTGAAGGGTAGAGGCCTAATTGATATTTATAAAATGTACAAGATTGAGGTGATATAAATATTTAGTTTTAGTATCTACAATTGGATAGTTTAATTTCCATATTTGCATAGTCTAATAAACTTTGGGCAAAAGGAAAAGTGGGTTTATAATAGACTCACCAAATAATGGATGATATATTTATACTTAGAGTATAACTGAAGAAGCAAGAACACACAAGCATAAGGTTTATTTATTTATTTATTTTCCTAGAAGGCATTTGACAATATTCCTAAACAACTTTTAATCTAACATCTTAGAGATCTACAAATTCTAGAGCATTTGGTTTTTCTTACGATGATAGTTTATAAGAAGGTGGTTGGTTAGGTCAGAATACCTATTGAGTTTACAAAAGATATCAATAGCACCATTGGTGATAAACATGTTTATCCACTTTCCTCAACTTTTTTTGGTTTCTGTACTAATGAATTAGAGGATATCATTACAAGTTAAAGGAAAATAGGTGATAGTTGTATTCTTTAGGTTATAATCATCACTATTTTATTATTTTTTATGACATTATTCTCATGTCACATAGTGTTTCAAGCCTACAAAGAAATCTAGACATTCTAATCTCATTTTTTGATACTCATGGTTTATAAGTGAACTTTAGTAAAACAAAGATCATGGTTTTCAACACAATTAAACATATAATATAGAAAATTAATCTCATTTATGAATAATGTTTGGTTGAAATGGTTTTCTACTATACTTAGCTTGGTGTAACTTTCAAAGGACATCCATTTAATATGCTCCTGACTATAGAAGATAGATTATGCAAAGGGTCTATTGCACTTAGTACACTCGAGATACAATATTTTTGACTCTAGTTTCAGGATGCCAAAGCAAAATTGTGTATCTTCCAAACTTTAGGTCACTAATAGTATTGTATGGTTGTGAGATTTGGAGACATAGACTACATAGTAATATTTTGGATTGGGTTGATAGTTTATACTATCTAAAAACTTAGAGACAAAATAGTCAATTATACATGCAATTATTTTTGCTAAATTTAGCATCCATGCCCTTCATATTTCAATTGTTTTCCATGTAATGATTTTGATTGACAAATTCATATAAAACATAAATAAGATAATTGGGCATAATTATCAATTCATTGCTCTTCAATTATCTATGAATTTATGTTAACAAGGGATCAAGAACACTTGGTATACTCAATGCATGTCTTTCCTGAGTGGAATTGGTATTTCAATGTCAATCATTTGTCTCTTAATACCTTTTTCCATCAATCCCTCCTACATGTTGAAAATATATATTCATAAAGGCATAAAGGATGGGATATATAAACCCTACTTAAACTTCAACTTGGACAAAACCATTAGAACCATTGTCAACAAAAATGCATCACTACTTGTCCAAGCACTATCTTTAAATAGAAGATGTACATATTATTGCTATCAGGTACATCAAGCTCTTTTTTTTGTTTGAGAATTCCTTTGGGTCAATAATTCAATTTCAAGTATGTTCGCATCAATTTTTCATGGAGTTAGAGCACTTTCTTCCATAACATTAGTGCATATATAAAATTTGTAATGATGAACCAAATTTAGAGGAACATTTTGTATTTAAGTGTCTAGTGTATTATGAGACCCATGAAAGGTTTTTGATGTCTCTTTAGAGGTAATCATGACTCTTTATGAGGTCTTACTCATTATGAGGGTAAAAAATGTGTAACTCTATTCATTAAAGAGAACACCCAATATAGAGTTGGCTTTCTTAATATTTGTAAGCATAATTCTTTGTTTCATTATTTAACTTCATACTCATTTATTCATCCTCAATTTTAAAGCCTAATATAAACCAATGATCCATATACACAAAATCACACTAGTAACATTATAATTAGAACTAAAAATGAGTTACTCAAAAGAGGTTGTTGGTTTGGCATGAGATAACATACCAATGAGATGGAGTGGTAATTGCTCCCAATATCTCCCCTTGGTGAATATTTGTTTCCACAAAGTGGGCTACATGAGTGGTTGGAAGGTGGAGGAATCATTAAGGATGTCCCAACATTGGAAGTAACAACTTGAGTAGAATGTGTTGGAGATGTTTAACTATGTGTTGCAAGGACAGGATGGAGGATACTAAACTCAATTCTTTCACATATTGGGGTGGCTTAATATTAGAAGCAACATTTCCAACTTTAGGGTTTTTAAGACTCATCAAGGTTTTTTTATTACCAATAGTTATCCAACTCTCTTCCTTTTTCAACCATCATTGGATTTTCAGTTATCAACATAGGGTTAGGGCAATCCTCAAGGGAACCATCATGAAATTTGTGGTCAGGAGCTTGATAGGGAAAGCAAGTGTTAGGCAAGTTTATATACACGACCTTTTGCATAAAATGCTTGGTCCCTACTTGAATGTCTAGGGACTCTTTGAAGAATTTTGTGAGGTCAACTTTGTTATAAATTCTTTTATTGGGTCAAGTCAAGTAAAATATGTCGAGCTCATGATAAATGAAATACCCTATACATTGAAATATATGGTCAAGGAAAGACCAAAGCAAAATCAGTATGCCAAAAAATTCAACTTATATAGGAACTTTGAACAAGGACTATTTGGTTACCTTAAATTCTAGTGTCCAACATGATATAATTATCATAGTATCATGCACGAACCAACAACTAGACTTAGAAAGTACCCTTTGCCCTTAATCTGATTCCTTGAAGGACAAATAAAATAAAATAAATAAAACCCTTTGGTAAAATTATGTACTACCCCTATTTTAATACCACAAGGTTCCAAAGTGTGTTTAACCTAAGTCCAAAAGAATTTTGTAAGAAGGAATACAACTGACATAATATGTTACAAAAGTTTGTACTAGGTAAAAATAAACTCAACATCTATAATTAAGAGCATATTTATATGATAAAAAGGATCCACATAATTATTACCTCATCATAAACCTTTAGAACAAAATTATGAGCTCACTTTGATATCATAGTCCTCTTCTTCCATAATAAATATTACATTTAATTGATTTATAACCAAAATATAAAGACTTAACCCACTATTAAGATGAGAATTAATACCAAAATTAATGTAGAAAGAGCTTAGAATACCTACATAAGTGATATGTGGCCGAAGAAAATATGAAAAAAAAATCCTAAAACTAAACATACGAAACCGTAATAGACTCAAACTTCTCTCCAATATTCAAATGATATTTTATTCACCTTTTATATATAATAGGTAAGTCATCTTCTAATACAATATAAATAATTACTAATAAAAAAAACTCCTCAAAAAAAGGGTTAGTAGATGATATTTCTTGTATGGCAATCTTAGTGGGCACCATATTGTAGAAAGTTGATCAAAAGGCATGTTTAAATCATGTATCCAGCGATTAATTTTTATGGCCGTATTCACATTTATTTTATTTTTATTTTTGGGGGTTAACAACAATCAATTTTTTTTAAAGAAATTATATTATATATAAAATAAAATATTAAGTAAATTATTAAAAAGCTACAAATAATTATAAAAAAATAATATTTAGTTTCTAATATCTCATCTTTTTATAATAAATTATATTAATACTTTAAAAAAAAAATTAAATAAATAATTTATTCAAAATTTCCATGGCATACTCGGCTTCCTTTAATGAATTGGGTTTTTTTTTCCCACACGCAATGGCAGACAAAGTCCACATTACTTTTGACAAATTTCCTCCCATTCTTCGTCAAGATTAGACTTAAACGCGACAAATAAATATTAAGAAATATAAAAATAACATTTGCAACCCACAATTCAACTTGCTTTATCAAATAGAATTCCTGTGATTTTTATGTTGATAAGTATCATCAACTACAAGGAATGTGGAGTCGCCGATCTGCAATATTGGCATTTAAAATATTTTCTCTTGTTTTTTTATTTGGTAGTGAAGTGGCTAAGCTCGCCAAGACCTTTCTGTTTTTTAAAAAATTCAGATCAGTATTTTTTGACATGCGCTGAATGCTCATCTCTTTTTGTAATGGGATGTGGGCCATTTTCCTTTATAACATTTAAAAAAATAAAAAACGATTAGAATCTACAAGCCCTGCAAACCTTGAATCTACAAGATTATTCACACATAAATCTTTGTTGAAACAGAGAGCCATGGTTTCAAAGGAGCTTGTGCAGAAACTTACTGGTAGAATGGAGAATTCTGAGGGAAGAAAGTTCCCTGTGACGTTGCCTGCAAGAAGTTCAAAGAAAGGCATTGCAACGGCAGGGATCGAACCAGATTGGAATGCTGGTGCATTGACGAAGAGCGGGACTAAAGTGGGTCTTCAGAAATAAGGCTTCAAGCTCCACGATAGAAAGAAATTTCAGAGAAATTTCTTTCTATCATTAAATTGGGTCTCATTGATCCTCATCATACAACAAGATTAACAAGCAATAATTGTGTTGTCACCAATGACTCTTCCACTACTGATTCTTTGCCCAATTGTTTCTCTTGGGCTTGTCCATCCATTTACTTCTTCGTCAAATTATTGTTATAATTTTACTCATATATGCCAGAGTGGGTTACAATTGAGGATCTACTAGATAGAGTCAAATGCACAAAGAAATTACGTGCATGTAGTAGAGAAATCAAACATAGTATAGGAAGAAGTAATTACTCAACAATCAAAAGATTGCAATATTAACATGAACATCATTAATCATAAAAACTTTAGGGAGATACATTATATAGATGAAAGATAAACATGTCCTCACTTCTTCATGAATGTAACATTATTTTTCACAATGACCTAAAAAGACACTTAAGTGACACCTAAGCAAGCTAAACAAACATGTGTAAGGAAAAATCATTAAATGGAATAAAAACCTACACTAGCACCCCCCTTTAAGCATAGCTTAGGTGGGTAGTAAAATCGAGTCCTAACACAAAGGCCTGATAAGGTACCTAAGTACAATAAAATGTCCTCCTAGAGGAGGATGTCAGAGCTGTCCGAACCTTAAGAAGAGCCCACAAATGAAGATATTTGCTCTTAGTGAAAGGTTTGGTGAATATATCAATAATTTACTATGTTATGTGGATGTAGCGAAAATTAATAACTTGCTCATAGATGAGCTCCCGAATAATAACATTTTGAATCTTGCTTAACCAACTAATCAGACTTGAACCGAAAGAGACAGTGTACCCTAAAATAGACTTATGATTCTGAATATCATCAACCCAGTCTAAATCTATATATCGAATTAAGTCGATGTCAATGTCCGTTCCATAGTGAATCCTTAAACTATGGATACCTTGAATGTAGTGGAGAATCTACTTAACTACTTTTCAGTGCAGCTCATGTAGTTCTTGCATGAATCTAAAGACCATGCCCACTACATATGAAATATCAAGTCTAATGTGTGTAAGCTTGTTGAGACTACCAACAAGTTGTCGATATGAGGTAGCATCAACTAAAGGAGATGGTAAATCAACCTTAAGCTTCCCACCAGATAGAAAAAGAGTCAAAGGTAGCTTACAGTCAATGATGTTAAATTGTGCAAGTAAATCAAGAGCATACTTGGATTGTCCAGTAGTGATCTCAGAGTTGGATTGAAAAATTTCAATCCTGAGGAAGTAGTGCAACAAGCCCAAGTGAGTCATTGAGAACTCGTCAAACAAAACAGTTTTCATTGTTGCAATGGTGGATGAAGAACTACCTGTGATCAATAGGTCATCCACATAGAGAATTAGAATCAATAGTGAGTCATCATACTGTAAGGTGTAGATATTTGAATCAGAATAACATTTGATGAATCCAACTGAAATAAGAAAAGAGTCCATCTTGGCATACCAAGCTCGAAGAGCTTTTTTGAGGCCACATATAGATTTCTGAAGTTTACAAACTAAGGAGGAATCCTCTATAAATCTTTTTGGTTCTTCCATATATATTTCCTCTTTGAGGTCACCATGAAGAAAGACACTCTTCACGTCCATTTAATGAACATCCTAGCGATGTGCTACGATAATAACCAGAGTGAGTCGAATTGAGTTCATTTTAGTAACTAGGGTGAACATCTTGGTATAGTCAATGCCAAGTACCTAAGAAAAATACTTTGCTACCAAATATGCTTTGAACTTATTTACAGACCCATCTACTACAAATTTTGTTCGATATATCCACCTAAATAGAACAAGTTTTCCTTCCTTAAGAAGTGGGATTAGATCCCAAGTGTTGTTCCTCTGCAAGGAACCATACTCTTCTTCCATAACAATATCCCACGTAGTAGTCCCTGATACCTCGTAAAATGATTATGGATCAAAATCATATGCAATAAAAGCATATAGGGTATCTTAGAATTGTGTATATGTTTTTTTGTTGTTTGATGGATCTCCAACCAATTGGACAACACTTTGCAGTGTCTATCTAGCCTAAAGAGGACTAGTGTTTGAAAAATTAAGAGGAGACTCCTCATCCTCTGAAGATATTTTGAGATGCTCGTAAAACTATGAGAGCATTCAAACTTAGGTTGCTCACAAAACGGTGAAAGCATGGATTATGTTGCTCACAAAATGGTGAGAACATGGCTTATGGTGACTGAGCTGACCTCAATAAATATCGAGCGCTACCTACATAATCCCAAAGTATGACCTCAAGTCACTATAGTTCTACCCTTACAATGGAGGAATTCAACTAATGTAGCAGTCAATTCAAACAAAATAGGCACAATTGATAAAAAGGCATAGTATGACATAAGAAGTGGTAAGTTGGTATGTCAATGCTTAATGTTGCCCCTAATTTGTCCATAGGCGGTTATAACTAGGACACAATGACATAGATCAATGGTACTAATTTTTCCAAAGGCAATTATAATTAGTAACAAGATCAGTGGTAAGAAAAGAATAACAAACGAAGAATGGAACTATTGAAACTTTTATCACACTGTGCTAAAATACAATTTCTATCCGAAGAACTTAAACCAACTAATGAAACTGATCAAATACCTTGATGCTAAAACTATGTAACAAATGACAGATACCAAGGTCAAATGAGCTAGGCTTTAGAACACACTACACTGATAGGTCAGAAGTGAAAAGTGGATACGACGAAGAAGACTGATAAGGATGGTATTTGTATAAGGAAGAATAGTGATAAGATGGCATAACTAAAATGGTCCTTACAAACAATACACCTTAGTGCTCAAGCATAGTACCACTTGAGATGAATAATATTCATCGGCTCAGGAAGTTCATCTCTGTCTAGTGTGGTGAACCTATATGCTCTTGATCCATAATCTATAGTAATGATGAAAGGCCCTATCCAGTTTGGTTTGAATTTTCTTTTATGCTTCTTTTCAGTTGTGGTATTATTTTGGTTTTCTTTAAGAATAAGATCATCAAGTTCAAATGTTCTATACTTAACACATTGATTATAGTGGTCTTTGAGTCAATTCTAATATGCTTGAATATTGTTGAGCATAGCTATGTGTTTTTTATCAAGTAGGTCTAGCTCTTACAAGTGGGCTACTCGATAATCATGATCATCTAGGACATGCTTGAAAGATATGTTAAGGTGTGGAGCCTAAAAGCTTCACATATGAGCGCATTACAAAGTTGCAGGTTTACACAGTCACCGGCGTCGGTCAGGAGCGACCGACGTCGATCAGGAGCAGTTGGAGAAATGCCGGTGTCGGCAGAGGATCGGCCGACGACGGTCACAAGCAAACAGGCAAGAATCGGCATCGGTTACCTGCGCGTCTAGAATGCTATTTTCGAGGACAGAACCGAGTGTTTGCATGATGAGTTTAAGTCTTAGTCTTAAGTTCGCGTTTCTATTATTAGCAAGATTGTTTTTAGATCCCTTGTTCAAGAGGCTTAACTGTTGGTTGTAAGTGCATGCTCAAGTTTCCTAATTCTATATGTAGGAAAGATCTTCTTAGCTTATTATTGTATGAGTAGAACATTGTGAATGTTTGAAGGACAGTACAAAGTTGTATCAATCCAGGTTGTTGGAGTTGATTGTACTTGAGAGAGAGAGCTCTTGAGGAATAGAGATCTAGAGAGAGATCTTGTGCATCTGAGAGAGGTGTGGAAGAAATAAGTTTCTTCAATTGTATTCCTTTTGTAAAGAGTTTAATACAAGTTTTCAAGGTGGTTTCTTGTATCTCTTGCTCTTTGCTATTTATCATTCTAGTTACTTATCTATCTGATTTAATTCCGCGTTTATTGCTTTCACAAGTGTAATCATTGTTGGTTGATCCCCAACAAGTGGTATCAGAGCTCAGGTTCACTAACAGGTGGTTCAGATCTGTGTAGTGTGTATTGATTACAGGTTGCTCACAGGGGTTTCTGCAAGGATTTCTGTTTGAGTGGGAGAAGCAATGGCAGAAGAAAGTAAATTGAGAATGGAGAAGTTTAATGGCAAGAACTATCAACATTGGAGAATGCAGATAGAGGACTATCTGTATCAGAAAGATCTTTACTTACCGTTAGGTGGGATTGCAAAGAAGCCCAAGGACATGGAGGATGAAGAATGAGAAGTTCTTGATAGAAAGGCTCTAGGGTCTATAAGACTGAGTCTGGCATCCATTGTGATATCTAATTTATCACAGGCAAAAACAACGGTAGAGTTGATGACTACGTTAGCAAATTTGTATGAAAAACCCTCAGCTTCTAATAAGGTATATCTTATGAAGCAGTTATTTAATTTGCATATGCAAGAAGGTGGATCTATATCTAATCACCTGAATGATTTCCATAGAATTGTTAATCAATTAAGTTCAGTCAATATTGTATTTGATGATGAAATAAAAGCTCTTTTAATATTATGTTCTTTGCCTGAAAGCTGGCATGGCTTGGTAATGGCAGTTTCTAATACTGCATCTGCTTCGAATATTTTAAAAGTAGAGGATGTTGTTAGTGTTATCTTGAATGAGGAAATTCACAGGAAAAGCACAGAGGAAACATCAGGGAACGCTTTAAATCTCGAGAGCAGGGGAAGGCAAAAAGAGAAGAGCAAGAGGAGATCAAGATCTAAGTCTAAGGTGAGAGGTAGATCCAAATCCAGAAATGGCAGGAGGCCACAATGCTGGAACTGTGGAAAGATGGGGCACATAAGCAGAGATTATTGGTCAAAGCCTAAGGAGGACAATCAACACGAAGGAAAGGAAGAGGCAAAGGTTGCAGGTATTGCACAAGATGCTCTAATTTTTTCTTTGCATAATAATATAGAATCTTGGGTATTAGATTCTGGTGCATCTTTCCATGCTACCCCTAACAGAGAATATTTCAGTGACTATATCCATGGAGATTTTGGAATAGTGTATCTAGGGGATGATGAGCCTTGTAAGATTATTGGCAAAGGTAAAGTGCAGCTGAAGATGCAGAATGGCAACACTTGGGTGTTGAGAGATGTGATGCATGTTCCTAGCTTGAAGAGAAATTTGATTTCTACAGGAAAGTTAGGGGATGAGGGTTGTACAGTAACTCTCACAGCAGAATCTTGGAAGGTGACCAAGGGTGCACTTGTTATGGCCAGAGGTAAGAGAGTAGGTACTCTCTATTTATGTAATTGTATGACTGATATTTCTCCTTCTGTATTATCTACTTCAGATGTGGATGCTAAATTGTGGCACTCAAGGCTTGGCCACATGAGTGAGAAGGGGATGTCAATTCTTAAGTCTAAAGGTAAGCTTTCAGATTTGAAAAGTATGGATCTAGAATTTTGTGAGCATTGTGTATTTGGAAAACAGAAAAGGGTTAGTTTTCTCAAGACTGGGTCTACTAAGAAAAGGCATAAGTTGTAGCTTGTTCACACAGACGTGTGGGGACCGACTCAGGTAGCTTCTATTGGAGGATCACAGTACTATGTTACGTTCATAGATGATGCCACAAGAAAGGTATGGATCTACTGTATTAAGAAGAAATATGATGTATTTGAGACTTTTAAGATTTGGAAAGCTATGGTTGAGAATGAAACAGGCAGAAGATTAAAGTGCTTGAGATCTGATAATGGTGGTGAGTTCTGTAGCCTTAAGTTCAACTGGTATTGTTATACACATGGCATTCGTAGGCAAAGGACGGTTCCAAGGACACCTCAGCAAAATGGAATTGCTGAAAAGATGAACTAAACAATCATGGAGCATGCAAGATGTATGAGATTGCATGCTGGGTTGCCCTTAGAGTTTTGGGCAGAAGCTGTTGACACCGCAGTGTACCTGATTAACAGAGGACCCTCTACAGCTCTGGATGGTGGAATTCTAGAAGAGGCATGGATAGGTAAAAAGATAGATCTCTCATATCTCAAAGTTTTTGGTTGTGAAGCCTTTGTGCACATAGATAAGGAAAATAAAAAGAAGCTTGATGTTAAGTTTATGAGGTGCACGTTTATTGGCTATGGCTCAGATGATTTTGGTTTTAGATTTTGGAATCTAGGAACTAACAAGGTAATTAGGAGCCGTGATGTTTTTTTCAATGAAAAAGTGATGTATAGTGATCAGATGAGGAAGCTGAATCAATCTGGGCAGAGCAATGAAGAATTGGACGAGGTGACGGTCCAAAATGAGCTCGCGGGAAAAAGAAATAATCACTTGCAGGAAAACACAGAGACCGACGTCAGCAGGGTAGGAACCGACGTCGGCAGTACAGAAACCGATGTCGGTCATACAGAGACCGACGTCGGCTGAATAGGTACCGACGTCGGCCAGGAAGAACCGGCGTTGGCCAGTAACAGGTCTACAAGTGGCCGAGGTCGGTCACTGTCAGAGAATTTGGGTGGACAGCATGTTGAGAACGAGTCTAAGACACCCATCAGGAGGTCAGAAAGGGTAAGTAAGCCTCCAATTAGATATTCTCCTTCTTTATTCTATTTATTTCTAACTAATGGTGGAGAACCAGAGAGTTTTGAAGAAGCATTACAGGTGGAGTCCAAGAGTCAGTGGGAGTGTGGCATGGTTGAGGAGATGGAGTCCTTGAGAGAGAACCAAACATGGGATTTGGTTGAATTGCCAGCTGGTAAGAGAACACTGAAGAACAGATGGACCTACAGGTTGAAGGAAGGTGAGAATGGACAGATGAGATATAAGGCCAGATTGGTAGTGAAAGGATTTGCATAAAAGCCAGGTATTGATTTTGGTAAGATTTTTTCTCCTGTTGTTAAAATGACTTCTATACGGGTTGTATTGTCTTTGGTTGCTTTTGAGGATTTGCATCTTGAGCAGCTAGATGTTAAGACAACGTTTCTTCATGGAGATTTGGATGAGGAAATATACATGGAACAGCCGGAAGGATATGAGGTCAAGGGTAAGGAGAAGTTGGTGTGCAGATTGAAGAAAAGCTTGTATGGCCTCAAGCAAGCTCCTAGACAGTGGTATTTAAAATTTGACAGGTTTATGACTGAGCATGGCTACAGTAGATGTCAATCTGACCATTGTGTATATTTTAAGAGATTTGATAACGGTAGATATATTATTCTATTGTTGTATGTAGATGATATGCTGGTTGCAAGATCACACATGCAGGATATCTCTGAGCTTAAGGTGAAATTAGCTCAAACATTTGCTATGAAGGATTTGGGAGCAGCAAATAAAATCCTTGGCATGAGCATTAAAAGAGACAGGAAAAATCACAGGTTGATATTGTCTCAAGAGGATTATGTGGACAAGGTGTTGAAACGGTTCAATATGCAGGATGCTAAACCGGTAAGCACACCTTTGGCTGGACATTTTAAGTTGAGTAAAGAACAATGTCCTAATTCACATGATGAGGTAGAGTACATGAGTAAGGTTCCATATTCTTCCGCGGTAGGAAGTTTGATGTATGCAGTGGGAGTTGTAAGTAAGTATATGGCCAATCCAAGTAAGGAACATTGGAAAGCAGTTCAGTGGATCCTTAGATATCTAAGAGGAACCAGCAGTAGGCACTTGTGCTATGGAGGTTCAGATACTTCTCTACATGGTTATGTAGATTCAGATATGGCAGGAGGAGCACCACAGGTTATGTTTTCACTGTAGGTGGAATGACGGTTAGCTGGATATCAAAGTTGCAAAAGGTTGTTGCCTTGTCAACTACAGAAGTAGAGTATATTACAGCCACAAAAGCTAGCAAAGAGATGATATGGATGACACGGTTCATGGAAGAGCTTGGAAGGGAGCATGGAAGTTGTAGATTGTATAGTGACAGTCAAAGTGCAATCCATTTGGCTAAGAATTCAGCCTTTCATTCAAGAACCAAGCACATACAGCTAAGGTACCACTTCATACGGCAGGTATTGGAGGATGGTGAGTTGAAGCTGGAGAAGATCCATACAGCGGCGTCGGCAGAGGATCGGCCGACGATGGTCACAGGCAAACAGGCAAGAACTGGCGTCAGTTACCTGTGCATCCAGAATGCTATTTTCAAGGACAGAACCGAGTGTTTGCATGATGAGTTTAAGTCTTAGTCTTAAGTTCGCGTTTCTATTATTAGCAAGATTGCCTAATTCTATATGTAGGAAAGATCTTCTTAGCTTATTATTGTATGAGTAGAACATTGTGAATGTTTGAAGGACAGTACAGAGTTGTATCAATCCAGGTTGTTGGAGTTGATTGTACTTGAGAGAGAGAGGTCTTGAGGAATAGAGATCTAGAGAGAGATCTTGTGCATCTGAGAGAGGTGTGGAAGAAATAAGTTTCTTCAATTGTATTCCTTTTGTAAAGAGTTTAATACAAGTTTTCAGGGTGGTTTCTTGTATCTCTTGCTCTTTGCTATTTATCATTCTAGTTACTTATCTATCTGATTTAATTCCGCGTTTATTGATTTCACAAGTGTAATCATTGTTGGTTGATCCCCAACAAGATATGCATAGTGAAGGCAATTTGATCTTAATGGGAAGGATGACTTTAGTACCATAAATGATTATGGAGTGGCTCTTGTGGGAGTATGATGATTAGTACGGTATGCCCAAAGGGTAGGGAATAATTGCAAGTGCCAATCATGATCGACATCATTGACAATATTTTTGAGGATATTGATAATGGTTTTGTTGGATGCCTCGGCTTGGCCATTACCTTGAGGGTAATATGCTATAGAAAAATGTTGTGTGATGTTATATTCAATACATAGTTGGTCTACATCCTTTTTCTTAAATGATCCTCCATTATCAGATATAATATCAAAGGGGATATCGTAATGGCAAATGAGATGGTTGAAAATGAATTTGGAAATTTGCTTTCCAGTTACGTACGTGAGGGGTATAGCTTTAACCCACTTAGTAAAATATTTGATGGTGGTAAGGATATGTTTATGGCTGTTAGATGAAGTGGGGTTAATCTTTCGAATGAGTTCAAGTCCCAATGTAGAAAATGGCCATGGTGTCAACATCAATTTCAAAGTTTTTGTTGGGGCATGAAGCAGATTAGCATGTCGTTGACATTTGTCCTATTTTTTTACATATGTAGTGGCATTTGCATGTATTGTGGGCCAATAATAAGCAATACACAAGAGCTTTTTGGACAGGACTACCCTGCTAGAATGAGCTCCACATACTCCATGAACTTATCTTAATGCTAGTGTAGACTCTACCAAAGTTAAACAATGAAGTAGAGTTCCATCAAAATTATGATGGTAAAAGGTTGATCCACATAAATTATAATGAGTGGCATAATGAATGAAGGCTTTGGTTTGTTTTTTAAATAGGTTAGGTGGAAAAACTTTGTCATAAAGGTAGTTATAAAGGTCTGAGTACTAGATATAATTAAGACCAACAATATCACAAATTATTGCAACAATTAAAGGTTCATGAGCTAGTGCTGACAAATTCTCGATGAGGAACTGATACTCTAGCTTTATCAGTTTATCAAATTAGAGAACCAATAGTAGCCATGGCATCTATAGTTCTATTACTAGCCCTTGGTATGTGCTCAAACTGAATATTGGAAATTTGTTGCTTAAGAGTGTCGACCATGGCTTTATATGGAACTATCTTGTCATCTTTGGTTTGAAAATGATATGTGATCTGATTGATGATTAATTGAGAATCATCATAAACTTGGAGATTAGATCCTCCTATGGTGTAATAAATAATAGGCCTACCCCCAATCCATGTGCAGTAAATGAACCATCAATATACAGCTTCCACAGCTACTCTTCAAAGGGCGTGTCAATGATGGTCATTATGGATTCATCAAGAAATGGAAATGTGAGTGATTGTGTGTTTATGAAAGGTGCTTCATCAAGTTGGTCTGCAAGAACTTGTCCCTTAATTTATTTTTGATTGACATATTCTATGTCAAACTCACTGAGAAGCATGATCCATTTAGCCATTCTACCTTGCAAAGCTATTTTAGATAGTAAATACTTGAGCGGAACTACTTTTAAAATGACCATGGTCTTATTATTCAACATGTAATGACATAGTTTTTGAGCTACAAAGACCATGGCCAAATAAGATTTTTTAATAGAGGCATAGTTATCTTTATATGTAACCAAGGTATGGCTTAGGTAGTATACAACATTCTCTTTTCCATTGTCATCATGTTGAGCCAAGAGTGCCCCTAGAGCATGGTCAGTAACTAATAGGTATAACAAAAATGGCTTTCCTAGCATATGAGGTAATAGAACATGTAGATTAACAAGATAGTCTTTGAGTTGTTGAAAATCTATTTGGCAGTGATCATCTTAGTGAAATGCAACTTCCTTATTCAAAAGTTATGTAAATAGATGGGACTTATCTACTAATTGAGAGATGAAGCATCGGATTGACTGGATCTTACCCTGCAAACTACAGAGTTTCTTTAAATTGGTTGGTGATAGCATCCTGATTATAGCATAGACTTTAGTTGGATCAACTTCAATCCCTCTATGAGACATGATGAAGCCAAGTAATTTTCATAAATTACACCAAACACACATTTCTTTGGATTGAGTCTGACTTTACACTCTCGTAATATTTCAAATATCTTATGCAGCACCACTAGATTGTCAGCCCTGGTTTTGGATTTTCTTAATATGTCATCAACATGGTCTTCAATAATATCATGCATCATATCATGGAATATGATAGTCATGGCCCTTTGATATATATTTATGGCATTCTTAAGGCCAAATGGAATTACCTGATAGCAAAATGTTCCCCATAGAGTGGTGAATGCTATTTTATGTTGGTCCTCTGGTACTATTTTGATTTAGTTGTATCCTGAAAAGCCATCCATGAGTGAAAGCATTTCATAACCTATCGTGGAGTCGATGATCATGTCAATATTAGGCAAGGGAAAATCATTTTTAGGACAAGATTTGTTGATATCTCAAAAATCAGTATAAATTATAATCCCTTCAGGCTTTTTACTAACAAGTACCACATTAGAGATCCATTCTGAGTAGTCAATGGATCAGATACATCCTGCTTCTAAGAGTTTTTATAACTCTTTCTTTAACAATATAGCAATGTAAGGATGCATCTTACATTTGGTGTCAAGATTAACCATAAGGTGGTGCAAAACCAAGGCGAGGTCTAAATCGGGCATGTTAGAATAGGCCCATGGAAAGATATCTACAAATTCTATTAACAACGCTGTAAAGATGTCATGTTCCTCCTCAGTGAGGGATGTGCCTAATTTTATATTTTTCATGTCTGATGGAGCCCTGATATTTACCTCTGTTATATCATCAACTAGAAGGGTCAAACCATCTTCTAGGATAATAGGCAATGACTTGAACTATTGAATTACGTTAGGGTCCTCTGTTAAGACTAGCTCTTTGACTTCTCCTAAACATGATGAATCTGAGTCCCCTAATAGGATATCTATCCATGTGACAAAAATAGTTATAAATTATTGAATAATTTGATCAAATACTTGTTGTTTCTCAAATCTAAACTCAGATCCATAGGCAAGTTCATCATTGGTGGTTTCTTGGTCTAAATTCAAAGAAGAATAAACACCCCCATCTAATGGTGCTTGAAACAGGTTTTCACCACTAGACTAACCTTTATCTTTACTTTTTCCATGGTCAAAAAGTTCCTCAAAGAGGTTTTCACTTTAAGACCTCAATGTTTTACTTATTTGTTTATGGCTAAGGGTGTTCACTTGCTCTCTAAAATAGGCTTCAGGATCCAATGTGATTGAGAATCTTGATTTGTGATCTCCCAACGGAACATTGTCTCTAAGGCCTAAAAAGTCATAGAATGCCTCATCATTTTATAACTTATCAATCAACATACTAGATTCTTGTTGGTCCCAATCTATTAGTTGGGGATAATATAATGGCAATGGGTTGTGATGAAAGGATAAAAATGGCATTACTATCAAATAGATTGGTTTCAACTAGGTTATCAAAGGTGAAGCTATGATTGAAATCTACTCTGTTGTTGGCATCATCATCACTAGTTGTTGGTGATGGAGTTTGAATAAAATATGTGGGGTCACCTTCAGGTAGTTTAAATCCAAGTCCATAAGGTCTTTCATACTTAGTCATGGAAATTTGGCTCGATGGTTCCTTGTTGATTTGGTCTGAGGCCTCTTCCTTTATATTTGTGATGCTCCATGATCCTATTGGGAATAAGATACTTTGAATTTTTATAACAATTAACTTGGTTTTCATTGTATAACCATGATTCATCCCCTTCAAGAGGGTCAGGTTCTAGGCTAGATGATGGTACAAATGTGACAGGTCCCTTATTTTTGTTCTTTTGTTGCCAATTCATATGTGGGGTGACTTTAAGTCACCCAAAGGTTTTTGGATTCTGAGGAAGATTGGCAATATGAAATGTATTATGGGTCACATACTCTCCCAGTCTATTATCTAAAATGGTGAAATGATTAAAAAATTTAGGAGGGAGCATGTGGGAAAGGAAATCCAAGGTATTAGGATCTATTCAATTATCTGGTGAATGATCAATAAATATAGCCTTTCCTTTATCCTACTTAGAACTTGGATTCATGACATACTGATAATTTTAGCTTTGAAATTCAGCCTCAAGATGCTTACAGCGTTCATATGGGTGTGAATCTCTTGTAATATTCACTTTCATCCCTGGGTGGGAAAACTTGATACATTGGTGCAACATTGACGAGACTGCTTGAATCTCATGTAATCAAGGCCTTCCTAGAAGTATATTATATGATAACTCAAGATCAAGCACATGGTAAAGTGTATCATGGGTCAAAGGCCCAATGATAAATGACAAACTAATGGTGCTTTATGAATCTCTTTTTTTATTATCATAGGCTTTGATGGTTATTTTTTCTGGCTAAAGATCTACCACTGTGTACCCAAGAAGCTTGATGAGCTTTAGAGACACTATGTTGAGGCCAAATCCATTATCTATAAGGACAAGTTTCACTTTATGTCACTTTATATAAAATTCTATGTATAATGAATTATTATGGAGTGGGCCAAGAGAAGATATATCATTTTGGTAAAATGTGACTTGTTGGGCTAGAACTAGGTGTCCAACTAAAGCTTGAAATTTATCATGGGATATGTAACTAGTAATAGTGGATTGGGTCAAAAACTCATTCAAGATGTTCTTATGTATTATTGACGTTCACAACATATCTAAAATAAAAATTTATGCTGATGTCTTATGTAATTGTTCCACAATATCAAACTTCTTGTCTTGGTCAGTAGTGAATGGTTTATTCTGAGGCTGAACGGTTGGTTGGATGACAGGCAAAGTGGTGGATGATTGTGGGTTTGGGATAGTAATATTCAATTGTCGAGTTATGTATATATAATCAAGATTAAATAATGAACCATTATTGATAACTAATGTTGGAAATGGTGTGGGACCAAATAGGACAAGTCTCAATTAACAATGCACTTGCATGTGGTCACATGATAAGGATGAGTTATTGATATAAGTTCCAAAAGGGGAAGTCCTAGTTTATTGGTTTACATGTATGCATTCCTAGGTCAAAAAAGTATTATCCATGTACTTCAATTTAATGTTTTTGTTTATCAATGGTCTAGGATTAATGGAGATGGTATTAACGCTACCCCCTACAATATGACCTATAACCCTATTGTAGTCATGTGCAACTACATGGTAGGTTTGTTGGTTATTACCATTTTGACCTTGGTTTTGTCTATTATTTTGTCATTATGGGTTTTATTACTGATTTTGTTGATTTTTCTAGTTTGGACTTTGATTTTGATAATGTTGATTTTGCTACTGCACTAGTAGTTGTTATTGTTGTTGGTGATTATTTTGTTGCTGATGATTGTTATGTTGAGGAAAGGGGTTTTGATAAATCCAAAGAGTTTGATTGAAAGTGTAAGTACCGTTATTCAATGCTATCTCCCCATTCTCCAACATATTCTCAATTAGATGTTTGATTGGACACATCTTTGTAGATTATGTCCGTTCACTCGAGGTAGTCACAAAATTCATTTTCACAGTACCAATCAAGATAAGGAATGCTTGTAAATAATGCTTTAGTATAGGCCAACTAATCAAATTAGTGGAAGCAATCTTGTGAAATACAAACTCAATATGTTCTCCTAGGTCACTAAAGACATGACATACATGCATGGTTCACCTAGGAGGAGGGGTTTACAATGGTAAAGGCTACTATATTTGTTGTGTAGGTCTTAGTTTTTATGCTTGGGGCATTGTTTGGAGAGGTCACTAGGTAGGAGTAAGATGAAAATGTGGTGCAGATGATGTTTACTTCATTTGGACATGATGGGATTTGATTACTTCATTTCTCATAACATTCCTATTAGGGTTGAATTGCTTCGATCTTTCTTGGTTATTGGCTTGTATCGATTGTGATGCTAGTACTTGAATAGGATGTTGGTCATTTCCCTGATTGGTACCTTGATTTTGATTAGTTGAATTAAGCTTGATAACTCCTTTATTGATGAGCACTCACTCAATCAACAAGGTTTTATCGATTATTTCCTTGAAAGTATGTGCACATTGTAGTTCTAAATGATAAGCTATCTCACTATGTAAATTTTTGGTAAACATAACGGCTAATTGTTTATCCGATAAATTATGGGTGAAACAGCTTACAAGGGTTTTTTTCTTTGCTTGCATTAAATCCACTAATAAAATATCATGCTTGAGATTATAGGAAAAGTGTTGAACAAACTTATCAGAAAGATCATCAAAATCCATTACTAAATTTTTGGGCAACTTTAAAAACCATTCCAAGGCTTGTCTAGCCAAGCTCCTTGGAAAAAAAAGCTAAAGGTATATGTCGCTCTATGCCAATGGTTGACATGCAACAAATAATTTGGTAAAATGAGCCTTAGGGTTACCTTTCCCTTTGTATTTGTCAAATTTTGGTGGTTCGTATCCTAAAGGAAATGGTATCTATAAGTACTCCATATTGAATGGATAGGAACACACGTCATCTAATTTGAAATTTTTAGTCTGTTTCCCAGCCTAAATGGTAGCAATTGCATCCTTCATCTATTGTAATTCTTGGGATAAGAAACTTGAAGAAACATTGGTTTAAGAAATAATATTGGTTTGGATAGATGGTTGGGAGGTCACAAGTAGGACATTTTAACCAAGGTACGATGGGGATACCCATTAGGGTATATTGGTTTGGTTGGGGAATGGGCCAAGAATATGCATATGTGGATTAGGATGTACTTGAAATTGCATATTTGGTTGTGCAATATTCTGGTTTGGGTTAGCTATAAAGGTTTGACTTAGAGGATTTTATGGTTGAGACAAAGGGATATGACTATATTGTGCCTACTGTGGTTGATAAGGGACATGTTGATTAATTGAACCTTGTTGTTGAGTGGGAACTTGTAGACCAAGACCTTGTCTCTGAATTTGTGGCACATTTTGAACCAACTATTGTCTAGTAGGTACTTCAGAAACATGGGGACCTCTTTATTTCATGAATCCCTATGGGGAAATGAAAATAGGTTATAGATTTGACCTCTATCATTGACCAATATTGGCATGTTGTTGACTAGTCATTGCTTGATTCGAAATTGGAATATTAGTCTACAATAGAAGAGGTATGTTCATCGTTACCTGGCAAGGTAGAACATTTGTTGCCTCTGATTAAGGTGGAAATTGTATTTATACTTTGTTGTGATGATACACTAGATTGTACCTATTGTTGTGGAATACTATTTGTTACTTGTTGAGGAGGACTAGGATTCGTCACATTATATCATTGAGGCATGACATTGGTCATTATTTGATTACCTAATCTTGTAGGTTGTATACTTGAGGGAGCAATCGATTAAGGTTGGGGTGTAGAAACTCCTATTCCCTGGTATGATGATCTACCCTTGGGATTGACTACAAGCACCTATTTTTGGCTAGTTGTTTATGCATTAGTACCACTTGGATCAGGATTGGACATTGTTTGCACATTGTCCACTATGTTTAGCTCACTATTTTGTGTAGAGGCTGAAGATACTTCTTCAATAACAGGCATGTGCATCAAGTTATCTATTAAAGTGGTTTGTATGAATGGGTCAGAACTTGAATTCTCTTATCCAGTTAACTCTATCAACCCTCCTATTAAAGGAACTAGGTCAATAAGAGGCTTACTCACCATGTTTATTTGATTGAAATTTTGTGCTAGATTTAGGTAAGTTTTATATGCTTTCTGAAATTGGTTAAAGTGATATTCCATGATGTTTTTGCCTCAATTAGATATATTAATATCTTGATATGTTATTTGGACTAGAGCCATAGGATTGCTAGAAGAAGCTTGTGGCTCGTAAATGATATTATGGAGCACTCTTACTAGACTTGGTAAATTTTCATGGGGGAAGTCTGTTGGAAACTTGGCCCCTACCTCTATGGCTCTAACCAAAATCTCATCTTTGTTCTCTAACAAATGTCAAAAAAAAATGGATCATATGTGAAATCCATATTAGTAGAATATGACGATTGAAGAATTGGCTTGTCCACTATGGGTATTGTAGCCAAGTATTATGCGGTTTGTTCTTGGTCTTGTTCTGAATAAGGTGGTGTGTTAACTAGATAGTTAGCCAATGGATCTTCACTTTGTGCCCCTGATTGAGTATTATAAAAGGGATAAGAGTCCATCTCATAAGAAATATTATCTGCATAGGGGTCTTGCACCATTTCTTCCTGCACAATGACATTACTAATCCCTAGATTGTACATGAGTCCACTACAAGTTTAGGAATACATGTTGGGATCCATAGTCAATGTTTTGCGATAAAAGGTCAAAGAGTTCTACAAACTCTAAAAAGGATAATGTCTAAAACAGATGATGTCCCAACTTGATCTAGATTCATCAAAAGGTTTATGTAAAGATTTGTGATGAAACAAGCTAGCATGAAGTATCTAACATTTCCCCGTTCACACAAAGATAAGCAAGTAAATGGACCAAAAATCAAAATGCTAAACTCTAAGGTTGAAGTGTTTCAAATCAGTCTAATCTAAGAATTTAAAAGTTGAGAGGTCTTTTGGCCAAATGCAACATCAAAATCTAGGCTTAAATAAGGCATGTGCTAGGACTCTTGGCCAAATGATGCCAAAAGCTCGACATTGAAATAGATGAAAGTTTTAATCTAATGGATTTGAAACAATTCTAATAAACACTAGGCATTTGATTCTTGGACATGAACTTGATCAACTAGGTATAAGGTATGAAAAAAAATGAACTTTTAGAAATCATTTATTTTGTCACAAAAAATGGTATAAAACTTGGTTCTTTTGACAAACAAACTAGACAAAACTGAACAGTATAACTATTTTAGACAAAAGATCAAAAAAGTACACTTGGATTGGTCTGAAAATGTAGGAACAAATTTGGAACTCTATACAAGAGGGTCTATGAAACAATATTTGAAATGTTTTGGACAGCGTAACGATGCTATACTACCCAAAAGGTGTGACAAAAAGGTTTTTTTAAAAAAACTCTCTAAGGCAAAGATGTTTTTCTACAATTTTGATAGCATAACACTACTTTCCTTGACTCAAAATGTTGTGGTGGATAGAATCAAAGTGCAAGTTTTTATAAAAAAATGGCTTAAGTCTATCAAGTGATGACAATGATTATGAGTCTTAAACGACCTTCAACCCCAAATCAAAATTAAACCTAAGTTCTCTCAAGTTTAGTGCAAATGGTGAACCCACTTAACGCATCATCCCTATCAAATTATAAAGGTGAAATTTTGAATTTAGATTATAAGTGAAGGATTTAAACAACTTTGGTAAAGGTCTAGACTCAATTGGGCAACATAACTCTGCTAAAGTGGATGATATGACTCTCAAGCTTTTGATGAACTTTTGAACAAGGCAAATTGATGATCTCACACGGGCAGCATAACGCCTCAAAGGAAAATTTGGACTATGTGTTTTGTTTGGATTATATGTTTACACCAAGTTTTGACTCCAAACAAGACTTTAATTAATCACTTTTAACTCCTAAACTAACAAGGTTGCTTTGTATTGTTGGAATCCATTAGTATACATCATTTCAGAGAATTTTAAGTGTTCATCCAAAAGTAAAAGTGCATTATATAGCAGGGTTTTTACACCCTCCCTTCTCTCAAATGATAGTACTGTGACATGGACCTTGAGGCGCACCTTACACCAACAATACTTTCACAACAAGTAGGGATTTTTTTAAGATCTAACAAGTTTTTGAATGATCTAAGGGAATCAATTTCATGATAAATTTCATGCCAAACAATACAAAAGAAAATTCATATTTTGGGTCTATATCACTTGGCTTGTTACAAAAAGGTCTAGTCCTTTTTGCAACCACTACATTTTGTCATTCACTCAGTGTAGTATGATGTCCAAAGTGTCACTATGTCCCATGTGCAACTCCAATTAGGATTCAAATGAAGTCAATATCGAGAGGTGAAACCCTAGGTCAAAGCTTCTTTAAAGAACTTATGGGAGGTGATGAAGTCCCCCTCGCAAGCCAAGTTTACATAAAAATAAAGAAAGCATGAAAGTAGAAAGACTTTAGGGTCATTTTCAAGATCACCCAAACTTTGATGAGTTTTTGGGGAGTGATTTAGATTATTTTCTTTCTAAGCCTTGGATTAGGGTACTTGAAATAGGAATGTCTCTTTTGATTCCAAGGGTTCCCTAAAGGGGACAAATGGAAGAGCATACATGCAACATCCCTCTTTTTGGTAACAAAAATTTAACCTAAACAACCAAGTAAAAATAAAAATCTTTGAAAAGGTGAGTTCATTTTTAAGCCCAAATGGAAAATGAGGTGGTGTTCATTTGACCCCTTGGTCTTAGTTGTAACTTTGAAAAACATTCACCATAAACATCTAAATTTTTCATTAAACACCAAAACAAAGTCCTTAATTGATTTTTAAACATGTAAAAGGTGATTTAAAACATGTTTTAAGCAAATGTCAAGCTTGGTCTTGCAGCAAAAATGTCAGCATGTCCTTTAGCTTTGAATCTCCTTTTGGTTTGAAATAATAAACTTTAGAAAAAGAGCTCTCAGGTTTGTGTTTTAAGAAAAACACAGTAACTGATGTTCGTTTATATAACTGATGATGGTTACATTTTCTACCAGATGTTGGTTATCTAACTGACATCGGTTATACCAATGTGACTGATGATAGGTATAAAATCAATGTCAGTTTTGTTAACCAACATTGGTTAAGCTATACAACTAATGTTGGTCTTACTAACCGATGTCGGTTACTGTGTAAAATCGTGACAAAAAAAATGGCAAAATAAAGTTAGAAAATCAATTTTCAAGAGTTTTAAGGGTCTAAATGAATATTTTTAAGTTGCAAAATGATCTTCTTCAAGTGTGAGATGTGTCTATTCCCACCGGACATGCCATATGTGATTTATGAGTTTGACTAAAAAGAGGATGGTTAGTATGGTTTTAGTTCAAAAATGAAAATAAAATGAAAGAAACACATTAATAACATAACATCTCTAGGCCTAGACACTAGGGAGAGCTTGGTAAAAAAAACAAATGACAAACACAACTAAAAAGTAAGGAATAAAACATAAGAATTCCTTCACCTTCCTTGGATGCTCCAAATGCCTTTGTAGTAGTGGCTTGCTTGGTTTTGTGCTCTTGAAGTCCTTGGCAATGGAAGTTTGGCTACCTCCATCTCTCCTTAGCACCTTTGGCTTGTGGCTTGGCTTGGATTGGAATAAATTTAGCATGGTAACACTAATTGAAATGGATCCTTGAAGATATTTTTGCATTATAAGTCTACACTAAAATATCTTGGAAATGATGTTCATGGCCTCTCTATTTATAGATTTTTATGTTAGGATCCTCCTTGGAGTACAATTGATTACCTTTGTATAAGCAACTAAACACGGAATTAAACTAGAAGTAATAAGTAACTATAAATTAGAAACAATAAAGAATAGGAGATACGAGAAACAATACAATTTGTATTAACACTCTCTTCCAGAAGGAAATACAATGAAGAAATCACACTCTTCTCACACCTCTTGGGTGTACAGTAATTCTCCCTCAAGAGTTCTCTCTCTCAATCAATTACAACCAACTCAATATTGAGTTGTTCCCTCCAATGACAATCAACCCAATGGTTGTTGTTGCCTACTCTCAAGCAGATCTTCTTGATCTTGCACCTTGCAAATCTAATTGACCTTGATTACCCACAGATCTTCTTGATCTTGCACACCCTACAGATTCAATTGATCTTGCTTACCTGTAGATCTTCTTGGTCTTGCACTCTTGCAGACCTTCTAGATCTTACACTTGAGGATCTAATCCTTTAGTCCCCTGATTACAATATAGCCCCGTGGGTCTCTTACATAGATCCCAAACCAAACAATAATTAGAAATGCAGACTCAAGACTAAAATTAGTATTTACATGCAAACTAACTGTTCTCCTAAAATTAGCAATTCTAATTCTAGAAATGCCGCCTAGAAATGCACAGACGACTGATGTCAATTCTTGTTTGACCGATGTCGACTGATCCCTAATCGATGCCGGTTACTGTGTAGTTGGAGATAACCAATGTTGGTTGGCCTGACTGATGTCAGTTATTGTGTCACTCAGCAACCTCCACATTTGCATACTAGTGAAGCTTTTAGCTCCATAACTTAACAATTTACAAATGTCTAAAATCAACCTGAGCCGTCCATCCTAAAATTGAGATGTGTGGTTGAGGATTAAATTCAATTTTTGGCAATAAGTTTCTAATTATCCTCACCATGACATTGGAAGAAAGGGCAATTAAGAGGCATGAAGGGCATCATGGAAGGCATTGATGAGGTATGGAGGGCATGAATCCTGATATTTGTGGCATTTATAGCCTAGGGATGTCTTTCCAAGAAATGAGGTCACCTGATGATGTAGGTATTCAATATTCATTTCCAAAAATAAGTATTTAACAAGTTTCCATGGAATTATTAATTATGCCTTAATTTGGGTTAATTAGCTCTTAAGCATGTTTAAGCATTTTGTACACAAATTACTCAAATTGATCAGAATGCCTTATTATTGGTCCAAAATTTGATTGGATTAGAATTAGAAGTCATTGTCAGATGCATTAGAACCATATTCTTATTTAGTATGTTACCAACAAAAAATAACATAGGCACACATCTTGTGTGAGATATTTGATAGGAAAGAGAAATCCAGAGCACCTAATTGTAAAATTGGCCTTTTGAGTCAAAATGCTCTGATCAAAGTTAGCTATCCCATAAATTTCATTACCCCATTTAGGGATACCCTAGCCAAAATCAGCACTTGAATATGTCATTTTCATATCATTTAGCATGTTTTAGTTTTTTTAGGCCAAATTGTGTATTTTAGGTAAAAATTGGCCAAAAGCCTATTTGGAGGTTATTGGTGGCTAGATTTAGGTGTCTATAAGAGGATTATTATTACCTTTCCATTGGAATCTATCACAAAGAACCTTCACCAACTTGCTTGAGGCTATGAAAGGTTCCCTATGCATGGAAATAGTTGGAAGCATGGATATTGGGATTGGTCCTTTTATAGAGGCACAGATAGTGTCCATGGCATCACAACTTAAAAAATTTATGGTAAATAATGCATATGATACATGCAATGGAATTTGGTGTGCCGACTATGAAACTAAAGGGCATACAAGGAACAAATTCTCATGTAAGAACATCCACATGGTACTAAAACAAACTTGTGAAATCTACCATGAAGAACATGATGTACATTCTTGTCCACTTTTTCAATGGGCCATGAACACTAAGGCATCTGAGTATTGTAAGATTTGTGATGCCTATACTCATGACACTAATGATTGTCGAATGATCAATGATATTCATGAAGCTCGAGCATGCAGTACATGCCAAACCTCAGTCTCCAATACCTAAGACAATGGTGGCTACCATGGGTAAGGAAGAGGATACATATGAGGTGGTGGTTGGTTTCCATTGAGGAATTTCTAAAAATGTGTGTCACTAGACCACTATCAAAGGGATTGCATAGAATACCTAACCTATACATTTTGTAAGAAGGACCATCACCTATAAAAGTGTCTTGATCTATATGCAGCCATCACTAAAGAGCATAATGAAAAGGGTGCTGACATGATTCAAATAGATAAACCATAATGGCTTGCACAATCAATCATCCCAATCATGTAACAAGTAAATATCACCACTCCTAGTGGGGGATAGACTCAATCCATAGCTAACTTGGTTGAAAAGGTACATCAAGAAGAACCATAGGCAAGGAAGTACCCTAATATATAGTAGAAAAAGGATGTCCTTTATGATACAATGGCACTTGTGTGAGATCTCTAAGGTGAGATTCAATACCTCAAGTATAAGGATGTGATACAACACACTATAGTGCAAAGGGAAGCAAAACCTCAACTAGTGGTGTAGGACAATTTTTAGGAGTTGTGCAAATGTATGCTAGAAGAGGATATTATTCCCTAGCTCAACGCTTGGTTTAAAAGTCAGGCCCACTTACCAAATGAAGTTCGCCTCACCTAAGTTGGCAAAGTGAATATTACTATTTAAATCATGCCTGACATCAGGAAACACCTAATTCCTTTTCCATAGAAGATGGAGAGATATTGGTTAATGTTGCTATCAATGGATGGGTAATCCAAGATATTCTTGTAGTTACTAGCATGGAAATTAATGTTCTCACTAAAGATGCTTGGAAAAAAATGTCTAGTCCATCCCTATTGCCCTCTCCTCATGTCTTGATTATGGAAAATAAGACTCGAGTGTATCCTATTAGAGTCTTTAAGAATTCCACCATTGACATATTTGGGGTTCCCTTCAAGGTATATTTCAAGGTCAAGGAGTTAGAAGAAGCTTATGATTATCCATCCCTACTAGGAAGGCTTTAGTGCTATGAGAATCATGCAGACTTGAGATTTAAAATCTAATACATTAGCTTTGAGAATACCAATCAGCACGTAGTAATACCTTTAGACCAAGCACAAAGACCTCCCTATATCAAGCCCATAAGTGGTGATGAAGACATCAACCACTTGTAAAATGTTACTGCTCAAAATGATGAACAACATGATCTAATGCCAGATGGTATTCTCCAGTAGATGGACAACCAGTTTATCTCAAATACTATAAGCAATGTTTGTAACTATTGGGACCATGGTGACTAAAATCTCATAAAAGGTTTTGTAGCATTGTAAAAATAGGAGAAAGCATCCCGTGCTAGCTTCCTAAATGTCACAATTTTTTTCCCCTCATGGGTTTAGCAATGAGAGGACCTCTGCTAGGACCACCACTTGAAAGACTTGATGAAGTCCCATGGTTTCAAGGACAAATGGATCTTCATGACTTTGTTTAGCACCTTGAAGAGTTCTATGATACTGAGAATAATAAGATGAGGTCATTAGATCACATTTTTTATGCTACCACCTCCAAATGGTGGCATACTCATAAAGAGCACCTTTTATACTAAGGATCAAGTGCAAGCTACCATACACCACAAATTTCATGATGAAATTAAGGTTAGAGTAACACTTAATTATAGTGGTGTGTAAATACCCTAACCTTAGATCTTATGAAATAATATGGCAAATTGAGGACACATTCTTACCAAAATACCTCTAGGTGCATGCATTCTATGGGACTTTATGAAATTAGGCATGGGCATGGTATATTCATAAAGAGAGGCACATGAGTACCAAGTTCTGGTAGTTACTAAAGGGTAACATGATGTCGGTGCTCTCTTAATCTTCACCAAGGATGGACTTATGCCTCACCCTTCAAGCCATGTGTGAAGTAATTATTAGAGACCTAAGTCCCATTAAAGACCACCTATGTCATATTTATTAAGAACTTAAAGAACCCTTGTATTTATTCACTGATCCCCCCACCCAATTAGTTCCTACACCATCAATAGTGCCTAGTGAAGAACACCATTAAAAGATCTACCTGGGAAAGCAAAAACTCATCTTTCAAGTAGACAAAGGTGAAGGGTCTACTTCACTCAACCCTTTGACTAATCATTTAGATGTCCTTACAAGTATTAGTTCATAAAATATTTAGGACACAAATTATCCAATGGAAAACCATTATCATGGACCCATTCAAACTATTCAATGTAAAATTAGCATGGAGCAAGAGGTAAAGATGGCTACAATTAAAAATTATTGGATGGACATAGAAATTTACAAGATTTTTGAGTTGTTTAAAGAATATCAAGATGTATTTCAAAGGAATTATAGTGAAATGATATGATTCCACCCTTCCCTAAGAAATATTCACATAAATATAATTGATGGCGCTTGCCTCGTGAAGAAATGACATACAAGATAAACCCCAACCTCCAGGGATGAGTGAAAGAGGATTTCGATAGCATGCTCTGTGCCAAAGTAATTATTCCCATTTTGAATCTACATGGGTCAATACCAGGTTAATTAGTATCAAAAATGATGGGTATATCCATATTTGTGTGGATTATCATGTCTTAAATGCATCTTGTGTGATAGATCCTTTCCCAATGCCTTTCACAGAGGAAATCTTATAAGGTGTTGTCAGTTATGAAGTATACTCTTTTACCAATGGGTTATTAGGGTACCACCAAGTCCAGATAGCTAAGGAAGACCAATTCAAGACTAATTTTTCTATTTAATGGGGATATTTTGCCTATATCATCATGCCTTTTAGGCTGAAAAATGCCCTAGCAGTGTTTTCACAAATAACAATTGAGACTTTCAAAGATTTCATTCATAAATTCCTCCAAGTTTACCTTAATAACTAGATGGTATAAAAGTTAGTCAAGGATCATTGTGACAATATGAGACTCATGCTTGAGCATTGTAGAGTGTTATAAATTTACTTAAATTTGAATAAGTGCATGTTTGTGACACCTTTTGGCATACTTATTGGGCATATCATTTGTAAGGAAGGACTCCTAGTGGACGCATCTAAGGTCTTTGTTATTCTCTATCTACCAGTACCCAAGAATCAACATGAGGTGTGTGCTTTCTTAGGACACATAGAATATTACAAAAAATTCATTTAGGCTTATGCCAAGATTGCAACACCCTTGGAAGAGCTTTTAAAACACAATGAATAGTTTATATGGACTAATTCTTGTAAAGGAGCTTTTAAAAAACTCAAAGAAAGGTTAGTTACTACTCCTATCTTGTAATTCACTGATTGGATGAAGCCTTTTCATGTCCATTTTGATGCATATGGGATGACATTCAATGTGATACTTGCACAACTAGGTGAAAGACACTTAGATCACCTAATTTACTTTTCTAGTAAGAAGCTAACATCTGCTAAAAGGAACTACACCACCATTGATCACGAAGCTTTATTTATGGTTTATTCTCTATAAAGGTTTAGTAAGTACCTTCTAGCCACTTTATTTACATTCTATATAGATCATGAGGCCTTTAATTATATTATCAATAAACCAGTACTACATGGGAGAATTTTTTGTTGGATTGTCCTCTTCCAAGAATTCTAGTTTTCTATAATAGTAAAGCTTGAGAAGACCATTATGGACCTGATCATTTATCTCGAATTGAAAATAGAGAACCCCCACATGACATAGAAGATGATCTTCCTAACATACAAATATTTTTAATTACTTGGGTATCTGAAGAGCTGGAAGATATTATAACATTTCTCAACACTAGTTTCATGCCTAACTCCCTCACTCTATAGGAGAAAAAGCAATTTGTGGTCTGCACCACACCTTATTAGCTCATAGCAAGGGATATTTATAAAATGGATCGTAACAAGGTGCTTTGATGATGTGTAATGTAACATGAGCACCCTAAGGTGTTATGAGAAGTCCATAAATGTATTGATAGAGGATACTATGCTAGAGAAGCTATCATGTGTGAGGTGATACTTGCTGGACTCTGGTGGCCAATTTTATTCAAAGATGCAAAGGCATATATTAGATAATGTGATGTTTGCCTTTATGTAATAAAAATTAATAGGAGAGATGCAATGCCATTATGACCTATTCCTTCTCAAGAACCATTCAAAAAATGAGCTATTGATTTTGTACATCATAACTCTAGTAGAATGCCAAATGGGCTATTAGTACATCATTGCATCAACTGACTACCTCATGCATTGGGTTGATGTAGTTCCAACAAAATATTATACTATAAAAAATACCATGTAATTCATTCGAGATAACATTATAACATGGTTTGGATGTCCCATAAGCTTCACTAATGATCATGGAACCCAGTTCTTAAATGAGATGATTTGCATCTTCTTGGCCAAGTTCATGATTGTGCATCACAAGATAGCACCATACCACCTCTAGGCCAATGGATCAGTTGAAGCCTTCAATAAAATCCTTGATACCACTTTAATAAAAAATTGCAATGTTGGTTAGATTGATTGGGATGATAGAGTATCTGTAGTAATTTGGGCCTACCAAACTACATACAAGCACCTCAACAAAAGTACACCATTCAACCTAGTGTATGGAAAAGATGATGTCATGCCAGTGGAGTTCTTAGTTCCATCTCTTTAGATATCACATATGGGAAACCTAAATGATGAAGCCTATTTAAAATCTTGGCTTGATGATTTGATGAAACTAGATGAGACTCATTTTCTCACCCACTAGAGTCAAGATGTTGAGAAATGCAAATAAAAAGCATGGCACGATCACCATCTAAGGAACAAAATCTTTTCTCCATGCATGAAAGTTATATTATATTATTCCAATTTTACATGCCACCTTGTAAATATACACATCCATTTGGATGGTTTGTTCATATTTTGTAGCATTCGACCTACTGGGGCTTGTCGATTAAAATAAATGGATGGTCAGTTCCTCCTGAGGCACTATAATGGCAGTCATCTTTGACCGTATTGTGATTCTATTTAACTACACTTTTGTACTCAATAAAGATTAAGGCCATTAGGTTAATTTTTTTTCTTTCAATAAAAATCATTGCCCTTGAGGCACACATTTCTTTTTTAATGTAATTTTGAATTTTTGTACTTAGTGTGTTTTCATGGAGGACCATGAACCCCTTTTAGTGTGGGGTGAGGCATCATACATGTGACAATCATAATAAGATTTTAAGTTAAGATTAGATAGGTAAGACATGTGGGCACACAAGTACTAAAGGCATGAAAGTCATCTAAGGTGTGTAAGTGGTTAAAAGTACATGAGTTATTTAATATACTTTGAAATCACTTCGAGAGATTTTTACCATTTTGAGTAACAACTATTTTCCACTACACTAGAAAGGTGGGACATAGTTGTCTTCCAATATCAATAAAGGTATGAATAAAGGATGGGTCATTAATATAACAAGGTTATTTATGATGAGAAGCATGTGAGTGGAATGATGGGACAAATTTGTTAAGGCACTAAATGCTCAATACAAGATTTAAAGTACGAAGGTCATTAAAAGATGTGCATTGATGAATCAAGGTGATGAGGAGGGGAAAGGAATTAATGGGGTTAAACCCCCCCCCCCCCCCCCCCAAAGGTCCTATAAATAATCTTGTTAAAATCATCTTCAAATTGAGCAAAGTGTGAATGGTGAACTAGAGAACCAGAGACTAATGAAACTAAATTTCTTATAGACTAGGGTGCTTAAAAACTTGGTGAATTCATGAAGGTTATTTCCCAAATGAGAAGAGAGACTGTTAAGTTCATATTGGTGTATAGTAGTGGGTATCTTTGAATTTGTAGGTTATAGGTCTATCATTATTGAAGCATGAATCTTGAGAGCCAAAGTAAGTTGGGTTGACACCATGTATTCATTCAAAAACATGGGATGGTTGTAGATTAACGTTTGAGCACCATGAAGGGGAATGTGCCTGAATAAAAAGGCTAAAGAATTGAAAATATTCCAACCATGCTAAAGAAGGAAGAGGTGAGTGGAGGATATTGGTTCCCTATTAGGGAGGAGGCACCAAAAAACCCAAAGCAAAGTCCTTAAAAAGTATAGAGGATAGAAGGAGTGTTGAGAGAATGAATAAAAGGAGAAGTGAGAGAGAATGTGATAGAGAAAGAAAAGATGGTGAATAAAGTGAAGCAAACATAGACCTCTTTAGTGTAGAATGCCCCTGCATCTCCCCCTCCATCTTTGTTAATAGAAGAGATGCAATACCTAGAGTTGGTCTTGCATGCAGAGAACTAGGTCTTCAAGGTGTCAATTGCCATAATTTTTGACTATAACCACCATCAACTAGGAAACAATGTAGAGCTAAAAAATGACTACCAATCTAGACCACCAACACAAGGAATTAAGTGGTCTATGACTTGTTGATTAAGAACCATTTAGACAAGGTGGGCCTCTTCCAAATTTTTACGTTGCCATACTTTGGTAAGCCTACTAAGGTAGTTCATCTCCTCCTATCACACATCTATGAGGACTACATCAACTTCACAGGGTGTAACATGAATATCACCCCAAAAAGGATAAGTAATGTCATGGGACTTTAGTGCTTGGGGATGAATGTCCTGGATGACTTAGTTGGTACAGAGTAAATTTAGCATATCATCATGGCACTTATGTACTAGAAGAAAGTGCATGCAATGCAGATATGGAACCTATAGGATCCCACCCTTAGAGTCATAGAATGGATCATTTATACCAAGGTCAGAGGGACCGATCAATGGAAGGAGGTGGACATGGCCCACCTACACATTTCTCACCAAGTCTCCTAGGGAATAAAGTATAACTGGGCATTGTATTTTTCCTAGAATATAACTAAGGATATAGATAAGGCCCAAAAAATGCCCAATTATAGGTTTCCTTTGGGATCAATCCTATTATTATTGGTTTTTGATGAGATCAAGGTACTTGATTATAGTTCAAGATCATTGAAGTGGGTGTACCCCCCACTCATAGGCCCCCCACTAAGTGCTTTAAAGCATTTACCTATCCCCAACACATTACCCCATCTTATAAGATGAATATGAGTTACTAGTTCGATGGGATGAAGGTAGATTTTGGAAATGAATGGTGCATCGCAAAGGATTTGCCTCCTTGGCAACATACCAAGTAGAATTTGTTGTAAAAAAACATTAATCCCTGGTGCACATTCACATGAATCCTTTGGGAGAGATTTCAACATGTCTTAAATTGCCCTATGCATTATTTGCATAGTACTTCATTGATTTTGTTAACTAGATATATGGTGTGCAACAAACCATTCTCTAGGTAAATCATATCAACACAGAGCACCAAACCCTCTAAAAATTGTATGTATATCTAGGCAAGAAGGCCTTTATAGAGAGATGGAAACTGACTTAACCAATATCAAGGTTAAGGATATCCTAGTTGAGGATCAAGTCCATAAATTTTTTTATATGATATGCCCCTACCAATACCCTCAATATAGAGACCCCAAGGAAAGGTTCCCAAAGCACCACAACCATGAAGGAATCATCCAGAGTCGAGTGCCAGTTCAAGTGTGTAATAGTCCCAATAAAAATGGCAAAGGACAATAGAGGTGTAGCCCTCCAAAGCCATTTCTTCTTACCCATCCGTACTACATCCATCTTCACCTCACACTTCACCTTCACCACCTCATCCATCTCCATCCCCTCCTCACACTTCATCACCTCTTGCTTCACTTTCCCTTACTCATTCCACTCCTTCCCACTCACTAACCCTGAAACCTTTGTGTCTTCAGCCAACTCCCCCACATTCTCCACCTCCATGACCACTTTTGCCTCCACCATCTCCAAGGAATGGCATAGGGTAAACATCACAATAGCCTCTAAGGAAAGTGCCTCAAGGGGACCTCTCTTAGGTATAGATTCATAGTTTAGGATCATACTATTTCAATTTATTTCCTTCATTTCTTAGTTCTAAAAGTAGATAAAAAAAAGTGAGTATTAAGGTGTGTGGATGAATACCTGATATAATGTGTATGTTGATCTAGATGAATGTGATAACTCCTCTTTGGATAGGGAGGATAACCAACAAATCACAAGAAGACTAGAAGATAGTGTTGTTAGATGGTAGGTTGAGTGGATTGCCTAGCGTATGCTAGATATAATAAGCAAAAGGATTTTTAGGAGGTTATCAATACACTTTTAAGACAATTAAGTCAAAAATGATATAATAAATATAATTTCATTCAAATGATAAGAAAATAGATATGCAAAAAAGATAAGTAATGTACCTAATAAAAGACATGATGCACAAGTGTATTAAGTTCAAATTTAGAGAATCAGAGCAAAGTCTATAGACAAGTTAGGAATAGAAACATGGGTTTGATTAGTTAAAAGGGGGAAAAATAAAAATATGTTATTTTATTTGATAGTAAACATTGGTGGTCAAGGTGACTGATAATGGATGGATTGACTAGCGATGGTTTGGTAATCGGTGATGGTTGTTTTGACTAGTGATGGTTGCAATAACCATTGATGGTTTCCTGTGGGTGCCTATGGAGGATTAAAAGGATGGTGGAGATGAGGTAACTAAGGGGTAGAAGGAGGGGTATGGGGACTATGGATAAGGAAGGATGTGCAGATATACTGATCAAGATAGAAAACTCAAATGATAGAAGAAAATTCTAAAACAAGTAAATGATCCCTGTATGATGCTAAGTGAATGATAGTTGAAACCTAAAGAGAGTTGAACAACATAACAATACTCCTACCTTAAAAATTCATGTGGCTAGAGCTTCATGGTCTTGGATGCCTACATAAATAGAATAAGAGAATTTGGATGCAAATTTTTGGGATCTACAACCCTTTTAAGAGCCCTACATTTATAGAAAAAATCTTGCTAAGTGAGGAGGGAAGCTTTGAGGGATAGTTGATAAGTTGGGAGGATAAAGATGCCTATTTTCATTCATTTTTAAAAGTTAGTTTTAAATCAAGTTACCATTTTGGAGGATGTTGTTCTCAATCAAAGCTAGCAATGATTTTAAAGCTTAAGTCAAGGTTTATGACCATAACCATCAATGATTAGGGTCAAATATTGATGGTTACCTAACCAGTGATGGTCGAGGGCCATGAGAAAATGAGTGAAAAGGGCCTAACTTAATTGATATGTTTAGAGGGTGTTTTGACATAATGAAGTCATAAATAGGTTTTAGTAGGTTAGGTGGGGTCCATAGGTCAAGAATGACATCAAAACATTTTGCCCCTTTTTATTATGTAGCTTTAAGCAAGTTGTAGAAAAAAATAGGTGGTTGGTCAAGGTCTTAGTCTAGTTACCCCAAGTGTGGGAGGGAGGAGGTGTTCCACCTCAAACCAAGAGTCAATGGGGTATGGGAAAATTGGGTTGGGGTTCGACAATAGGTAAAATTAAGGTCATAAATTTGTTGAACCTAACACATGTAGAGTGTGAATATGTGTGAGATTTAAGAGCATGCAAAGACTAACATTGCCATGTTGGGATCAATAAGGTCATGTCCTAGGATAAGCAAGAAGGTAACTAGTCCTTAGCATTATGCATAGATGATTGGGTCACACTTGTCAAGTGTCTTATAAAGGGTCAGTGTTTTCTCAATTATCCAGGGTAAGAAGTGCTCTTGAGAAGAACACAAATGTTTAGGTCATGCATGAGGTAGTGTATGTATGTAAAAATTCCATCAGGGCAAATTTGGTTAAAGTGGTCATTATGATCAAAGAAAATTCATCATAATGTGTACGAAGAGGTTGGTATCAACATCGAGATAGATGAAGGTAAATGGTTTGGGTTATTAGTTAGGTAGGGGTGGTTGAGCTGACTCCTAATGCATGAGGCAAGAGGACATTGCCTACATAGTTTGGTGGATAATGAATCTGATATGGAATTAAGGCCTAATGTAGTTCTTGGTGTTTGGGATAAGGGACTCTCGATGAGGTAAGAAATGGGTTGCCCCATGTGAAGGTAGGTCAAGATTCTAGTTGAGGTGATAAGAAAGAAATAAAAAAAGTTTAGAAAGTTGAACCCTAACCATCGATGGTCAAGGTTAACTGGTGATTATGGGATGATAATTGGTGGTTAAGGTCCATCATCAAGGATGTTGGAAATTTTGATTATTATTGTCAACCATCAATGGTTATCCAACCATTTATGGTTGGGTAAAAACCCTAAAACTATGGACAAAAGGTCAACAAGGACCCAAGTTATCCTTAGTTTTAAATTGGAGTGTTGTGATTTATGTTCTCTAATCAGTAGTATAAAGAGTATTTTATAGTGGAGTGTACTAAGGAGTTGGTAAGAGGAGATTGGTGGTGGGGTTGAGATGGATGTTGGAGGTGTGATAGGACAAGTTGTGAGATGCAAACTGAGGTGACACCACTGATCATGAAATATTGTAGGTTATGTCTTAAATTGGAAGTGAATTTTAATGTGTGAGTTAAATGGTAAAAATATAACTAATTAGGCTAAATTAGAGAGCTATGGGTTTTGAGGTTTGACATTAAGGTTTGGATATTTTTGGTTTTTGTTTACAAGATTAGATTTTGTGGGGTGTATTATATATAGAGAGGTAGGGAGAAATGTGTTAGGTTAGAGAGAGGAATTTATGGGTGGTTTAGAGGGAGTTAGGGTTTTAAGAGGAGGTCAAAGGGTCAAACTGCATTGATGATGATCACTAAACAATGATTGTTGATGGTTGTCCCCAATCAGTGGTGGTCCATCCTAGGGGGAAAATCCCCCAAAGGGATCATTGATAGTTGGTGAGAACCATTGGTGGTCGATGGGTTGGGTTAGAGAGAGGAATTGGGAGGGCTGGTTGGTGAGTTGGGTTGGCGTGAGGAGATTTGGGATATAAATGGGGTAAGAGGTGAGTGGGGATGGATGGGAGGTAGAGTTGGTTTGGGGAAAGAGTTGGATTTAGTTGAGGTGAGGAGAGTTGGTTAGGAATAGGTGAGTTGGGATGGAAGGGAGGTAGAGTTGGGTTAGGGAAAGAGTTACATTTAGTTGAGGTAAGGAGAGTTAGGGGAGGAATGGGGTAAGAGGTGAGTTGGGATAGAATGTTAAGGTGAGTTGGGATGGATGGGAGGTAGAGTTGGGGGGGAGGAAAATAGGTAAAACTAGGCTAGGTTGGAAAAAGGTAAAGTTGGGTTAGGTGTATGTGTTAGTTGAGGTGGGAGAATAATATGTGGGTTGATTTAGGAGTTGAAGTTGATATATAGCAATTTTGAGGCAAATGTGGGTCTAGGTAGAAGATTAAAAGGTGGGATCAACTAAAAAAATAGGGGTATAGAGGAAATCAATTAAAAAAATAGTTATTGTGTGTATAGGTAATTTAAATGGGGTAGGTTTCTGATTTAATTTATGATATAAATGTTTTTATAGGCACATGAGCATATCCAACTACAAGATCAGGTCCCTGAGATGTTTTTAGAAGTGAGGGATGCTATGTCGATGAAGGATTGGTGTCACATGGAGGTGGTGGGTTTTGGAGGGATGTGGCATTACTAGTGCCTTCCTAGGGATGTTAGAATAATAATCACCCTCATTGAGAGATGGGACCCAGTGACTAATACCTTCTGGATACCGATGGGAGAGATGTCCATCTTGTTAGAGGATGTGCATTAGATTACATATCTACCCATCTACGGAGATCCCATTTATCACATAAAAGGGGATGAGATCTATGAGTGTTTGGAGATGCTATATGGGGATGATGTAGGTGTAACAAAGTTCCATGTTGGAGGCTTTAGTATTAGGCCACTATATTGGAGAGCCCTAGGAGAGAGAGATTTGTTGACTATGTTGCAGTTAGTGGTTACTTGTTATACATTGCTAGATTATATTGGAGGGAAATACCATGGTGTGTTGTTGGGGGTTTTGGTGGAGTTATTTTTGGGTGGAGTTGTATTTGGATGGGCACAAGTTCTGCTAGTGTAGATATATAGAAAGATATGGGGGTTTAGGGCTCATAAGCGATACAACATCAACATGGGGTTTGTTCTACACTATTGGGCATTTGAGTACATATGATTATTGAGACACCTAGGCCTTTTGATAAAGTGGTACCAATTGACATATTATATGGTCAAATTTTACTGATGGAGGAGAGATGGGGCCATGCTAAGTGTAGGTGGTGGCTCTAGAGATATTGATTGGTTTAGAGGAGCTTTGGAGGGCTTAGTTCCTAGTGATGTAGCATGGAGGTTGTATCGAACATAGCCAGTGTGGGTTGGATACAAGTTTTACACCTTATCTTTGTAGAACTAGAGATGGGCCTATGGGAGGTATGATGGGGAGATAGAGTGTATCCACTTTGAGTGGGTGTAATGGCAGTTTGGTTTGGTATAGGTTATCCCACCAGAGTTTATACAATATATGAGAGAGGATGCTAAGCTATTCCTACCTAATCCATAGCCATAGGAGGAGTGACTAGATCATAAGGAGCTCCCCCTTAGAGATGGGGAAGGCACCAAGTGCACAACTAATTACCCCACTTGGTTTTAGGGGAGGTATACAACCATGGATTTTAGTTTTGGAGATGGTGAACAGTGGTCAATGGATGTTGATGTGGGATATGAACCATCATAGGGAGATCCATAGGTAGCAGTGGCATTGATAGTATCATAGGCCTAAATTATTGCAATATAGGGTTAGATTACTTCTCTTCAAGGACATATTGCCATCCTTCAGGCCCAATTGGGAGAAGTGATATTATAGATAGACCAAGTGTAGGCACAAGTCACCATTTTAAAAGGTCAGGTGGCCACTTTACAGGGTCATGTGGCTAGTTTATATGGGTAGATTATGTTGATGATAGGAGAGCATGATCAGGTGAGGACCTCACTTGGCTTGGTGACTCAAGATAGGGACTCTCTATGGTGACCTAGTGGAGCTGTAGTGGTACCTCCAAGTTTTGTGACATAGTCCAAGTACCTAGTGGCCATACAGGAGTTACATTATTATGAGGGCATTATGCTAGCATAGTGTCATAATGAGTAGAGATGGGGAGAGTACCAGGTTAGCTTGGTTGGTGGAGTGACACTTGTAACACTAGGTTAGTGGGCTATAGCAGAAGGTCAGTCGATAGGGCCTCCACCTAATATAAGTATAGGTACAAGTGCTAGTGGTTTAGGTGCTCCAAGGTCATTAGTAGAGATATTATGTGATGTATTTTGATATTTTGACATTGACCTGCATGTCGAGATGCAAGATGTATATTTGAGCAATAGATAGGTTCATTTATTGATACACACACACACACACACACACACACACACACACACACGTGTGTGTGTGTGTGTGGGTGGGTGGGTGTGTATGTGTGTTTTGAGATGAGTTTATGTTATGTTCATGCTTTATGAGATGAATATTTATGTAGGAGATTTTATGATGTTGATTATTATTTTACATAGTTTAGGCATGTGATTGTGATTTTGGATATGATGCTTATAGAATAATGTGGTGATTTTATTGTGATTCAATGTTTATTGATGTGGAAGTTTTGATTATGACACTCTTTCATTGATGGTATTAGGTATGATGTCATTTCCATATGATGATGATGTTTTTATGGGTTAATCATAATGTAATTTTGTATGTTCATTTTGATGTTATGGTTTATAGATCATTGTTATGCTATGATTAACACATTAGGTTAATTTTGTATATGTTTGGGGAAAAATGTTAAATAAAATGTGATGTTTGGTTAATGATATGAGGGTATAGGTGTGGCATATGTATGGGTGACATTTACATCCACATGATTGGATAAGACAAGGAACATGGTGCTTTTTTCTAGTGAGAACCGAACAATAATAATCCATAGATGGATCAACTTAGTGAACATAAATCCATCAAATGTTTCATAATAACATGTTTTATTAAGAAAACTAGTATCTTGACCACTTCATGCCAAGTAAGCTCATAATCCCTTAGATTCATTGTTAGGTGATAGTTAGGGATTTGAATCAGTGGGTAAAAGAAAATGGAATCTATAGGTAGTGGAGTGATTGGATTTTCCACAGGCAACCAAAAAACCCCATCAGACAAGTCCGTGCCATTGGCAAGTTGTATAATAATGTGTAGATTGATCAATGTGGGAAGTCTACTTGTGCTATAAATTTTGATTATAGCTTGATTGGAAAGTAGGTAGACTGATCAATGTGAGAATTCTACTATTAGCAGATATAAAATCCAATTGAGTTACTAATTTTGGATTTTACTTCATTACTTTATTAGTTATTGAAGTTGATTTATGCAGGAAGCTTTGAATGAATATGTGTTGTAGCCATCCTTTGAGGGAGTGGTCTAAGGTTTTATTTTTGTATAATTATCCTTCAAGGGATCAATCTACTTTAAGTAACTTTTGATTTGATGTGGTAGTTGTCCTTTAAGGGAGTAGCCTACTATTTATTTTTGAAGTATGGATATATTTTAAACTAAAATTAGACATGGACAAGTCTATTTAGGTTTGAAAGGTCTACCCATGTAGAAGCAAGATCTGGACACAAAAGGTTCATTAGAGGAAGGTATTTTGAGAAATAATTGACAATGGGATTCCATATATTAAAAGATGAAAAGTATCCATGAGAACCATGCTATGGGTAGAGCTAGGGTAACCATATTTAGGATTAGGTTATTACTGTGACAGATGAATCACACAGTTCTATACAATCAATTGATCTCAAAAGAGATAGAAAATAAGGTTAATGGATCAAGAGATGAGCTTAAGTGAGACATAAAAGTATAGTGGAACCTTGTTTTAACAATGAAAAAGATGAAAATATGATGCATTGATGGGTTCAATCTCTAGCCTACCCTCGAGAGAGGATAAATGATAAACACTCAATCCATACTTATGGGTTATAATGTAAGGTTCTAACCAATTAAAAGCAAACTTGCCTTTCTTGGTCTTTTCCATGTTAGTCATGTGTTGGTTTTCCTTGAGGATGAGATATCTGATGTTGAATACTCATGTTTTTAGATGTTTGTTTCATGCTCATTTTATATGCTCTTGATAAACATGAAGGTGATTAAGGGTAGCAAGGTGATGTTCATCAAGAAGTTCTAAACATGCTAAATGTTCTTGATGATAGTCACTTTCAGAAAGAATTTCATGCAATGATATGTAAAGAGATGGAATTTAGACTTTAAGAGGTAAAAACACCTTAGCTTCAAAGACAAGAGAAAAAGGTGTATCACCCATATAAATTTGGATACTAGTGTGGTAAGCCCATAAAGCAAATAGGATATGGAGGTGTCAATCCTTGCCTAAAGCACTAACTACCTTAGTGAATATTTTGATGAGGGTTTTTTTGTAAGCCTCAGCCTATCCATTGGCTTGTGGATGATAAGGTTATGAGAAGCTTAGGTAAATACCAAAACCATCACAAAGCTCTTGGACCTTTTTTGTTTTTAGAGGATTTACCATTATCAGTGATGATTTTGTGAGGAACACCAAAGTGACAAATGATGTGGTGGTTGATAAAATCAATGATTTTTTTAGCTTTGATTGAGATTAAGTGGATGGATTCTACCCATTTGGTGAAATATTCCATATTAGTGATGATGTATTGATGTCATCGTGAGGAATATAGATTGATTTCTTTGATAAGATCAAGACCCCATTATGAAAAAGGCTAATATTCAATTGAGACTTGAAGACCATGAGGAGGTGTATGATAAAGGTTAGCATGTTGTTGATATTTGACACATGTTTTGACATAGTCACAACAATCCTAATTGATTGTGGGCTAATAGTAACGTAGGTGAAGGATATGTTTAGAAACAACTAGACCACTGAAGTGCCCCCTATAGATGATGTCATGTAATTTTTTAATGGTATGAGAATCCTCATTGATATGAAGGTAATGAAGGAGGAAACCATCAAAGCCTCATTTATTAATAATTCCCACTAATATTAAGCAATAAAATTTGCTTTGAATGAAATCTCTATGAGTATTTCTAGAAAGATCTAAAGGGAGGATACTGATGTTAAGATAATCAAAGATTTGATCATACCAAGTGTCGAGAGATGATGTTTCTATTTGGTAAATGGTAGGAAGATCAGGACTGAGGTAGGATGGTGTGATGAAATGGTGGATGGTGATAAATAGTTTAGATTTAGTATGTTGAGATGGAATTTGAGATGTAAGGGAATCCATTATGTATAAAAATTTGATGGTAGAATGAGGGACTAATTGGATGATATAATGTTCAAATGATGCTAATAGTTTGTCGACAAGTTATTTATATTTTAAAAGAGCATCATTTTTGCATTTATAGGTTCCTGTGACTTGGTTAATGATGAGTTGAGAGTCTCTAAAGATGTTAATGGTTTTGATTCCCAAAGCCAGAGTGGTTTGGAGACCTATGACCAAGGACTCATATTCAATTATATTATTGGTACATTAAAAATTGAGTTTTAAAGATAGGGGAAGAGGTTCCCCATTAAGAGGAATAAGGATTATGTCAACACCCCCACCATTTTGACATTTAGAGCCATCAAAATACATAGTCATTTAGTAGATGGGTTTTTCCAAAAAAAAGGTAGCTATAGACTCATCTAGAAAGGTAAGAGAGGGAGTTTGATTATTAGGGAGAGGAGCTTTAGCCAGTTTGTCTGTAATCACCTACCCTTTGATGGAATTTTGTGGAAGAAACTCAAGATCAAACTCAACTTACAACATGAGGCACTTGGCCATATGTTGGTTGTGATATGGTTTGGAGTGCATATACTTAGGGGATCAGTGTTAGTAGTGAAATAAGTTTTATGGTTAAGAAGATAGTGATGAAGTTTAGAGGTGATGAAAATTAAGACAAGGCAAAGTTCTTCTAGATGGGTGTATCTAGTTTCATAGTCAATGAGGGTGCGGTGACTAATGTAATAAATGGATTGATATTTATTTTGGTCATCATGACAAGTGAGCATGGCCCCTAGGGAATGATCGGTGGTAGATATGTATCGATAAAAATGTTGATCCTTTTTTGGAGGAATAAGGACTAGTGGAGAGAGAAGATACTCCTTGATTGCATCGAAGGCCTATTGACACAATTTGGTCCATTTAAAGGAGGTATTTTTTTTAATAAGGTCTTGAAAAGGCTGATAGTGATCAGATAGTTGGGAGATAAAGGGTGAATTAAATGAAGTTTTCCTTGCAGGCTACGAAGTTGTTTTAGGTTAGTAGGGAGAGGAATTTATAAAATGGCTCAAACTTTTATGGGGTCTATTTCTATTCCATGGAGGGAAACGATAAACCTTAGAATTTTTCCTGATAATACATCAAAGATACACTTCTTTGGGTTGACTCTGACATGATAATGGATAAGTCTTTCGAAGATGATAGCAAGAACAACAATGTGATCTTGGTCATGTTTGGATTTATCAAGTAGATCATCAACATAATCCTTAATTATTTTATGGATGAGGTCATGAAAAATGTAAGTCATGGCCCACTGATAAGTGGATCTCACATTTTTTAGGCCTAAGGGCATGACACAACAGTAGAAATTTCCCCATGGGGTAATAAAAGACATTTTATGTTAATCTTGAGGGGTGATTATGATTTGGTTATATCCTAAAAAACCATCCATAAGGGATAACATTTCATGGCCAGTAGTGAGATTGACAAGCTAGTCTATGTTAGGTATGGAAAAGTCATCTTTGGGGCATACAAGGTTAAGATCATAGAAATCCACATAAACACAGAGTCCCCCAGTGGGTTTGGTAATAGGAATGATATTGGAGACCCATTGTGGATAGTCAATGTGTTGAATGAAGTTGACAGATAGAATGCATTGAAGTTCTTCTTTGATGAGAAGAGTCATGCGAGGGTGTATACGATGAATCTTTACCAAATTTTCTTAAATTTGGGATGGGTAACAATGTTATGAAGAGCAATGGAAAGGTCAATGCCTAGTATATCCTAATAAGACCAAGCAAATGATATGTTATGGTCATAGAGAAAAGATTGATAGTCTCATTATTCCTCGAGGGTTAAGGATTAGCTAATCTTGACTATAGGAGGGTTCTTCTGAGTGCCCAAATTAACTGATGTGGTCAATTCATTTATCATTATTTGGTTTTCAGAAGGGATGGATTTTTAAAGAGAAGAGTCTTCTACATCCAGATAGGTAAGAATAGAATTGTTATCTTGGCATTGGATAATGTGAATGGTGGGTGAGTCATGTGTTATAATTTCAAGGTGGATAAGAGGAATGGTTTTGGTTTGGCCTTCCCATTGTTAAATTAGGGAACCCAAACTGATGGTGTTGATAAAAAAAAGTTAGGTGGGATGATGTTGATGTCTTCAAATGGAGTTGGTGAGGGTAGAGGTTCTTTAGATTGGAAAAGTGAGGTTTATATGGGTAGAAGTTACTTGAATGAGAGAGGTGAGGTTGGAGGCTATCCAAATGGGAGATGTGGGATTGATGTTGGTGATGTGGGATCTTTTATGGGAACATACCCTAAGCCAAAAAAATCTCAATTTTTTTGGGTTTTAACAATAGGAAGTTTGTGGGGTCCTTGTTCAAAAAGACCAAAACCAAACCCTTTCCAAGTGCACCGATGAAAGTATGTTTGGGCAAAGTTCAAGATGTTGAGATAAGATAAATTGAAAGTGAATGGATAGATACAAGGCATGGTGGTAGGAGAAAGAAGTGGTTTGTTAAGTCCCCCATAGACAAAATATGTTCTATTGTTAGGAAGGCTAAAAGAGATGAGGGTGTTGATATTAAGATCATATGATGGATCATTTTGTAGGTTCCCACATTCATGTAGAGAAGGGAAAGCATCCAAAGCTAAAATTGATATTCCCATAGCGTAAGACACTAAAATCTAGATTGCAAGGGGTGTTCAATTAGGATTTGAGATGAAGGGATAGCTGAACTAGTGGGTGCTTCATCATTGTTAAAGATATAAGTTTTGACGGGTTGGTTTGACATGATGACTTGGCTAGAGGTTGGGTGTGAAGAGGATGAATGTGGAATAAGAACATCATTGGGCCCATATGTCATATTACAAGAAGCAAAGGTACTTAGATTGACTTTGATTGTAATGACTTGTCCTTCATGTTCAAATTTGACACATTGATGAAGGGTAGAAGGGATGCATCCCATGGCATGGATATAAGGGTGGTCGAATAACAAATTATATTTAAATTCTCCCTCTACAACATAAAATAGTTTAGGAATAGTTTGATTCCTCAAATAGATGTGGAAAATAATTATTCCTAGAGTGGTGGCCAAGGTATCATTGAATGACCAAAGAACTATTGAGCTTTCCAACATGATGTTTTTAGGTAGTTAGAGTTGATCATAGGCATGGGAGGAGATGATGTTGATACTTGATCCTCCATCAATCATAACTCTTTTGACATGTGTATGATTGATGGATAATGTGATAAAAAGAGGGGGATCAAGGTCTTCACTATGACAGGGCAGAATTTCAAATTTTTGAAAGGTGACCATTGTAGCATTTTGGATGGCTCAAATCAAAGGTGTAAGAGGTTGGGGATCATCTGGTTGAACCTCTATAGAATTAGTGCTTTAATCAAATCTTAATGATATTAATTCAAGGTTCTAACTAAGTCATAAATAATCATTTTGACAGGAATTTGGTAAAGTTATTTTAGCACCAAGCGTTGGATGAATGGAGATGCATTGGAAGAAGAAGGGGCTCCCAAAATAGAGACTTTAGTCTTGGGTGGCTCTGAGGGTGAAGGTGAGGGTGTATTTGTTTGAGTTTGATGGGTTAGTTGGGGAGTTGAAGGGTAAGACCATGGAATAGTGGCCTTGGCTTTATCCTTTTCATTTTGTTTCACTCTTTTACCCTTATGATTTTATTGGACTTGAGATCGAGTCACCATATGAATAGTATGGATAAAGAGACTTGTTTCTTGCTTTGGTTTCTCTATTTCACTTCTTGGTAGGAGTAGAGAAGTAGATGATTGGTAGGTAGATGAGATAGGTGGTAAAAGAGGCAAGAGGATTAAATAAGGTTCATCTAATAGATCATCCTCCTCCAAAAGGATTTACAATTCCCTGTATCATGCCTAGGGGTCCTATGGTAAAGACAAATCAGATTGTCTGAACCACAGTGGATTTTTGTGAGTGGGGTCAAAAGGTTTGATTGGTGGGAAGCTAATGATACAAGCTTGCAATAGTATTTGTAAAATGGTTGTATAAGATTCTGATAAAGAACTAGAAGGTGGTGAATTTTAAACTTTGGGAGTAGGGATATTACTAGGCAAAGACTTTTGGATAGGAGGTATGGTTGGTGGAGTGAGTCTGGTTGGTGGTTTAGGAATAAGTGGCTTAGTTATAATTGGTTTAAGAATTGGTAATTTAGATGATGAGAGTTTAACGAATGGGAAAGTGGATGGAAAAAGGTTGGTAAGGAATGATGATGAACTAGGAGATGGGCTTGTTATAGTTAGAGAAAGGGGAGATGATTTTTTGGAGGAAGAGTAGGTAATGGGAATAGTGGAAGGATGTGGTCCTAAAATAAAAGGTAGAGGTGAAGGATTTGGTATGGTTATTCCTTAAGGTTTTGGTCTAGGCAATCCTTCCTTCTTAATGATATTAAGAGGATTAGGTTTTGGTTGGGTTGATGTGGTTAAATATAATTGCAAAGGAGGGTGAGTAGATTATGTGTGGGAAGAACTCCCAAGTTCTTGATTAGCTTGATAAAAGAAGCATAGGAACTTGAAAATTTTAGGTGGAAGTAATTGAGATGGTTTTGTGGTAACTTTAGGAGGGGTAGTTAGTGGAGTTGTAACAACAGGTTCAAGAGTGGACTCAAGTGAAGTAGAGGGTTTAGTTTTATTTTGATATGGGAGTTCAAGCTAATGCCAAAAGGTGGATATATCAAATTTATGTTAGGAGTTAAATTCTAAACTTTGAACCAACTAGGAAAAGGGTTTATAAATGGGTCGTGTTCCCTGATCATTAGTTTCAAAGCTTAAACCCTTTGGGATAGAAGGAGTGGTTTCAATGTTTCTACCTTCGGTGGAAGATTCCAAAGGTAATTATTGGGTAGGTAGGGGTATGGTCTCTTAGGAAATGGTTTCCATGGGAGGTATGAATAATTCTATAATTGGTATGGTAAGGGTAATGGTTTCAAGTGGAAGGGTTGGTATAGCTTCTTCCTTAGTCTAGTTGTCTAAAGAAGTAGGTGGTTCTTCTATTTGGTCTAGAGGAGTGGATGAAATGGTCGATGGAGTGGTTATCTCCTTGGTTATTTCCATTATAGGAGGGGTAGATGGAGCATTCATTTCATCTAAGGAAGTGAAAGGGGTAACTACTTCCTCCATTTTGGCATCTGGATAAATTGGTGGTGGTGGGTTATCTTTCTCTATTTGGATGATGGAGGTGATAACTTCTTCAATAGTGGGAACATTACTAATGACATTAATTACATGTGCCTCATGTGAGTTGGAGGATTCAGGTTGTATTTCATGGTGTTGGGTTGAAGGTGGATGATTTGGGAATGGTTATTAAAAAATATCAAGAGATTGGTTAGAAGGAGCATTTGGTTTATCAAACACTAGCTCTCCTTTATCAATTAGGTCCTGGATAATGCTCTTAAATTTAATATACCTACTGGTATCATATCCAACAACTTGATGATAATCATAATAATCATTCTCATTGAACCACTTGGGAAGGGGGTGATAAGTATCAAATTGTTGAGGGGGCTTGATGGGTGGAAGTTGGATTAGATTGTCTTTAATTAGTTTTTCTAACATTGATGCATAGGATTCCCTAATTAGGGTAAATGGTTTTAAAGGAACCCAATTTTTGGTATGGTTTTGGTGATTAGAAGGATTGCTAGTTCGAGGTGTTTGGTTGATGGTTGGAGGAGGTGCAATTTTGAGAAAAACCACAAGTGATGATGATTTCACTTTAGAACTGGTTGGGTTTGTGGTTATGGTGGAGGATGACTCAGTGGATTTGAAACAAGAATTTTTATTTCAAAGCTTCAACTTTCCTTGATCAATAGAATGGTTTTCTAATTTGTGGGCCATAGTGAATGCTTTGTCAAAGGTCGTAAAGGTTTGGAATTGGAGAGTTGAAGCAATGTGTCTAGCACACCCTTGAGAGAATAATTTGATTAATTCAGGTTAGGGTAATGGGAAAGTGAGTTGATTAATGAATCCCCTCCATCTGACAATGAAATCAAAAATGGATTCATCCTCAAATTATTTGATAGTGTATAGATCAGTAATAGAAAAAAATTTAGATATGTTTACTAAAAAGTGTTCTAAAAAGGTTTGTGCCAATTGAGAGAAAGAAAAGATAGAATGAGTAGGAATGGCACTATACCAATAAAGGGTGGCCTCATATAATGACATGGGAAAGGTTTGGAGGAAGATAACATTATCATAAGCAATCAAATAGCAAGCATGACGAAAAGCTCTTAAGTGCTACTGGGGATCCTCTTTACCTTAGAATTTAGAAAATTTGGGAAATTCTTATTGATGAGGGTAAGCATGAATGGGCATGGATGGGTGGGTAGGCTCATTTAAAATTTGGTTGTAAGATAGAATATTAGTTGAGGTGGAGATGGATAACTCCAAAGTAGTCATTTTTTCCATGAGCATTTTGACTAAATCGGGCTAGGGTTGAGAAGCCACATAATTAAAAAGTACATTTTATCGGGATTGGCTTGCAATGACATATGAATAGGAAATATATAGTACCAAATAAGCCACATATTGATAAGTGGTGCCAAGTGGTTGAGATTGTGGTACATAAGAACTACTTGGTATGAAAGGTTGGGTGGAGGGTGGTATGTACCCTTGTGGGTTAGAGACATATTGGTAAGTCGTCATAGGCACTTATTGAGGAAAAGACATAGTTGGTATGGTTGAGGTAGGAGGAAGTTGGGAAGGTTGTGTTTGGGTAGTTACCCTAGTGTTAATTGGGGGAAGGTTTTGAGGTATGGAGAATAATAGGTTTTGAAGTACGACTATGGTCAAAGGATTAGTTAAAACTGAAGGGAAGATAGAAGTCAAAATTGAATATAATGCCATAGTAGACAGAGTGTAGGTGACTAATGGTAAATTTGAACCCACATGGGGAATGACCGGAGGTGTTTGGTTTAGAGGTGGAAGGTTGGTTTGAGTTTGAGTGGATGGGGTGTTGGAAGAGACCTGAGTAAATTGTTGGGTTGAATTGGTACTTACCATGAGGTGGGATTTCATGCCAAGAGAATGATTAGAATTAGGAACCAAAGCAGGGGGTATGATGAGGCAAGGTATTGAGGTAATGTTGTAAATCAACTAGATTATTATCAATAAAGGTAGTAAAGTTTGGATTTCCTTTAGATATGGTTGGGATTCTAGAAGGAGAAGGTAGTGGAGGAAAATGATGAGGTGAATCATAAGGATATTTGTCAACATCTGAGGTATAATCCATAGATGAAGAAGAAGGTGGTGGTTAGTTGTCATGATTTCTCACTTGTTGTCTAGTTAAAACCATATAAGAAAATAGGGAATGCTATTATGATACTCACACCTCAAACATAGAGAAAACCTAAAATAATTTCAAAGCAATCAATACATACACTAAGAAGTGCCTTTTAACCTTAGGATTACTTTTAAATCACTTTTGGCTTATGCCTTAAAGAGTGTGATAAGGGAGGTTGTCTTGCAAAATGGGTACTAAAGAGGAAGTATATGGATGGTTTTATGTTATTTAGGTGCTTATAAGGAAGATTTGTGTTGAAATTCAATACGTGGCTTGGAGTTGGGGCCTACCCCCTCACTTCACAATCTTGTAGTGATAAGGGTGTCAGGGGCTTAGCCAAGATATATTGAGTACATAGTTTATACTCAACCAGAGAGTTGAGTTGGTTCTCCCCTTGGTGGTGAAATCCAAGTGGGATATCCAAGAGGGGGTAAGGTTTCAGTTAGGTGATGAAATCTCGGTCAGTCCTTATCTCAAATATTGTTTTGATGTGTAAATTATTTTATGATTTGGTTTTGTGTGATAACAAGTGTGAATGCTATGATAAGATTACTTTGCCTCCTAAGTTACTAAGTGAACTAAAATTAGAAAGAAATCAATGAATACAAATGGTTAATTTTTAATCCCAAAAATAAATGATTTCATTTGATGAGCAAACAATTAAGGAAGAAAGGGAACTATGGTCCCACTAGGAGTGCCAAAATGTTTCAATTTATTTCCTTCATTTATTAGTTTTGAAAGTAGATAAAATAAATTGAGTATTAAGGTGTGTTGATGAATACCTGATATAATGTGTGTGTTGGTCTAGATGAATGTGGTAACTCCTCTTTGTCTAGGGAGGATAACCTACAAATCACAAGAAGACTAGAAGAGAGTGTTGTTAGATGGTAGGTTGAGTGGATTGCCTAGCGTATGCTAGATCCAAGAAGCAAAAATATTTCTAGGAGGTTGTCAATCCAATTTTTAAGACAATTAAGTTGAAAATGATATAATAAATATACTTGCATTCAAATGATAAGAAATTAGATATGTAAAAAGATAAATAATATACCTGATAAAAGACATGATGCACAAGTGTATTAAGGTCAGGTTTAGAGAATCAGAGTAGAGTCTGCAAACAAGTTAAGAATAGAAACAGGGGTTTGATTAGCTAAAAGGGGGAGAAAATAACAATTTGTTATTTTCTTTGATAGTGACCATCGATGGTCAAGTTGACCGGTGATGGATGGATTAATCAATGATGGTTTGGTAATTCGGTGATGGTTGCTATGACTGTGATGGTTACAAAAACCATCGATAGTTTCCTATAGGTGCCTATAGAGGATTAAAAGGATGGTGGAGATGAGGTAAATGAGGGGTAGAAGGAGGGATATGGGAACTATGGATAAGGAAGGATGTGCAGATATATTGATCAAGATAGAAAACTTAAATGATAGAAGAAAATGCTAAGACAAGTAAATGATACCTGTATGATGCTAAGTGGATGATATTTGAAACCTGAAGAGAGTTAAATAGCATAATAGTAATCCTACCTTCAAAATTCACATGGATAGAGCTTCGTGGTCTTGGATGCCTGCACAAAGAGAACAAGAGAATCTAGATGTAAATTTTTGGGATTCACAACCCCTCCAAGAGCCCTAAATTTATAGCAAAAAACTTGCTAAGTGAAGAGGGAAGCTTTAAGGGAAATTTGGTAAGGTGGGAGGATAAAGATGCCTATTTTCATTCATTTTTAAAATATTGTTTTAAATCAAGTTTCCATTTTGGAGGATATTGTTCTTGAGCAAAGTTGGCAATGCTTTTAAATCTTAAGGCAAGGTTTATAACCACAACCATTGACAATTAGGGTCAACCATCGATGGTTACCCTAACCAAAAAAGGTCGAGGGCCATGAGCAAATGGGTGAAACAGGCATGAATTAAGTGATATTTATGGAGTTGTTTTGATATAATGAAGTCATAAACAAGTGCTAGTAGGTTAGGTGGGGTCCATAGGTCAAGATGACATTGAAAACTATCATTATGCAATTTTCAAATGTCTACACAGACTCCAAAAAGATGCCATCCCCAATATAAGAGGCCCATCTGATGATCAAATTGATATATATGGAGTGGGAGTGAGTGAGATGGCCTCAAAAAGACATCAAGAATATGAGCTTGATTGAGACCCAAAAAAGGGGAAGGGGCCAACAAAAAAAGAATAAGAACATAAAGAATTGTCCACTACATACAAACATTTCTAGTTTGATGTAGAAGACAAGGACCTCTATCTATGGTCACACTTCCACCCAAAGGATATGAACCCAAAAACAAGGAAGCAGGTGTCCTTCCTTCTAGAGATGTACAATGAGGATCCTCAATTAGATATTCCTTTAGATTGCATTTTTTCTTACCTGAATGCTCCAAGACTACCAGACCTCATGAAAATTAATCCACAAAGGCTCACTCCAATAATTACAAGTTCCACATTTTTCAAACATGACATTGAAATAACATATTAGAACATTTTGTTAGATTATGATGCATGCACTGCATAGAGAAAGCATGCCAAGATCATAGAGATGTACAATAAAGTGGTTGTAGAAAAATAAGTGATCACCGAGGATATGGCCTCTTTGAATCAATAAATCTAAGAGGCCACTGAGGCTAAGGTAAGGGTTTTAAACCTTTGAAAAAAATTCTGAAAGAGGAATCGGCACTTGTGGATGGAATAACACTAGACAAGGATGCCATCAATAAATTAGAGACCCTAGTGGAACTTTTGCTCAAGAAACACAAGGAGTGCCCCAAGCCAAGAGATGAGGGGAAAGAGATGATAAAACAGTTCACCATGGTAGTAGATATTTTCAAGAGCACCTTGGAGAGAGTTGAGGAAGTTATCCCCATTTTGGATGGAATTTTTTTACACCTAGCATGCCTGAATAAAATATTGGAAGCTTAACTCCATGATGAGGAGCTCCTGAGGCAACAAGCAGTTGATCTTGCCTTTTTAATAAAATACCATGTTGAGTGTACAAAATCATTCAAGAATGTTTAAATGATGAAAGACTCCATTAATAACCATTCTCAAAAAATAAATGCAATTTTTCCAATACTCTAAGGATAGGTTGATAAGGAGGTCTCCAAATTAGAAGACATCTATAAAGAAGCCAACATAGCCCTAGATCAATAGATGAAAAAGACTGAGACTCCAACTCAGCCCAAAGAGTTGAAAGATTCAAAAGAGGCTATTAAAATAATAACTAACAAAGTCCTCAATGCATTGTCTTATTGGGACAGGCTGAAGAAGGAACTTGAGCAGAAGGGGCCAAATTTTTTAGAGGATGTTAGTGTGGCTTAGTCTAGGATAGACTAAGGGCATAGTGTGGGGTGATGTTGACCCCTAAAATTTGATAAGTATTACTCCATTTTTGGCATGTAGTGTGGAGGGACCATTTTCCATTTTAATGCAAGTAATGGCATGGCACACAAGGACCATGGTGTGAGAGGACCATGGTGTATAGTTGATAGGCATGGAAGGTGATGGGTGCAGAAGGGTAATGACATAGGGGACCCAGCATGAGCAAACCCAGTGAAAAAGTATTGTGCCACGAGGGACATAAGAACAAATGGCTTGCAATAAAAATGGGAGAATAGGGGAGCACGTGGGAAGCAGAGTGTGAAGGGCATGGGAGCAATTAGAAGAACATTTAAAATGGGACACTTCGACTCCATTAATCAGAAGTTTTATACTAGCCCATGAGGAATGGAACACTTGGCTACCAAGATATAGCATATAATGAGGATCTAGGGGCGTAGAAACCTGAGTCTATAGTAAAAACTAATTGTAAGAGCCACAACTCTTATTTTTTTGGGATTTCATGTTCCATTTGTTCATAATATTTATAATTATGACACATGATTAAGGTAAAATAAGTATAAAAACCCCTATTTTAATCATTTACATGATGGTCCTTTAGAGAATAGATACAACATTTTATTTTTTAAATTTAGTAAGTTATTAATGAGAAATCAATGTTTGCCATATTGTGTTACAGATGATGAAATATTCTAAGTGTTGAATGATGGATGTGTTTTACTTTTAATTCATGGGTATATTTTTCTTTTATCACTATTGTTAAATAGTAATGGTGATCCTAGTTATAGTGGTAGATTAAATTTGGGACAATAAAGATAATAGTAGTATATTTATGGTGTTGAATAACTTTTTAAGAATTATGTTATGAAAGATGAACAAACATATACCATTGTTTTACAAAGCCTTCAAGAACTGATCGTTTGCTACATGCTTCAGGTGAGCATGTGAGACTTACCTCTTACATGATAGGGCCAATGCACTAACTTGTTGGGGAGAAGCTTCAATATAAAAGTGGAACTAACCAAAAGGATCCAACATAGCCCTTAAAATCTAGAGGCTCACTTACACTATAGACACACCCACATACCTAAAGTGTTCTCATGTTGCCCAAATTTGAAAGAGGATTGAACACCCTCTTCTAGGGTGCAAGATTTGGTAACAACAATTTTGGCATGCCTGATGGGACTCAAGTCCAAGAGAGTGGAAATATTATTGGTGTGCCTTTACTCTATCAGCTTTTGGAAGCAAGCAATCTAGCACCAATGGTGACTTCAAATGATAGCTTCTAGTTCTAAGTAGCCCAAGTATATCTTTCTAAATTTTTGATCAATTTTTATATTTCCCTTGATGCATTATGTTGAAATGAACAACCATGGTGAATATCTCTACCATGTACCTCCTTATCAGCCTTGCTATGAACCAAAATATACTCCCCAACAACCCTATCAAAATGGCTATCAGTCTTATAAGACATGGCAGCCCTATAATCCTTCATTTTCCCCACTAGATAGACACCATGTTATTGGACAACCCTATGGGGAAGGCTACCAAGAAACCTATCAATAAAATTCTTCCTATCAATCCCAATATGAGTCCTAACAACCATACCATGATACCCATGAACCTCAAGATTAATCCTACAAGTCTTATAATGAGGAACAAGATGTTTCTATGAACTCTATATCAAGGTATTACAAGGCAAGATATAGATTCTTGTCAGCTATAATGCAAAAATTTGAAGTTGGTCTTGATCCCCATCAATACCCTCTTCCTCGTTCATTTTTTCCATCTTATATAAAGTCTTTATTGCCATCAATATCACATTTACTATTTCTTGAAGATCAAATGATAACATGGGATGATGAGTATGATATACTCCCTAATCATCTCATATAATGGTTGAGAAATTTTGTCTAAAATCATATGTAGACTTTGAAGATGTTTAAAAAACTAGAAGGAAATCAATGGGAGATCATGGAATAAATGGACTTAGCAAAGAAGTGCCTTCAATGCTAAGTATGTGTGAGGATAAAGACATTGTCCCTCCTTCCAATTAACCCAATAAGTCACTTCCTTATGAGTTTACTAGTGCTTTCCTCTTTCCTAAATCCATTGATAATCCTTCTCTTACCCCTCATACTCCATCCCACACTCCATCTCCAACTTTCCAACCTTCCACTACACTTCATATCCCATCTCCTTCACATGAGCCTATCCATCAACCTTCCACCTCACCCTTTCTTGAGGAGGAGCCCATTTTGAGGGAAGCAAATGAAGAGGAAAGAGCCTGAGTCACATCCGACCAAGAAGATGTCATGAGTGACTATGAGAATTAAATCACCATATGGACCCCCCTTGGTGACCATGAGTGCAACTCTAGCTTCTTGGATGAATAAAAGCACATTAAAGATCCTATCACACCTATGGGTGTAGAGTTTAATATGAAAGAAGAACCTTTTAAAGACTCTTTTGCAACTATCTATTAGAAATGTGGCCAAGACCCTAAGGGAGAGGAATTTGATGAAGACTCCTTGTCTAATCATGAAGTTTTAGATGAAAAACTCAAGCATAAAGATGAAGGTCATTCTGTTGATCGAGAATCGATTGCCATAGATCAAACTGGTGATACTAGTGTCCAAGATGTTGTAGACATGGAAACTGAGGGTAAGGTGGAGGTTGAAGTTCCTCAAGAATAGTTGAGGGACCCCCTAGTATTGATTTATATTCATAGATACAGGGACATGAAGAAGATAATTTTGATGCTCTCAAATATCAAAACCATTCTATCAATGATGAATGGAAGCTACAAATGAAGATCTTTCAAGAGCTTGAAGATCTTTTCCAAGTTAAGGGTCAAGTACATGAGAAGGTGGAGGAAAATTTTTATATAGAGGATAATGAACAAGATTGGGTGGACTATTTAGAGCTCTTTGATGAGATTGAGAAACTTATAGCTAAAGAGAAACCTAATCTTATTGAGAGCACCATGGATATCAATAAGGTAAGACTTTCTCAACCACCATTGGAAGTCATAGTTGAGGAACCATATGAAAAGGTTGAGGCTATCTGAATGCACATAGCTGACCTATTTTGAGGTTCTTGGTTCTCACTAAACACCATGCTAAAAAGGATGACTATTACAATAAAAAATAAGCATACATCAAGACCAAGAGTCAAAGAGTTACCTACCTCATTCAATCCCTCATCTCATGATGTAAAAAAATTATCAAACTTTCATTTTAATCCAGGAGGAAAGGTACTCATAGTTTTAGGTTGTATATGTTAAGTTAGTTCTATTCAATTACTTTAAGTGTTATTTCAATCACATTTACTAGTTGTCCATGTTTTAGGTGTGTGTTTCCTTTCTTGTTGTGTTTTATTCAATAAGTGCTTATGAAGCACATGTTGTTTCTCATCTTTTGTGTTGCTTCTTGTTTGTGTTCCCTTATGTTTTGTGTATTGTTCAAGGCTTTTTTTATATCAACCCTACTATACATGTGAATCCATATCCCAATAGATATGATTAGGCAACTAGTCTGGGTTCCTTTTGCATAGGCAGTATGCAACCCCTGGGAAATCACCAAAAATGTTGACCATTTTCCCCACAAGTTAAAATGGGTTAACCCCCTATAGCCAAAATTTGGTATAGGGCCTTTTATAATGTCATGAAGAATTTTGTAGAGACCTTATGGGATGTTAAGATTGTTTTGAATGACTTAGGCAGCTCTTAGTGTTCATCCAATTTTTCATTGTGTTCATTAGGCATCTTGGGTCTAGTGGTAGAATTTATGAGTAGGCACTTTATTGATGTCACCATTACCACATGTGAATAAATCAAAATAAATTAGTCATATGTGTTTCTCCCCTTTTGTGCAAAAATAATATGCTCTAAATCTTAAGTCCGCTACCCACGCACAACAAAAGTTATAAAGGTCCAAATTTGGGTCCTCAGTCACTTCCTGCTAGTTTTCCCATACTTAGTCGTTTGAGCTCGGCTATCATCAGGACATCATACAAGAGCAAGTGGAGCAGCCAAATTATGAATTTACTATCTTGCTCAAGAAGCCTTGTGTAACCATAAAATCAAGAACAAATATAGTTTTACATTTCAGGATCATCCTCAAAGAAAATTAGACCTGCATGAGTTTTTTGGTTCAAGTTAGAATCTTTCAAATATGGACCTATGTAGTAAGAAGGTCATGTGAACATATTTTGACATCCCACAAGCCATCAATTTTAAGATCATGAAGTAGCCATTGGGTTTCAAACTATGGGTCTCAACAAGATCAATGGTCTACACTTCATCATATGCATATGATCCAATGGAAGATGATGAAGTCAAATTATCAAAGGGAGCTCTGAGTGAGCCTACAAGTGATAAGTGTCACCTTTGTGAAGCTTGTTAGACAGAGATATAATGAGCATAATCTTGTCAGAGTTAATGATTGAGATTTTTAGAATATCTAATGGCTCACATTTAATCATGTAAAGGATATCCAACAAAGCGAATGGAATCAAATACTATAAAGTTCTTGAGGTTTATCGACACAGTGGTGAGTTAAAGACTGAGAAATTTTGGGAAGATCAACAAAGTGAAAGTGATCCAAAGATGTAGGAAGTAATGAGATAAAGTCAAATTTTCAAATTTTAGTAACCAAGTCAAGGTAAAGGACATACATCTCTAGATATCCAATGACATGTAGGATTTAGGATCTAGGAATCCAACGATGTGAAGGAGGTCAAAAATTCAAGATCTGACAGTGAGGATCTATGAAACCAATAAGAATAAATGTGATTAGTTCGAGTCAGCTTAAACATAAAAATGTCAAGCCAAAGAGTCATTTTTGATTGGAGCAAGTGAATATCTCAGACATAATTTATAAATTAATGAATAGCATGGCAAGGGAATGCCACATGAGTAAATATTTAAGACCAAGAATCTTATAGTGAAGCAAGCTCTTTGAACTCATATGCCACCATGCAAACCTAGTTGAGGTTCGAGATGAATAATGATTACCAAATGTAAAGAGAAAAGTCCAAGAAATCAATAAATGATTACAGATAGTGAACACATGTGTTTAAAAGATAGCTAGTAGTTAGGAAATCATATGATAATTTTCATACCCTGCTTCAACCCCCTCAAATAGTGCTTATGTGTTGACTCTCTTGGTTCATTTTCAAATGCCTGAAGGATGGTCCATGATGGAAATAGTTTCACAAAGGTTGGTTGAAGATTCATTACACCATTTTGAAAGGAATTTGTCATGGTTTATGTATAATTTTGTTTTGAAAAGCATTTATTATCTATTTCACACACAATTACACCTATAACATAACTGGTTCTCATGCTCGGACATGTGTTCTATTGACCCTTGAACTTCTTTATTTTCTTTTCTCTCAGAAGTTCTATAAGTAGCTGCAACTTTGGCTTTATAAGATATACCACATCCATGTACAACAAATCCCTATTATAATGATGCCATATTTTCACTTTGAACATTAATTTCAAGTTTGTAGCTCAGTTCTCGAACAATTGTCTAAGTGTGCAAGTGATATATGGTGGTGAAAAATGATTACTCTCTATCCTTTTCTCCCCTTATCCTTTCATGTTTGTGCAAGAGTTCTATTATAACAAGTCATATGAAGTGTTGTCAAGTGTATGATCCTATCTTTCAAGTGTATGATGAGCTGTAGTGTTTGTAATTAGACTCCGATTTACCTACCTTGGATAGATCTCATACATCTCACCTCCATATTCAAATACTCATGTTATTATCCATAGGACTTAAAAGTTAGTTTGTGTGTCTTATTTCTTAGTGAAAGAAAGTACGATGGTCATATGGAATACATCTTGGTGTATCACCCCCTTAGATTAGGTTTATTTCATGCAACTTATAACTCTTTTCTCATAAGCAAGAATTAACATAGGTGATAACATTTCAAGATACATTCATGGAGCTAGCCCTTAAAATCTAGAGGCTCACTTCCACTATAGGTACACCCACATAGTTGGAAGTGTTCCTAAATCTGGAAGAGAATTGAACACCCTCTTTTAGGGTGCAAGATTTGGTGACAACATAACCTAGATAAGCAGGCAGTAAGAGGAGGCTAGGAAACACTTAGTAATGAGTTTAAGTAACCCTAGGAAAGTAATCATCATGATAATGCCTATGGGAATGTAAACTTTTAGAATTCATAATATAGTTTTGTATACTCTAGATGAAGATTCTGGAAGGTGGAAGAGCTTCAACTAGTAAGGAGATATCAGTAAGAGAGATTCTGGAAGGTGAAAGTAAGAGCTTCATAATATGTAAATAAAATTTTAACTTGACACTAAAATAATAGAAAATGTCTCTTGAGGATCCACGTAAAAATTGATTGCAGATGTGTAAATCAAGATGAAGTAGTTTTTTATGGTGTAGTTTCACTAGTTATCTAGGGATGATTAACAAGTTTAGTGTGGGGTGATGTTGACCCCTAAAATTAGATAAGTCCCAAATGATCAAGGTGTAAGAGTAGGCATCAGGTGAAATAAAATCAACATCACTAGTCGAGGAATAACACTTGAAATATAAACCAATAGCCTACATGTGTGCCTGAAATAGACTACTAACATGACATGCATAAGCCATTGGAGACCATGCAGATGTGTGCTAAATAAAAATTGGGAGGATCAAGGCAAGTCATAATTCAATGACCTAGGAACCATAATGGAAATTGTTGGGGAGGATAGTGGAGTAAATTCTAACATCATATCCATATGAAGCAGTTGTGAAGAAAATGACATAAGGTAACAATAGATGGCATAGAGTATGATAATGCATTTAAACTTACAGGTAGGTAGATCAGTGCAACAAATACATGATTTCAAAAATTGGAAATAAAGGCTCTTAGGATCCTTAATAAGTATTCATAAAATATAAGGAACTACTTCAGATCAGGCTAGTTGTAACCATAAAGTATAGAATATTGAACTGTATATAAAAGTGTTGTGTCTTTAGCTTAGATTTAGAGTTAGTATTGAGCCTAAGATTAATTTCATTTTATGCACTAAAATCACCTTGTAGAGCATAAATAATCTATTTAATGAATTTAATTAATTGGGTGACAAGTATATAATCCTAGAATAGATTTTTTGTATTGTTCATCCTTGGCTATGTCTTATTTTACTATTGAAATTATTGTTATAAAGGCATTCCTGAGATAATACTTAATATAAATAGTAGGTAGCGTAAATGTGTAGAAGAACCTTCGAACCACTATCCAACCCACTCACTATTACATGTAGCAAAGCTAATATTATGTAAGGTGGTTGTGAGGATCTCCATATCCATCAAATAATCTAAATTTAGGCATAATGATTCCTTCAATATAGATAATTTAATACCCTTTTCATTATATGTTATAATATTATGAAATTAAAATCAAATTTAGCATTATATGACTTCAATTCTAAAGTTGAATTAATGACTTTCTTTTGAAGATCACCTATTGCATGCATCACAAACACTATATGACTAATTTGCATAGTTATGTTTTGTAAATATCCAACCAAAGGTTTCATCTCACCATTTATATTAAACATCATTTTAAAATATTAATCACAAATATTCCTCTCATTGCATCACTTAGAAACATTATAACATTCCATATCAATAGAAGAATCAATGAATGGTTTAATAAACATCATTGCATTGCTAATTAATAGACATATTAACATCACATCATATTTCAAACTAAATTTTAACATCACATTTCATTTCAAATGAATAATTAAGAACACATTTTATTTCAAGAGAAGTATAAACATCATATTTCATGTCACTAAAAAAATCATTACATTTAGAAACATCATTTTAAAGTATAACATCATGCAAGAAACATGTATATCATATATCCATTTATTTATTGTATCATATTTATTAAGTGGAAGCTTAGTAAGATTAATAAGTATGTTAATTAATTTATACTCTCTTCATGTTCTACTTCATGACTAGTAGAAAGGTCTAAGGAAGAGGAAAGAAGTTCAATCTCTTGAATTATAACATGCATTTGACCTACTTCTCCTTTATATATATATAATATCATACCAATCCTATAAGTAAGCATGCATATAATAATAATAATAATAATAATAATAATAATAATAATAATAATAAACATACTCATTTCCTTTATTCACATAATCATTATCATTATTTGCATAAGCATTATCATTATCCAAACAAACATGATCATCTACATCCATAATTTTCCACTCACTAGCATAATCATAAGACACATCATGGGCATAAATTAAAGAATCCATAAAATGAGACATAGTAGGGTCTAGGGGATGCACATGCATATAAAAATTGAAGCATCCCAATATGGAAAAAATTATAATCACAAGGCATGCCCCTAGGATAAGGGTAACCATAGAGATCTAGTGTTTAAAAGATTATAAATCTCCAATTAAAGCCCAAAAATAAATAAAGATCTACCAAGGGGAAATAAAAAATCAAATCTAAAAATTAAACCCTAGAGGTATAAATCTAAAACCCTAAGAAGGAATATTAAAATCTTAAGGGAAAAATATCTAGGTCTTATAGTGTTCAAGACAATAATTAGATTCACCATAATGTTTTATTTATTTTTAAAATGAGGTGATCTAAATAACATAAAAATATTGAGAGTAATATTCTACAAGATAGGGCATGTATAAACCTGATATTTTTCACTTTATCATTAATGTTTTCTCTTGTAGTTACTTGTCAACACATCAATCTCCCTAAGTGCACACCTTAAAGGGTGTACTAGGAATGGGGTGGGATAGATTTTTGGTACTTTTTGAGATATTTTTTCATACTATTTTATCACACCGTCACTACTATTAGTGTGACCTCCTCTAGGTCTATTTATGTCTTACCTCTTCATATAATTTGTATCCATATTTTTTAGCTTCCCTATATTCTATTATATCATCTTGGCTAATACAATATGTTTATTACTTAAATTTTCCATATAATTTATCATCTAGCTTGATATAATTAATATTTTATCTTATGTCATTTGTATTGTATCCATCTGGTCAATACCATATTTTGTCAATTGACATATTCTAGCTATATCAGGTTAGTTGTTACTATTGGGCTAGAGTTTAAGGTTAGTTTTGGGTACTGGATCCTTATATAAAGGGGTCATATTTCATTCCTATAACATATATCACATTCATCCACTTTACTTTCATTCACATTTTTGCCTCTCGATAGTATTTTTGAGAGTTATAGGTTTAGAACCTTATCTTATAAGTTTAGTCTTATGGTGTCCTTGAAGCTCGATAAGAGAGGTATATGGAGATACTAATTATTGATATATAGGTTTTATTCTTACCATTTAATTATTTCAACCAACATCTATTTTAAAGGCCCACTTGAGTCAAAGGGCAAGATTGATGTGTTGATAGGTCCGTCCAATGGTAAGTATTGTTAACCCTATAATTTTTCCTTTACTTAGGACATTATATATTGATTAGTTTATTTATTTGTGGATGTGCATGTGTACCCTTGATTAGGATCTTCATTATATTAAATAGGAGATATATGGTTTCTTAGGCTTATAATTTATCATCTTAGGTTATATAGACTCTCATTTGGTTGACCATTGCACATTACCTTCTCTACAATCACTTACCAATCATTTACTTTGTTTGTACCTCTTACAATCATTTACTTTTCTTGTACCTCGTATCCATAATTTACTTTACTTGCATCTTAGAATAAATTACCCATCATTAATCCCTAGTGATACTTAGGCTTTGGAATCCTTTCCTCTTTAAATTTGATTGTAGATTACCCTCTATCGAGTCTATGGATATTCTAGGTCCTTACCCACTCATCCATGTATACACAAACTCTATTAATTGACCTTATTTGAGTCCTATTTTATTAATATAAAGAGGATATTTTTAGGTAATCTTCACTCATGCATACATTTTAGTGAACCCAATATGAATCTTATCCCACCTTTGGTTGGATCAGTTTCATGTTTGTATTTTTAGCATATTAGAAACATATTCAAAACCATCATACATCATTTAGTCTGACTGTGTTAGCTAGCTCGATAAAAAAAATTAGTCTCAGTAACTATATCAACCAATCTACTACAGTTCCTTTTTATGTAACTATATCACCTAACCTGGTACATTTTTGTGTCTTCTACCATGTGTATTAGTCAACCTAATATAATTTTGTACCTTCTTCTAATGATATCATCTATCATGATACAATTATATTTTTTGTTCCAACTACTCGATCAAACCAATATAGTTATATTTCACTAGTTTTTTGCTAATTATATTCACCAACCTAATACTAATCTAAGTGTTTATTTATTTCATTGCATGTTGTATCTTTTTATTTCAATTTGAATCATATTTATTTTTGTTTTTTTTTGTCTTCCTAGGACTATGTTTCAATAGTTGTAAAACTCATAGGCATTGTTGTTCTAGAAAAATGGTCATTAATTTTAATTAAACCATTGTGTGAGGGGTACAACCCTAATACTCAATCCATTATATAATACTATATACATAATTTATCTTCCACATACCTCATGGTATATTGAAAGTGCTTAAGGTTTTGATTTTCAACCAATAGGAAGTATTTTAGTTGATTGATCTTGCCATGCATCAGTAAGTGGTTAGCCCCAAGAATTTAATCTCAATGTACCTTAGAGAGAGGATAGTGTGGCTATGGGATGGTGGAATACTTTGTAGGTAGTTCCCTCTAGGCCTTGTTCACTATTTATGCCTTGGATTAGTATATTTGATAGAATACAAATTAAACACACCTAGATTAGTAATACCTTCATACTTTATTCATTTTTATACTACTTAATTAAAACACTAGTTTGATTTCTTTCAAATAGTATCAGCCTAGCCAATCCATTATGTGTTTTTATTTTAAAATGACATCTGCCATCCCAATACAGTTTTGAGTTTTTGATAAATGCATCAACTAACTTGATATAGTTCAACTTTACAAGTTTATTTTCAACTATATCAACCAACCTGATATAGTTATGTCCTACGTGTAAATTGCATTGGTTAGCCTCGTGCAATTCTAAGTTTATTCCCAACTACATTATTCATCTTGATATAATTTTTTTATCTCCTATTATAATTCCCTAATGTATCGACCAATCTGATATAGTATGTTTTTAGCAGTCCTATGCAATCAATTACACTATCCAACTCAATCTACTTGATCATTTATCTTTCACAATGGAACACATATTGGACTAATTTGATGAGAAAATATGGAATGATCTTTAAGGATTTTATAATAATCTTAATGCTATGGAACTAGCTAATCTTGATAAATTTTCCAAAAACACTTATATGCCTTATAATTTTTCCATTACCCAAGGTTAAGTTATCATATGGATTCCACTAGATCTAAATGTTATGATCCATATAAAAACCCTAAAAAACCTAGATGAGGTAACCTATTCAAATACCATGAGGATGAATAATAATTTGATATATAATATATAGATACGATGAAAAATTTATATGCCTTTAACCTATAACATGTATAGGGATATGTGTAGTTTACTTGATGCTTACATAACATTTGATATTATCTTGTCATATTTCTTTGTATTTTTATATTGTTAATAGGGACAACCTATGGAATAACCATGGATTAATTAGAGTATATATAGGAGGTAGTAGTTAGTATTTGAATATTGTATTATAAATTTCACTCACAATACATTTTTTTGGAATTTTTTTCACCCTTATGCAAATTAGCAATCATTGGATTCATCTCAACAAGACGATCATAATGGTATAATCCTCTAGTACATGTTTTTTTCAAGACTGAAACCTTGAACCTTAGGTTTCATGCATGGATATTCCAAATATTTTTATCCATGATAAAGGTCAAGACACTTGAGTAAAAACACCTCATTATGAGGACATGGTGTCTAAAACTTTAGATTCTGGGGCTTTTGAGTTGGTTACCAAATTTAGTCAAATATGCAAAGTATGGTGAAGAAATATTGTCAGGATACGTGAAACACTAGAAGCATACAGTTGATTACCAAACCAAGCAACTTAATATGCAGAAATTAACCAGAATCACAAGTAACTAGAATTCAGAATAACACATGATATGAGAGACAATACACAACTTGTATTAATACTTATACAGAAAAGAATACAATAAAGAAGATGCCACTTCTTCTCCACCACCTCTTAGAGGCTTCCCACACCTCAAGTGAACAGTAATTCTCTCCTCAAAGCTCTCTCTCTCAGGTCCCAACACACAACTCAAACACAGAGTTGGTGTTCACCTCCAGTGCTCCACGCACACCACAAGTGCTCCACGCACTCCAAAAGTACTCAACGTACTTCAAGTAGATCTCCCATGAACCTACAATAACCTGCACCTCAACAGACCATACTTATGGAAGGAACTCCCTTGCCTTCCTCTCTTGCTCTAGCCGAGTACACACCTGTACTCCAAGTAGATCCTGCCTGATTCTGCTCCCTATTGTGTTGCTATCCTATCTAATCTTTCACACCTGCAAATCAACCTGGTTCTGCACACTTGTGAACCTTGACCTTGCACACACATACACTTGCAGATCAACGATCTTACTTACCATGCAGATCTCCTATAAAGGCCATGCTCACCTGTGACCAAGATCCTACACACCTAAAGAACCCTTCTGATTCTTCAAAACCAGCACCCACACTTGGCACTACTGTGGAACTAGGAGGAACACCCTTGCTCACCTCACACATAGAAGGAGCTAACTTTGCTCAACTCAAACTAGAACACCTTTCCAATACAACCATGAGTCTATTATATAGATCTCATCCAAACAATAATTAGACATCTAATTACAATAATTAGATCCGTAGCTCTCAGTCTAAAAATAGCTCTCATCATGCAAACACTTGGTTCATTAGCTAACTGCCCGTAATAAACTCACAGTCAAACCACACAGGTGACTGACGTCGGTCCCTGTCCGCCTAGAGGTGATCGACGTCAGCCGATCCCTGACCGACGTCAGTTGCTTTTCTTCACTATCCTACCGACGCCAACTGATCAGACCGACGCCGGTTGCTCTGACACTCAGCAACCTTCAGCAACCCCTCCAATGGCCTTCTCCATGTCTTCATCAGTGAAGCTTTTAGCTCCATAACCTAACAATCTCCCACTTGGAGATAAATAGCTGCACTGTACCTATACCTGTACTCCGTCTAATCTGTTTCTTGGTTTGTATCCCTCTTCAAGATCAATCCTGAAGACAACCCACCACACATCCTATGGTGTACCTCCTGTCATTCGAGTACCCTGCCACATCCGAACCTACAAACACATGTAGTGAAGTCTTGACCCTGCATGTATACCTGTTGCTGGTCCCTCTCAAATACTTGAGAACCCACTTCCCCGAATTGGCTCCTAACTCTCTGACAGCTCCCACTACATGGGAATACTCAGGTCTATACTAGACCTCATGTGATTTCAGACACTGTACCTGTCCAGCCCTTAGTGTGCTCTAGCTCTACATTCTGAACCTCACCAACACCTGATTCACATCAGCTCCCACTGGAGACAAAATCAACCTGTGATCTCCATGTCTCCCATGTCAAAGAATTTCACTGCTCCAAACTCCTCATGACATGCCACTGAACTAATCTTACCCTTAGCTCAGCAAAACCCTGTATGTACAAACCCTGCTAGCAAATATACCATCCACATATAGCAACAGAATGATGTCGCAACTCATCATCCACCTGGTAAGACAAACCACAGTAGTTACCCTGACATTGACTGAAGTCATGCTTCGTCCTCCACCTGTCAAAACCTGTACCACTGTCCTGCAGCTCCTCAAGACCATATACCTGGTCTTCCATCTCACGTGTCCGTTCACTCTATTCTTCAACTAAAGAATCCATTCGTCTCTGTGCTTTTGCACCGGCTGGCAACCCTACCAAAACTCCTGTTTGGCTCTACATCATATCCCTGCCATGCTCCCACCTATTTCCTGGATCCTTCCTGCTCTACAATCAGCAACGAGTATAAAGAAGAGGAACAACGAATTTGAGGGCCTACTTACATCTTCAGTCCTCCATATGGGTGTTTGAGACTCCTTGACAGCGTGCTGTCCACCCAAAATCTGTTACAGTGACCGACCTCGATCACTCCACAGTCTGCATCTGACCGACGTCGGTTCCCATGCGTCTGTCCTTGACTACCGACCCTACCGATGTCGGTGTCCCTATTGCCGATGTCGATCCTCCTGACCGACATCGGTCTTACCTACTGCCAACGTCGGTCCTCCTGACCGAAGTCGGTCTTACCCTGCCTGACATCACCAACTTCAATCTACACATGACTGACATCGGCACCTGTCTGTTCGATGCTAGTTCCTCCTGACTGATGCCGATACCTGTGTTCACCTATGAGTGATGAATTTTTACCCGCGAGCTCCTTTGAATCAAAACCCATGTCCAAACTGCTCTACTCAGAAGTATCCAGCACCATCCACTGGTTTCTGTCTGCCATCTCCTCCATAAACACCAAGCCTTTCCAGTTCTTAAGCCTGTCAAATATATCTGTCTTCCGCTTAAGAACATGCATCTCCTTCCTACTCATGTGACCAAGCCTATGAAGCCACGTCTCTGCAACAAAAGAAGAATCAATAATATAAATAAGTAGATAAAGAGTACCTATTTTCTTACCACCAGCAAATTCAAGTGCATCCACTGTGAGAGTTCTTGTGCATCTCTCATCACCCAATCTTTTTGAAGAAATTAGCCATATCTCCAAACCTGGGACCTGCATGACCTTCATCAACACCTGTGTGTTGGTCGCCTGCAATTTCAGCTTCACTTCCCCTTTGCCAATTCTTTGGCAAGGCTCACCAGCTCCTCTACCTGGGGCTGCATGGAAAGAGGCAACCGAATCTTTTATCCAAGATTCAACTTTATCCAAGAAACCTCCCAGAGCATCCTGTGCAACAACACCTGCTACATCTGCTTCTTCAGTTTTTTCATGTTGATCTGCTACCAACCAACAATATTCTTTTACCTGCTCTTTCTTTCCATGGGACCGTAAGTGACCATCTGTGCTTTTCAACTCCTCCATTCTTAGCTTACTTTCATCTGCCATTGCTCTACTCCCACTCAATTAGAAACCCCTGAGAGTGACCTGTAACCAAACACAAAACCTGCTTCCTGCAACCTGAGCTCTGATACCACTTGTCAGGATACGTGAAACACCGGAAGCATACAGTTGATTACCAAACCAAACAACTTAATATGCGGAAATTAACTAGAATCACAAGTAACTAGAATTCATAATAACACATGATATGAGAGACAATACACAACTTGTATTAATACTTATACAGAAAAGAATACAATAAAGAAGATGCCACTTCTTCTCCACCACCTCTTCAGAGGCTTCTCACACCTCAAGTGAACAGTAATTCTCTCCTCAAAGCTCTCTCTCTCAGGTCCCAACACACAACTCAAACACAGAGTTGGTGTTCACCTCCAGTGCTCCACGCACACCACAAGTGCTCCACGCACTCAACAAGTACTCAACATACTTCAAGTAGATCTCCCATGAACCTGCAATAACCTGCACCTCAACATACCATACTTATGGAAGGAACTCCCTTGCCTTCCTCTCTTGCTCTATCCGAGTACACACCTGTACTCCAAGTAAATCCTACCTGATTCTGCTCTCTGTTGTGTCGCTATCCTATCTGATCTTGCACACCTGCAAATCAACCTGGTTCTGCACACCTGTGAACCTTGACCTTGCACACACATACACCTGCAGATCAACGATCTTACTTACCATGCAGATCTCCTATAAAGGCCATGCTCACCTGTGACCAAGATCTTACACACCTGAAGAACCCTTCTGATTCTTCAAAACCAGCACCCACACTTGGCACTACTGTGGAACTAGGAGGAACACCCTTGCTCACCTCACACATAGAAGGAGCTAACTTTGCTCAACTCAAACTAGAACACCTTTCCAATACAACCATGAGTCTATTATATAGATCTCATCCAAACAATAATTAGACATCTAATTATAATAATTAGATCCGTAGCTCTCAGTCTAAAAATAGCTCTCATCATGCAAACACTTGGTTCGTTAGCTAACTGCCCATAATAAACTCGCAGTCGAACCACACAAGCGACCGACGTCGGTCCCTGTCCGCCTGGAGGTGACCGATGTCGGCCGATCCCTGACCGACGTCGGTTGCTTTTCTTCACTATCCTGCCGACGTCAGCTGATTAGACCGACGCCGGTTGCTCTGACACGCAGCAACCTTCAGCAACCCCTCCAATGGCCTTCTCCATGTCTGCATCAGTGAAGCTTTTAGCTCCACAACCTAACAAATATGACCTTAATATGGTAAAATGGAACATCGATGTGGTAAAAATATAAATGGATGATGTGAAGTATTAGTTGGTATCTATCAATGGGACATTGACCACTCTTGTGGTCCATATTCAACAACCAAATAATCCTCCATCATTTCATTTGGGTTCTCCCAACCATAATAATTAAAACTCAAATATCATTTTGAAGAACATGCTACCAATGGAAGTGCATATATTTAATGGTAAGGATTCATTCACTTGGATCAATAAAATGGAAAATTTATTTGATCTACATAAGACCCCATGTGTATAAAAGGTTGTCATGGCATATATGTATCTAGAACCTAAACAGTCCATTTGGTAAGGTGGTTGTGTATTGAAAATAAAAAGGTCTTATTGTTACTTGATCAGAGTTTATTGATGAGCTACAGATACACTATCATAATAGTGTCATAGAAAACTACTTCAATCAATTAGAAAATATGAAAAAAATAAGGATTATAAATGATCATATTCAATAATTCTAAAATATATCCTTACGCGTGGATGACATCATTGAGGACAACATGAATGATTTGTTCTTGGATGGGCTCAAAAATATTATCCAAATTTATGTTTGCATGTTTATTCTAAGTTCAATATCTAAATACATGGTATTCGTTCATAGGGTATATGATAAATATCCCATAAAATTAAGGGCTTTCACTAATGACTAAAAACAAAATCTCCCAACCCAATAATTTCCTTAGCCTTTCAAATCAATTCCTCAAAAAATTGATGAGAATCATGCAAAAGGGTTATGTTTTGGTTATGATTAAAAATTAGGAAAAGGGCATAAATGTGTTGATAAGAAGTTTTCCTAAAATGAAAGAGACAATAAATATGATGATGCCTCGAGTGAGAGTGAGGAAGAGATCAAGGATGAATTTGAAGATTCCCAACCTACTATCTCTTGTCATGCACTTTTAGGTATTATCACTCCTCAAACTATGAAGCTTGTGGGTTTCCTTAAGAAATAGAAGGGGATAAATCTTATTGCATCCTAATTCCTAGCTAAGCAAACTATATGGTTATTCATGGATATTTATAGTTGACACATTTGATATTGGTTATATTTTTGACTAAGCTTGAGATATATGCTATTATGAGATAGTAGGATATTGTTTAGATACATGATGGTACATGTTTTTTTTTCTATGAGTTATCCATAATGTATGTGGTTACATTTTAAGCATATTGATGTGTTGTTTTAGTTATATTTTATGCTATATGTTTATCATGTTGAGATGATCTAACTACTTGCATGTTGTGAGGTTGACATAGTAGAATTCATCTCTTAGAACATGACGGAGGGAGAGCATCATTAGAGAGGGTGACATAGAGGGAAATGTCAAAGGATGATAAAGAACTGGAAAGAACCTTACCCACATGCTATAGCAGTTAGCACATATTTGAATGCATTAAAATTGGTTTGCACATGATGTGTTTATTTTCTACTTGCATTAGAAAGTTAATTTTTATGAGTTTGTCAGTATAGTTTAAATAACATATCAAATTTATTTTGTGTATCTGATATATTTTTGTCATTAAATCTAGTGGAAAGCTTAATAACATGATTAAATTTTAAATATAGAATTATTAATTATAAAAAATTATCATTAAAAATTGTGACAATAAGAGATATTAATTAAAATATATATTTTCTCTATTTTATGTTAAAATAAATAAAAATTAAGAAAAAGACAATAAAAAATAAAAGGAAATGTAGAGACTAAAATTATAAAATTAAATAAAATTAAATATATTAAAAATAACTAAAATAAAACAAAAAACAAAAACAAAAATCTAAAGCATAGAAAGGGCTAGCCTATTTTATTAAGGAACAGATTTTATAGAAAGAGGATATCATATGAGTTTTTGCTTTGGGAGAAAGGCTGAGTTGGAGAAGGTGAAAAGGGGTGTAATATAACCAAAAGGAGAAAGAGGGAAGCACAACAAAATATTTTAGTGCAAATTTCTAGGTAGACAGTGTTTTCCATTTTATTATAGGAGCATGGAAAATCTTCCCTTTATTGCATCTGATATTTATTAAAAATATTACAGATATAAAACTAACCATAGTAAGAGATCTCAGGTAGCATTGTGGTTATTAGTATTAATTCTGAAGGAGTCTATTCATGTTATATATATCAAAACTTTAGCAAAATCTAGGTCTTAGGAAAGAGTCACCCTATGACTTAATCTTGATCTACACTGTTGCATTATGCCTTTATAGAGAGTAGACCACTAAAGTTGAACAACTTATGTATTAAATAAAATTTATCAGTCTACCTATGAGTCGTTGAAGTATCTCTGCCCTTTTGCATCACTGTACATTGGCCAAAATAGTATCACAATAAATCATTGTTCATTTATTTATATAATATGTAATTTATTTATTTAGTACATCATTGGAAATAGTTCCACTATCTTATTTAGATATTCCCAACCATATAATATTTGAACAACTTAATTTAAACTTGTTGAATGGCATCGATCTAGACTTGTTTATTTTTTTGGTATGACATTTTCCAGAACAGAATGGATTTATTCAATAAAACAAAATAATCCTTTCCTACAAAATTATTTATTTTCCATGCTTTAGGAGACATGAAATTTTTAGACTCATTAAGAGATAACATGAAATAAGAAGGTCATTGATGCATTTAAAATGAAAAGGCCTTATGAAACTAGAGATTTAGCGTATAAAATTGGTGTATTTGAATAAGGATAAAACAATCTCTGAGAGTTATATTATTATGATGCCTCCATTGGGCATAGTGAATAACTTTTCTAGTTTGTAGAAAACCACACTAGATATCTATCAAAACTTCAATAGAAAACATAGGTCACTATTCTAGTTTATTTTTTTGAGAGGCGTCACCATATTTAAAGGTTGAATATAGATGGGATGTTAAAATTTAATAGTCTAGCTATGTATATTTAGTGAAGTTATATTTTAAAAAGGAGAAAACATTATTTATAAGCAATATAAAAAGAATAATTTAATAAATTAATAATCTCATCATTGTGTGGTATATATTTGATGTAATGTATATGTTTGTTTGTTAGTTTCAGTAACACATAGATCATTGTATCTTTTTTGGATAATACAAAATAACTTGCTATCTAGAGTCACCGAACCATGTAATACATAATTTTCAAATGTATTTTATAAGTTAAATCACTGATTATTATAATTAAGTGGATTTATGAAATAATAATTTTCCCAACCATGTGTTTAGCGTTGCCATATTTGGTATAAAGAATAACATTGTTTTGCCTAGTAACATAAAAGGTAGTAAAACAATAAGTATAAAAAGCTATGCTTGGTATATATTGGATTCCACATGGTATATAAAAGTTAATATCAGGCTATATATAATGGTCATATTATAGACTATAAAAGAGAACTATATATATCAGGCTATATATAATGGTCATATTATAGACTATAAAAGAGAACTATGACCTAGAATTTAGCTATATATATATATTGTTTTTATAGGGACTTCAATTGACTAAATGTGAATATTATTTTATAAAACATAGTCAAGTTTCTCATCATTTTAAATGGTGGAATAATCTCATAAATTCTCATTTCGAATATGTATAACCATACATGTTATGTGAGGTTAGTATATCAAGAATCTTTGCAAAGTTTAATGAGACTTGGGAAAGATAGAAAATATAACAAAAACTTTATTATGATAGTTACAGGTAGCTTATCATTTATAACTTGTGAGTTTAAAATATGTGATGTAAAAGAAACATTTAAAATAAACTACGAGTTGTTGAATGTGAAAACATCAGTGTTAATGTACCTAATAGAGTGTTAGGGAACATAGGGGTGTATTTTTATAGTTATAGTACCCAGATGGAGTATTAACTATATTAAATAATTACATATAAATAAATTAATGAATACGTGCATTCAAACTTCTAAATGTATGACAAATGTTAGATTGAATTATTTTATGTTTCATGAAAATGGATTTTTGTTTGTTCTAAATGTTGAATATGAATGTATGTTTCTATGTATATATGACTACTTTATTAGATTGGTTGCAATATTCAATAGTTATGCTTAAAACACTAGACTATGGTAATATGGGTTATCATAGGGATTTGAATCTGTAGTTAATTGTGTATTTACTCGGGTGGTATAAACTGTAGTCATTATTTCTAGTATAGGATAGAAAGTAATGTAATATTCATTCATACATTTGACAAGATAAATGTATTCCTTGGTTAATCCTATGTTTATAATGTTATATGATGTGGTTTCTAGTAGGATGTAAATTATATGAATCTTTTGGTTGGATTGTATTTGACCAATCTACATTTATGATACAGAGTAAGGAATGAGATAGACTTCACTGGCTTACTAATATCACAATACCAAATGAAGATAGTCCGATCAAGTGGTGTGTATGAATTTGATATATATATATATATATCATTTTTATATTACTATTCTTAAAAGATTTGGACAAAGTATGTTTAGTAAGGCATTATCATTTCATGAGTATGATTTACATGTTGTGTGATATCTTTCAATAAATCAAGTTTTTTATGATACACTGCATGTTTAGTGATGAGCTCAAAATATGGCTCATTATTGACATGTTATTTCCTTCAAATCATCTCTCGAAGGATATTATCTTATACAAATCTTAGATTCTTAGATATGTATTACATGGAAAATAGATATTTGTCTTGTTTATATTAAACCAAAGATTGAACCTTTACTTTGTCATTAATGTCTAATACATAACATGTTTTAGTGATCGTTTCTGTGAAGAATGCTCAGAAAGAAGACATAGGTGATGTACAGTGAACATTCCATTTTAATCTCCATCCAACAGAACTACGAGCTCCACAGGCTTGTTTTTACAGACTATGTAGGCTTATTTATACAGACTCTACAGGCTGTTTCTATGGACTCCACAAGCTTATTTCTACGAACTCTGTAGGTTGTTTCTATAGACTCTACATGCTTATTTCTATGGACTCCATAGGCTTGTTTCTATGAACTCCGTAGGCTTATTTCTATGGACTTCATAGGCTCATTTATATGGACTTTGTGGGGTCAATACTGAGAATTCTATAAGGACAATGGGAAGCTGGAGACTAGATAGGATAAGAAAGAACCATTCCAGCTGGAATCAAATAAGGACAATAACCACCTACTATTTTAAAGGACTTGCTTTTGCTAAATATGTATGTAATCAGATTTTAAGACTATTATAGGATATGATATTTATTTCATCAAAATAATTGGATCTCTTGGAAATCCACTCTCCTATCTTTGGATGAAGGGATCGACCAGGAATCCTATTCTTTTGCATCCTATTTTGAGTTGATTGTATTAGTATAAAGTATAAGACTTTCAACTATGAAAAGGATATAATAGAAGATATAGAGAAAATAAAGAATCAAGAATTAGATTTTTTAGAAGCATATAGGTTTCAATCAGATTGTAATCATTTCATTTCTATGAATAAATACTTCAAGTTTTTAGCACTGATTAATCTTTGTTCCTGAGTCTGAGAGGAGCAAGGGCCCACTCTCCTTGGAATCGGGAACTATGTATGGTATTTATGTTCTATTTTATTAGTCATAATCTTATTTCTATTTGCATTTATTTATAATAACATCAAAATAAATTCATAGTTTAAAAAAAGCATTTTCTTATTTCATTTCTTTTCTACACAAAGTATGTTTTCTTTTACAGCAGAAGTGTGAAGCAGTTTTTCTTTCATAAGTAGGAGTGTGAATTGATTTTCCATACAAATGTAAAATAGGAGTGTGATCTTTTATTTCTAGAAAAAGAGTGGATTGATTTGATTTCTTTATTTTTCAGCAAAAGTGTGAATCAAGTAGTTTAGTCAAAGTTAGAATAGGATCAACAAACACCCCCATAAGTAGACTTGTAGATCTACCATCCCATACCTTATTGTAGATAGCTTTGGACACTGGCCCTGGTTGATAAGACACCAATTGAATATTGGTTAAATGAGGAGTTAGAATACACTCGTCATTTAGTTTTAGAAATCATACATCACATAGGTACTTGCTTATCTCTCTAGATTTCCATGCTATTAATATCTATTCATCTATGAAGGGAGGGCCATTTCTTGATGAGATTAGTGTGGGAGACCATTGGTCTATGGATGGTGTGTAAAATCACTAATATGATGCTCTTCCTCCTCATAGTAGTACTACTTATCAATATGACACTTGATATTGCCACAAATACTTGAGTTTAGAAACTATGCTCCAGAAGAGCCATGTATCTTACATGTATATTGTATTATATTTTACTTCATATTGAAAATTGTTATGAAGAGTTGTAATTATTTATTATTGTATATTGACAATGGTGGTTATAGACTTTTATCAATTGTGGTTGAGTTAATATAATTACTTTTTATATTTACATTATGATGTGCTCTCATGATGTTAGAGATCTATGATCTATGATGTGATATGCTTTGTTTTCTATTATTACACTTTCAGTACTTCATATGATCTATGTTTAGATTCTCTTAGTGTAATCTATTTTTGATATATGTGTTTAATTAAAAAAAATTGTGTATTTCTAGATAGATCTCAGATGGGATGTTACAAAGTTGATTGACTCAGGGATTACACATAACTTCATCAATAGTAAGTTGGTTCATCATTTGAATCGTTTCATTTACCCAACTCCATAATTTCAAGTCATGATTATATATGGTGGCATAGTCAAATGTTCTAGGAAATTCCATATTATTAAGCTTGATATGGGAGACTATGGGCTAGATTCTCCTAAGTTTTATATTCCCATGGGTGGGGCATACATTGTTTTGGGATTCTAATGTACCAAAACCATGGGCATAATAGAGATGAATTTATAGTAACTATTCATGCACTTTTATTCTAAAGGTAGGACATTTGAACTACGTAGATAATGGGGAAAATATCCATAATTAGTTAGATCACATTAGATGTAGAATATTCTCAAAAGGGGGCTTAAGTATTTTTAGCATAATTATTTTCCATTGAAGTTAACCCAAAAAATGTGTCTACATATCTTGACCTGTAGATGATTATTGATGACTACCTAGTAATTTTTGACACCATGCCAAAAGGACTACCACCAAGTATATACCATGATCATTAAATTTGGCTACTTCTAGAGAGTCAACCACCAAACATCATAATGTACTAGTATCCACATGCCCAAAAGAGTGAAATTTAGATATGGTACATGAGATGATGGATGTGATACCAAAGTGAATATTAGTCCCTAATGTTCATGGTGCATATGAAGGATAACACTTTAAGAATGTTTTTAGAACATAAATAACTCAACAACTAAAACATCAAAGATAAGTTCCGTATTCAATTAAATGATAATTTTCTAGATGAGTTACATGGTGTTGTTTGTTTTTAAAAACTAGATCTTTGATTTGGGTACCATCAAAATTGGATTATAGATGAGCATATCCCTAAAATAGCTTCCATAACTCATGAAGGTCAAAATTATTTTGTCATCATGCCTTTTGGTCTAAAAAATTCACCATCCAAATTTTAGAGTTTGATGAAAACTATTTTCAGTCATTTTTTAGTAAATTTTTGATGATATCCTAATATATAATAAAACTTGGAAAGAACATTTGTACACATGAAACATGTATTGTTAGTTCTGGAACAACATCAACTTTATGAAAAAACTTCAAAATATGTTTTTGGAGTCTAATAGGTGGAGTACTTGCATCATATTATGTCATGAGGGAGTCAACATCAACCTTAAAAATATCAAAGCTATGATGGAGTTATAGGTGCCAAAAAACCTCAAGAATATTTGAGGCTTTTTGGGATTAACAGGTTACTATTACATATTTGTAAAAAATTAAGGAACTTATCACTACCACTCATAGCTTTTTTGAAGGACTCCATACATTGGAGCGAAGTAATTACCAAGGCCTTTGAGAAGCTGAAGTAGGATATGTGCACCACTCCAGTTTTGGATACCCCTAAATTTTTCCAAAATTATTATTGTTGAATATGATGCATCTAGATATGGCATGAGGGAATTACTCATGCAATAAGGAATACATATTGTATTTTAGAGTCATCAACTCAAGGGTAAAAAAGGATAAATCTAAAATATGAGAGAGATATTGACTTTTCTTCATGCAGTCAAATAATAGAGACCCTATCTAATGCGTAAACACTTTAAGGTAAAGACTAATGATGATAGTCTAAAATATTTTTTAGAATAATAATTATCATCAAAATAATAACAAAAAAGGGTGAATAAAATTTTAGGATATGACTTTGAAGTCATATATAATAAATGAAAAGGGAATGTTGTATCATATGCACTATCTAGGAGGGATGAATCCATTGAGGCATTGGTATAAAAATTGATTATACCTATGTACTAAATTTATCCTCAAGAACAAGATCCTTAAGGAGCTTCATGCATCTCCAATAGGGGCACTCAATATTTTTGACAACCTATCATAGAGTCAAGTAGAGTTTATTTTTGGAAGGATTCAAGGTAGATATACAAAAAATTGTGGTTGAATGCATGGTGTCAAAAGAACAAGGGTGAATTAATTAAGACACCAGGGCTTCTGCAACCTTTATCCATTCATAACCAAAGATGGGATGAGGTTTCCATGTATTTCATTAAAGGGTGGATAAAGTATAAAGGTAAAAATGTCATCATGGTAATTATGGATATACTCACAAAATATCCTTATTTTTCTCCTTGTCACAGCCATTTGTTATTTTCTTCTATATACACTTCAAAAATTACATAGTACTCCCAAGATAATTTTAAGAGATCATGATCCCATTTGTGCTAGTAATTTTTAGACTAATTTATTCTTATGTCTAGGTACTTAGTTGACTTATAGATCATATTATCATTCTCAATTTGATGGAAAACAAAGGCGGTCAATAAATTGTTAGAAGGGTATCATCATTTTTTTTCATCAAATAAAAAAGAATAGTGGGTTTAATGGTTACCACAAGCATAATGATGGTATAGCATACCTCTTCCAAAATGTCTCCATTTATGCCATTTTATGGTTATTAGCCCTCACCTACCACTTCATCCTTAAGGGTATATCATAAGTTTAAATTTTTTGATGAACACATTCAACATTAATAGGAGGTACTAGTTAGTCTTAGAGATAATTTGGCAATGGAACAAAATAGAATAAAGTAGTATGCAGATCTGCACCATAGTGAGAGGAATTTGAACATGGGTGATTCTTTATTTATATGCTTACAACCATATAATTAGATGTCTCTAAATTAGTATTAAAAAAGGATAATAAAATTTGTCCTAAGCATTATGGCCCTTATAAAATCTTGCATAAAATTGGCAATGTTGTTTGCCAAGTTAAAGTTACCCCAGTCCAGTTGAATATATCATGTATTTCATGTATCTTATATGAATAAAGTAACTGGATAGAGAGTTTATACCTAGACTATGTTACAAGAACTAAATGAATATGGTTGAGTCATTCTATAACTTGAGTAGATCCTTTATACATGCATTAAAAGGCTGAGAATAAGAGAGAATAAGGAGTATTTGATCAAGTGGAAGAATCTGAAGCATGAAAACATAATGTGGGAGGATGAATCTTTCTTGTCGAAGCATCTATAGTTATTCAATGTTAAGGGAAATGTTATTTTTAATGGGACGGTCATGTTAAACCCTTAACCTATAGCATCTCTAGGTATATGTATGGCTGAAATGTGGCATGCATAACCTTTCATATTATCTTGTCACATTTCTCTATGTTCTTATATTTTTAGTAGGGTTGGCCTATGGAATAATCATGGCTTAAGTAGATTATATATGTGAGATAATGGTTAGTATTTAAGTATCATATTGTGAATTATATTCTTATTGCATTACTATGGAGTTTGTCCTTATTGGTGTAGACTTTTGTCCCACTATGTTTTGTCTACACAATCTTATTTAGCTTGCTTAGGTTAATAAAAGGTCATTAGGGAAAATGCACTTTAAGTCATTTTATAATTATGAGTTGAGTTAATTACCTTTTTGGGTGACCTAATTCCTCACTATATAATGTAACTTTCTATGCACGTTTTGGCCAATGTTCATTAATACAACTTTGTTGTGAAGATAATCTTCTTCCTTTTTTTGTGAGTTGTTCTTTAGGTTTCATTACTCCATGTAAATTCATATTTGTGCATTAAACCCTATCCAATTGATCATCATTGCATCCCACTATAACATGCTATCAGATCTCTATTGATAGATGATTGCCATTGATTCTATTATGAGATCTTGCATTCTAGTTTATTCAATTTTTTCAACTGATTTTAGTTTTCTAGGGTTTGGTGAGGGTTTTTAAAAATTCATGTAAATATGCATAGCTAGTGTCTTAAGATGAAAAATGGATAGTTTCATTAGATTTAAAAGGTGATAAAACCCTAGATTCGATTATCCACATGACCTTACTCTATGACAGGCATTTTTAGGCCACTTTTAGAGCGTTCAAAGGCATTTTCTTGGGATCTATGAAAAATATTACATATGATGACTTTAATAAAAAAATTATCGGTTTTTATGGGTTTGTCAAGAAACCAAGTGGGTCATTCTTAGTTTTTGAATAAGTTGCTCTAAATTTGTAAATCTTGGATTTCTTTAACTTGGTAGAGTTTTGTGCACCTCCATACAACACCTGTAGATCTTGACAACCCTATTGGTAAGCCCTATTTAACCTACAACCCTTGTGTTCAACTCCATTGAATTTTAATGACCTTACTAACATCCATATTGGGTCCCAAGACCTATGCATGCACATCTATCAGGTCCTAAGACCCCTATGCACACCCATAATAAACTCTAATAACCTTGCATACACCCCTAACAAACCTTGATGAGTATGATAGCACACCCAATAGACCCAAATAGTTGTGCCAATACATCAGCCAGACTCCAAGATCCCTATCGACATGACCTACAAAACCTATTAGTATTGCAAGGACACCTTGTAGACTCTGATAGGGGTGCCAATAACCCTTGTAAAACCCACCAATAGTGCCAATAGAACCCGTAGACTCCACCATGTACTCAAGCACACCCCCAAATTTTCCAAGCTATTCTACCCACCTGTGACATGTGTACAACCATCAAATTTAAGATAGTTAATATAATGAAGTGTAACACTATTCATTTGTAAAAAAGGGTCATTTTAACGAGCACACACATCAATCAAATCAATCAAAGGGAGGTCCTCATCCTAGCTTTTAGCCACATTATCACATGGGAATTTAAGACTTTGGTTGTAACTAACCCAAGGGGGTTCAACGTTTCTCACAAGTTGACCAACTAACACCTGCACACCTGAAAAAATCAATTTATGAAAATTAGAGATCATTTTTTTACAAGCAATAAACATTAAAACAAGAATAAATTTTAGCCAATTGGTCATTTTTAGGTATTATTTATTTTAAAGTGTGAGTTATTTTGAGCTCTTCACATTGGTTATATTCTCATACCTTATAAATTTGAACCTCTACAGATTTAAGTACGTGTCATATTACTAGTTTATAGTATACACAGATCAACACATACTTCCTTTTTCCACCATGGATCTCAGTTTAGTTTCACTTCTTACACCATTTAACTATCACGGGTGGAAATTCAAATTGTAAATACTATTGAGGAGCAAAGGCTTACATCGAATGATGAAGGGTAAAGAAATTGAACTGAGAATTGACATAAAGAATGTGAAGTGGTACAACTTAAGTGATAAATCTTACAATCTATTATGCCTATATATGCCTCTTAACTTGATTTTTTATATCAAATCTACAACAAAACCAAATCAAGTATGGTACTTATTGGATAAACTCTTTAGAAAGCAAGATGAAATGAGGGGTCATGAGTTGGAGAATGAACTCATTATTTTGAGCTTAGGTGACTTTGATACAGTTCAAGACTTCTTCACAAATTTCAAATAACTTAGGTTACAATTGAAACTATACAACATTGATAAAAATGATGATCAATTGATTCTTTCCATCCTTGATAAATTAGGATTTGACTATTCTATATTCAATTCTACCTTCCATGCCACCAAACATGCCTTTAGAGTTGCATGGACCATGACATCCTTGGATTAATTTTTTATTGAATTGAATTGAGAGAAAGATAAGCTTACTCAAATGGGCATACTGAAGTCCTCCAAATCTCATTCCTTAATTGTGAGTCATGACAAATAGAAGGCTTCTTTTAGTAAAGAGAAAAAATAGAACAAGGATCCAAAGCAATGAAAGGGTCAGAAATATGATGTTAATCCAAAAGCATCAAATCAATCCTCCTATTTATATAAGAAACCCAAGAGAGAATGACTCACATGTGGATATTGCAATAAATATGGGCATGATGAGTCCAAATGCATGAAGCACATTGACCAACTAAAAAAAATGATAGAAAAGCATAATATCAACATCCTTTATTCTTCCACTTAGATTTCATCATCACAAGGGTCTTCTAAGTCCAAGGAAAGTCAAAAGGGAAAAGATAAGGGCAAAACACTTGTTGTACTTGCATCCTAACCTTCCACTTGGGTTATTGATTCTAGTGTCAACATGACATGCTCTCGTCCTTGGAGACTTATTCTATGCCTTCTATCTTATTAAGTGATGATACTTCCACAAAATTTAATGGGAGAGGATATGTTGAAGTGAATTATGGGACATTTCATGATGTTCCCTCTTTATCCATAATCTCCTTTTTGTTTATCAAATCACTCACATCAGTTCAGGCAATAAATTTGAGTTCACACCCAATTTAATGGTGATTAAGGAAGTAGATAGTGACTCTATTATTGCATTTAGAAAATCAAATCACCAATCTAGTTTGTATACTTTTTCACATTTTACTCTTGATCAACCATCTACTACATTGTTCACTCATTCAGATGAGGTGAGTAAATTATAGCATGAGTGATTCAACCATCTCAACTATCACTACTTGGAGCAACTCAGTCATCAAGACATGGTTTCAAGGTTGCCACAAGTTAAGTTTTCTGATAGAGTTTACCAGGGTTGCATTTGTAGAAAGCATCTAGAGGAGAAGTATGACAAGGTTAAATCTTGGAGAGCTACATAGATATTGGAGGTTGTTCATAGTGACACTACTGGTTCATTTCCAAAACCTTCATTCAATAGGAATAAGTACATGCTTAATTTTATCGATGACTATTCAAGTTATACTTGGGTGTATTTTCTTAAACATAGATCAGAGGTCTTTGACCATTTCTAGGACTTCAAGGAACTTTTAGAGAAAGAATTAGGTAAACTCATCAAGATTTTATGCACTAATAATAGTGGCAGGTATTTAACTATTTGAGAAATTATGTACATTAGAAGGGATTGAACTACAACATATAGCTCCATATAGTCCTCAATAGAATGGTGTTACAAAGCATAATAACAAGTACTTGAAATAAATGGCCAATTATATGTTACACTCTAAGTCTTTTGCACCTTAGTATTGGGTTGAGGCCATCAACTATACCTGTTACATCTAGAATTGTGTTCGTCATAAAGCATTGATGGGAGTCACTCATTTTGAAGCTTAGAGAGGTCAAAGCCCCATAGTTGATCACTTTTAAATGTTTGATTCACCTTATATGGCTTGTATTCTAAAGAATAAATATAAGGCAATGGAACCTTAGATTTAGTCTTGCATCTTCATTGGATATCTTGAGAGTGTTAAGGGATACAAGATTTTCCACCCCACCACTCATGAGTTACTCATTACTCTTGCTTGAGGAGTGTTCATTTTTCATAGGGTCTTTTAGAATCCACACTCGATACCTCTCCCCCTTCCTTAGACACACTAGGATTTGATGATAATTCTAATGATTTAAATACACCTGATCAACTTCTTGATGATTCAGGTTCTTTTTTTAGTTCTAATGATGAGAGTAGTGATAAGGATTCCCATCCTCCTCCTAGAATATCTTTAGGAGATGAGGAATCTCCTCCTAACTCTCAAATCACTACTCTTTGGGATCTAGACACTTCAAAGTGTTGTCTAATGGGTTAGAGATCTATTAGATAATAGGTTAACCCATTCATAATTATAGGATGCCCCACATGCTTTCATTTCATTTTCTTCTGATCCACAATCATTTTGTGAGGCATCAGTAACTCCTGAGTGGGATAGTGCTATGGAAGAGGAGTATAGTTCCTTGCAAAGGAAAAACACTTGGGACTTATTCCCACTTTCTAAGGGAAGAAAAATTGTTTGATGTAGGTGGATCTACCAAATAAATTTTGAAGTAGATGGGTCTATAGGCAATTTCAAAGGACATTTGGTATCAAAGGGTTTTTCTCAGGTGCCTACCATTGACTACATTGAGAAATTCACCCCAATTGCCAAAATGAACTCAATCTGACCCACACTCACCATTACCATAGCACATCATTGGGTTATTCATCAAAATGATGTGAAGAATACCTTTCTTCATGGTGACCTCAAAGAGGAAATATACATGGATAAACCACAAAGATTTGTGGAATATTCTTCCTTAGTTTTCAAACTTCATAATTCTATCTATGGCCTCAAAAAAGATCCTAAAGCTTGGTATGCTAAGATGGACACTTTTTTAATTTTAGTTGGGTTCATCATATGCCATTTAGATCTAAATGTCTACATTATATAGTAGGATGATTCACTATTAATTTTGGTTCTCTATGTGGATGACTTATTGATCACATGGAGTTCTTCATCCACCATCACAATAATGAAAACTACTTTGTCTGACAAGTTCTCAATGATTGATTTGGGCCTATTTCACTTCTTCAGGATTGAAATTACTCAGTTAGACTCTAAGTTCACTATTGCACAATATAAGTATGCTCTTGATTTGCTTGTATGGTTTAGCATGGCTGACTGCAAGATAGCTTTGATTCCTTTTCTATTTAGTGTTAATCTTGAGGCTCATTGTCCATCTTCATTGGTTGATGTTACCTTGTATCAACAACTTATTGGTAATTCCATCTACCTTTCACACCCTAAACCTGACATTTGATATGTAGTGGCCATGGTATCAAGATTTATACAGGATCTACTTGAGCTATACTAGAGAGAATCTAAGTGGATTCTCCATTACGTTTAGGGTACTCATAGTGTTAGGATTCACTATGGATTAAAAATCAACATGGACTTAATTAGGTATAGACATTCAAATTGGGTTGACAACATTCAAAATCATAAGTCTACTTCCATTTATAGTTTATCCCTTGATTCAAGTTTAATTAGTTGGTTAAGCAAAAAGTAGAATGCTATTTATTTATCTCCTTAAAAGGTAGAATGTAGAGGAGTTGTTAAATTTTCCACTAATTCTATTTGGATATAGAGGATTCTCATTGAGTTTGGGTTCCAGTTCGATGACCAACAGTCATCTTCTGTGTCAACCAAAGCACAATCCAATTATATAAGAATATGGTCCTCCATAAATAGATCAATCATATTGATATTCACATGTATTTCATTTGGTATCTCAATAATGAGCAATTCAATTATCTTTGCTACATCCAGATAATAGGGTAAATTTCTAATATATTACCAAACCTTTCATTGAGAGCAAGTATCTTCATTTTCAGGATCTTCTTGGATTTCAAATAGATCCATCATCTTCCTCATTTGTGGGACATATTTCTATAGTTGGGCACCTCATAAATCCTTTTTGATGGGACCCGATTCTTTTACCCACCTAAGCTACACTTAAGGAAAGGGGTGTTGGTGGGGGGACGGTGGGTGTTGGTGTAGACTTTTGTCCCACTAGGTTTTATTTACACAGTCTTATTTACTTTCTTAGTTTAATAATAGGTCATTAGGGTAAATGAACTTTAAGTCATTTTCTCATTGTAATTTAAGTTAACTACATTTTAAGGTGATCTAATTACTCACTATATAATGTATCTTCCTATGCACTTTTTGGCCAATGCTCATTAATACAACTTTGTTGTTAAGACAATCTTCTTAATTTTTTTATGAGTGGTTATTTAGGTTTCAATACTTCTTATAGATTCATCTCCATGCATTTAACTCTATCCAATTGATCCTCGTTACATCCTACTCTAATAGTCCCCTAAAATAGGCTCAATCAAATTTATCAAGTATTCTACTCTTTCATCAATTATTGTTATGGAATTTCATATTATGCTCATATGTTTCTAATATATTATTTCATTTGTGTTAAATATCTAAGTAATTTCATTATAAAATATATATCCAATATCATTAAAATAATAGGGGTAAATACCTTACAGTTTATGGAACCCCATATGGAGTATTACTCTTCTCCTACTCACAAATTTTCTCTAAGACTTAGGGGAAATTAATTTACAACTTCCATATTTCCTTCCTCTTTCACCATGCCTAGTATAACTACTAACATGGTGGGTCTATATTTATTTGGGACACCTAAAGTTAACACATCAATACCAATGTTAATGCCATGACTATTGCTTCCCAATAGGTTGTTAAAGCCTCTACTTCCAACTAGAATAATCAGAATCCTAACCAAATTATCTTACGAACAATCAGTCAAATTGCTAACATTCAAGTTAATAATAGTGCTCAAATGACAAAATTTCAAAAATAAATTTTTAAAATTAAAAATATACCTCAATATCTTTAGTGGGGAGTGCCAAATCAAAATGCCTCCCAACCCCCAATGCCCCCCACCAACCATTAGAGACACTCTTGGCAACCTCATTGTGAAACCCCTGCTTCATAAAAAAATATATCATACACCTTAGAAATAAATCCTTAGTCCATCAAATTATATACATTGACATAGGTGGTATCACTCCTATGATATTATATAATGAATCCACCTATCATGCTTTTGATTTGAAGGTCTTTATAGCTACCAAAATACTAGTCAAAACCTTTTTTGGTGATGCTTTAGTATGGTCTAAAAAACTAAAGTCTAACTCCATTTCTAGCTTGGAAGATATAGTTAATGCATTGGTCCAAGAGTTTAAATGCAATGATTTTCATGAAAATAAAATAGCTCATCTTATTAATTATAAACAAGTGGAAAGCTATAGGCAACAAAGTTAATCACAATATGACATAAGACAACATCTTCCATCTTTTCACCAATGCACCAAATTCCAAATTACAATACATTTTCAATATTATTTCTCCAAAATCATGGAATAAATCCTTAGATCAATCCAAATGTCAAGATTACCTCATAAGACAATTTGAGATTTTTCAACCTGAGCTTGATACTCGAGTGTGAGACTTAAAAATAATAATGATATAAATAATGGTGTCTCTAATACTTATAGTTATAAGAGAACCATAAATTCCATATTTCCATGGAGCTCCAATGAAGTGACTCTTTCCCCACCTATCAAGGGAATTCCCTTCCAGCATCTTCCTCCTCCCTAAAAAATCAACAGTTGTGAAGTCCATCAATGCCTTTTCCTAGATTCACCAAGATATTTTGATCCTTCCCATTATAAATCTCATTGGTATGATTTTAAAAAAATTGAGGGTTTCACACAAATTGGGGTCATTCTCATGAAACTTCTAAGTATCTTAAACATCTTACCTTTGATCTATTGTTTGTTCAAAAATTTGATCATGAATCCATTATTATCAAGTGTCACCAAGCCTATGTTAAGGTATCTAAGACTCAAGACTCCAAGGTCAAATTTGAATCACTTCATAAATAAAAATCACACCTTACTATTTATTATAATCTAATTTAAAATCATACTCAAATCAATAAAATACCAATCAAAATCAAACCAACTCCCAACCAAGTGTTAATCTTGTTGAAACCATGGTTCACCGTCATTCCTTTAAATATGTAAAAAATTGGTGAAAATGATCAACATGAAGTGTGTCATTTCCTACATTTATCCTTATCCTATTAATCCTCATATCCCTTATCCAACTTATAAAATAGTCCAGAATAATCCCCTACACCATGTGTTAGTTATCGGATCTAAATAAATCATCACTTCTATGAATTATGATATCTTAAATATATTTTAAACATGGTATAGTTCCCTAATTTCATAACTTTATCGATTAGATTGATACAATCTATTCCTTCCATCCCTACTATACTAATAAGTTTGATATAATAATTTATCTCTAGTTTAGGTCTAACTGTATCATCTAGATTGGTGTAATTTGTTTATTTGACTAGTTAAGTTTTAATTGTACCAAATAGATTGATACAATCACATTTACCTAAATCTTCCTCCACTATATCACCCATCCTAATACAGTCTATTTATTCACCCAATTCTGATTCTATTATATTGGCTTGGTATATACAATTTATTTATGATGTTTCTGTGTCACCAACTGCATTGTCCATGTTGATAAATTTGGCTCAACTCACCTCAAATATACTAGTAGTGATGATATTACATGAATTTATTCAAATTTATATTTAGTTAGGTTCAAATTATTCTATAGCTGATCTACTTCATAATTGAGTCCCTTTTCACAATCCTTTCTAGGTCAAATTGGCTTTGATGAGTGGGATCCCATAGAAGAACATTCTAAGTTTCCATCTCAAATCCTATTAATTTTACATATGATAAATTATCTATGATATTTAAACCATATTATGTAGCATTTGTTAAATATTAACATTCTTTGACCACCACTTATGGGGCAAGAAGCTACCTTGCCTGGGTCCAAAAAACAATCTTAAAATAATGTGAAAATGTGTTCATCCATGTCATTCACACTACATATGCATATCTCTCTTTTAAATTTCCTCTCACATATATGATCCTCGATAAAATATTACTTCATGCAAATGACCCTCCTTTGTTTATTGCCATCCAATTTGTTGATATCTGAGTAAATTAAGCCTTAATAGATGAATTCTCTAGAATTTATGTTTATTCCTTGAAATTCATTGAAACCTTAGGATATTTTGAATGCAACTTTAAATCTACCCACAATACATTCCAAGTATATGATTGAATAAAAATTCCTCCATCAGGATGTGTTTGACTTCTTATCATGGTCCCTATTGTCACTTAATTGTCACCCTTTGAGGAGATTCAAATCTCTCCTCATCCAAGTGGCACAATTGAATCACCTCCAAGCTTGTGGGAAACCTAGGGAATGAGGTGAATCTCTAGATAGGGCTAGCTCCCTTGATGCACCACTTTGGATTGCAACTAAAAATAACTTTGGGGGGTGAAAAGGGAGAGATACATTTGAAAATAAACTAACCTAAGGGAGGTGATACATGAAAATAATTGATGACATCCAACCATATGCATATTACACTTGAAATCAAAGGACAAACTAAACATACACTTATCCAATTTCCATCTTCTCACATCAATGCTACATTGTGGGGTTATGTATGGATGTGAAAAATTAGGAGGACTAGATAAGAGACATTTAATGGAACTAATAAATAGACTAGCTCGCTTAAATTTTGACATTTCGTGAACAGATCACATGCCCTACAAGAAGAAGCTACAAATATGTGAGAGAATGTGACAACTTGCTAAGGAATCCATAGTCTTGACTAAGAAAATTCAACATTTAATTAAATCACACTATGAACAGTCATGGAAGAGGTAACACTTAGTCATTTTATTAATCAAAAGGTATAAAAATGAGTAGGGCTTCTTCATACTCAGGTGGAGCGTCCATATAATGACCAAATGGCTAGTTATTATATAACTTGAGAGAGAGAGAGAGAGAGAGAGAGAGAGAGAGAGAGAGAGAGAGAGAGAGAGAGAGAGAGAGAGAGAGAGAGAGAGAGAGAGAGAGAGAGAGAGAGAGAGAGAGAGATAGAGAGAGAGAAGTCCAAGAGTCACAAGGAAACTTGTCAAGCTGATCCAAGAAGTTATTTCTGCATGTGTAGAGGGTATGGGATGAACCATGCAAGGTTAGGAGATACAAGTGTCAATCCAAGTCACAAACTTCATGAAAAGTGGCAAGAAAACTCCTCAACTAGTTTAGAAAAATTTCCTGCATGATTAGGCCTATTTGAATGCCTTGTAAATAATGAGGACTAGTATAAATGGTTTTAATTAATTTTAAGTACATCATACATGCATCTCCATGCATTATTTTTAGGCCTAGTTATCTAGAATCACTTGGAGAGGAGCAATCATCATCTGATGTCTAGAAAATTGCTCTTCCATGCACCCTTCACATTTGGCTTCCATAAGGAGATAATTTTCTCATGTAAATCCATAAAATGTAGTTAATTACATGTTTCAAGAGCCTCCATGTCCCTATAATCATTAGTGTCACCTTAAAATGCCATTCATTTGAATTTTTCACACTTCTCCCTAGCTTATCTATTAGGCTAGTTTGACTGGCTGAGTTGAAGAACATGGTTGAGGCACTTAGGATTTTATCTACAATATTAAATTGACATGAAGTGTTATCAAAATTCTATATATTCCTCCCAAATTTGGTTTCATTATCAGACTCTTTATATAACCTACAAAACACAAAAAATAGTGAGAAAAAACCTTGTTTCTACCCCCATCCATACAAGTCCATAAAAACCAAGAGAATGTGAGGGATCTTGAGAGAGTCCTCTCCAAATTAAAATAGGTTTTATGGTCTAACTATGCCATTTGGGTAGCTATCTAACTCCATTTTCATAAAATGGTCTTAGCTGAGTGTTTAATAGGATTTTAGGGCAGTTTTGACTCTTAAGCTTGTTTCATAAACACCTGACATTGGAGTTTTATAATAATTCCACAAAATGGTTATTAGGACCTCATATAACTCCTTTAAACTCATTTTTATCCCATGTAGACCCTCCAAGAAGATGTGAGCTCCAAAATTTGTCTTGTCAAGCTTGTTCTTGCCCTTTTTCCATGCTTAAGTTGTTTCAATGTCTAAAAATGGTTAGTATATTTTTTTTTTACACTCTAAGAGTTTAAACACCTCTTTACTAACCCCATGAACATGTCTTAATATATTTTAAGTCTTAACTCATGCTATAAGTGATGATAGACCCCCATTTGGACATTAGCTCTAGACATGTCCAATAGGCCTACTTGCAACCTTTGTTCAAAATGACCTTCCTTGATGGATTACTTACATCCAATAGATTTAGCACATATATAATGGTCCCAAAATACTATTTATATAGGCTATACATCATATCAAATAATAGAAGTGGAGATGCCTCTTTATCTAGCACTAAGCTTCACCATACCTCATAACCCTAACTATAACTCTTGCTACCTAGGCCATCTTGTTTATTTTCTATCTCTTATGAGGTGTTTCCATGATTCTACTAGGTCTCCCTTAGACTTCCATACATTTTATGAAGGTCCATCATCTCCTGAAGGGTCACTATGATTCCTTTTCCCAAAATGCCAAGGTTTGTGTATGAGGGGAGTGTCCTCTGTCTAAGACAAAAAAAAGGGCACTCCCCTATTTTCCAAAACACATTTGAATATTCTAAAATATTCTCCAATTCATAATGATTCCTTACATAAAAATTCATCTCTTGATTCAATGAGTAGATCTTCCAAGAACACTAAGCACCAATACATACATGCCAGGCAAGACTGTGGACAGGGTTTCAAGACAATGGACTGTGTTTGGCCTCTGAAAGGTTCCTTTTTATGATTATTCTACATCATGATGATGTCACTAGGTTTTTTATTAAATTGTTACTAATATTCCCAACCTTTATTCATACCCCCAAAATTTCACATGTTTCCTTATGCTTTTTGTTTGGTCTAGATTATTTTCTTCTTTGACTGTGTTCTTGCTCTTTTGAAGGGTACCTATAGATAGAGGTGCATGATTGGAATTTATAAATATGTTCCTAACCTCCTATGTTCCCCCTTTGAGTCATCTTTCATTGTTTTAGTCTATATGTTTCATGCTTGGGCCATTCACACACCAAAATGCCACTATTTTGCTCGATGTTTGCCTGTTAAACTGAGATACCTTGCAATTTAAACCTTTGTAGATATCTTTGCTTCAATTAAATTTATTCATGATGTTTAGAATTATTTATTTGAATTCCTTGAGCTTTCATAATGTATGTTTGTACTAGCATTCACCTTGAATTTCTTTTAAACATCATCAAAACATAAAGAAGTTCACTATCTACCCTATCTCAATCATTTATAGCTAGTTGTAGGTGTGAATTGAGTTTATTTGAAACTTGTTCATGATGAATGATACACTCCATGGAGTTATGAGAACCATTAATGACTTATTAACATTGTATGCACCTTGTAATTCATTTCTTACACTCCAAATGATGTAACCCTATCAAACTTACCTTGACTGTAACTATGTTTGCTTGTTTAGTACACCTGTAGGTGTACTGCTCATTAATTATGACATTGGGAATAGTGTTTGAGGGTTTCATTGAGGTTACAAAGATATTTTGTGATGATATATATTCATTTTTCCATGCTCATGTCCTATTCACACTAATAACATCTCCTTTCTGCTTATTGTCTGTTGATTGGGACAACACAATCAACTGTGTTTTACCCTAGAGGGGTGGATTGAACTTATGTGGACCTCTTTTTGAGACTTTAGAGGTAGTTCATGATGTTTGTGAACCTATTTTTAGTCTTCATGATTAATAGGTTCAAATCATGATTTAATTCCTTTGAAAATAACATCCTCTCTAACCTTACACTTGGTTGGTTGTAGATGCACATTTAGGTATTTTGTATGGACTGGTAAGTGTATAGAGGGGTTGAAAATCATCTATCACCTCCACTTGATGGTATTTATACTCACTAAGATCCTTTCAAATATTTGGAATGTTTAAAAAAAAAAGGCAAGGCCATTGTCTATACTATGAATGAAAAGTTCCTTCTAGACTCAGACCTGTAGACATTATTGTAAGATTTTAATGCTTTAAGAGGCCACTTTAGGCTCCTCAATAACTTTCTTTCACTCACTCTTTGCCCCTCAAACTTTATATATCTTTTACATATACTAGAGTCAACATGATTCACCTCATCTGATGGTTTGGAACACTTTATACGCATGTTGTATAAAGTCCACAAAAATCTCTTAGGCCTCTATTTTGTCCATTTAGGGAAAATAAACCCTAACTCAGTCATTTCATGCTTGAGATTGATTCTCAACTTGTTCTTGTTGCCTAGTCCTTCATATGAGGTATACCAAGGTACCTTAGCATACTAAGGCTCCAAAAAAGGATTTAACACTTGCCTCAACACCTCAAAAGTTGTGTTCATGCTTTTTTGGCACTACCTATATGTGTGCATCTCATTGTTCATGCAGTAAGGGTGAGTGAATTGTAGAATGTGTGATTAATGTAATTCAAATGAGATTTAAGCTCTTACAAATATTCCAATTATAAAATTTTCAATTCCAAGACCTTTTTTAGTTCAAAATTTTCTTCTCAACATGTTAACCTTCATGAGATACATGTAGATATCAATGGCTACCTGACTGTGTGAGTGAGTTTATGTTTAGGCAATGGAGATTGAGCTTCACTTTCAAGGATCATGAGCCTTCTTCCAAAATTTAAAATTAAATATAATCGTATTTTGAGGATTGGATCAAACCAAAACATCCTCATTTCACCTTGTTCTTCCCTTCAAGCATCTGGTTGACTCGTATGACAGTCAAACATTAAGTTGGTTGTATGGTGGTCTATGATTGTATTCAGGATTTATTTGGAAAATGAGATAAAGGAGGTAAATTTAAATATATTAAATTTAAATATGAAATAAATGACATATCACACCCCTTGGAAATATTGATAAAGCATGAAACTCTGAAAATGGTGGAAAAATGCCCACTACACTCCAAAGAGACTAGTCTACAAATTTGGGGTTATTGGCTCATCCAAACACCAAAAAACATGAAAAAATCATGGTATACATGGGGGTAAATATCCAAGATCATTTTAAACCAATATTACCAATTTTTTCATATGAACTTGCCCAAAATGAAGCAAAACCTGTAGGGTGCACGGATGAGCAAGCAATTTTGAACAGTCAACTTCAAATAGATGATTCATAAAGCAAAAGACACCATTCCTAAAAATTATTATATTAAAATTAATGTCTATGAGTGTAAAAATCCCCCCCAAAATCAATCTTCTTGAAACCCATTGTGCTGACTGTACCAAGTACAACCCTGCAAGTCACTTTTGTGTGTCTTGAAAAGTGAAAAGGAAAAAAAACTATTTTGAGAAATAAATTACATATAAATATAAAAATAAATATTTAAATGAGATTTTTTAAGCTTAATAGTCATATTTTAACCTTTTCCAAGTGGCACACTTCCCAAAGAGGTCGTACAAGTGCCATTTTCTCTTTTTTTACCAAGAAAACTACCTCTTCTCTAAACAACCTGACATATTTTTAGTAGTGTCAGTTATATAAGACTTATAATGACACATGGGACATTAAATCACATTTTTAAACTTACACATTTCCCAAGAAATCTATACAAAGCATTAAATGCACCTTTTTAACCCCTCAAATGACCCAAAAATGATATAAAGACATAAAAACTAATTGACCAAAGCTAATATAACATTAATTGACATCAATTAACCTATGAAACACCTCATTAAAATATATGACATCCCCTTATAGACCTAAAAAGACAAGTTTTTTTCTAGGGGTGCCCCGATTTGACATAAAAGTCAAATTTGGTCAATAGTACCACTTGTTACAGTTAAATTTAAGCTCATGATATTCAATTTTACTCTATCTTATAACATTTTTATTTGTCTCCATTAGACTCATTTCTTGAGGATCATGGCCTCTTCTTCATTTCAATACATTAATTTCCTTAAATTTGTTTTATCTATAAGGTAGAAGGTGACACTAACCCTTAGACTTTTAAAAAATTTAAAGAATGTGGTGTTTATAAAATCCTAACCCTTGAAACTTTACCTAACACACCATTTCATGAATATCAACATTTTAATATTGTGTCAACTTAAACTGAGGTTACATTGGTTACCCATAGTTTTTTCAAAATATTCCACCTAATATCCATGATTCTAATGATGATGATCTTGATGAGATTAGTTTTAAAATTAAAACATTAGACCTTCTTTATAGCATCATAGCTCATTTGTATCGTACATTGTGACCCCATTCTTATAAAAATCTAACAACTAGTTTCCCACTTTTTGGGTTATTCCCAAGAAGCCCCATTCCCATTGATATTATAGTGACATAGTGGTTTAATCCCTTAACATAGATCTCACCACCCCCCTAATTTGATGATCAATACACCTTATCCATAATTGTTTCACTATCGATAATTGTTTCACTACACTCAAGCCCAACATGTAAAAATCCTTTGTTATTATTCTTCCCTTCAGTGCTCTTATGATAAATCAGCGTCGTATAACATTAATTTAGTTTATATTGTTTAATATAGCACTCCTCTTTATGACTTGCTAGAAATCATTCCTTCTTCACTTGATGTTGATAGGACCAAGATGGAACTAGTTTTAATTTCTACTTCATGTACAATTCTAGTTTATTCTGAGCCTCTTCAAAGCATATTTAAAGATTAATCCATGACTATACCTTATTATTTCATTATACACTCAAATCCATCAAACTTTCTTCCTACATATGTTGACCAAACCAATATGTCATGCACTAAGGATTTATCTTAAATACATAAAAATGCCATATTATTCATTTCATAAAGCCTCCAACCACTCATAGTGCCAATGTCAAGCGTAGTAGAGACATCTAAAGTAGTAAAATCAAATTCCTGAATCAACCAATATATTCCCTAATAGTGATTGTTTTTTCAAAGAGATTTTATACAAACCACAATATGTTCCTCCACATAGGTCTGATATGATAGCATGCCCACTCACCCTAGATGAAGAGCCATATTGCAAGTTACATAAGGTTTCTAGTCATCCAGTTCAAGGGTGTAGATATTATCAACAATTTATAGCATAACAAAAATAAAAAGGCCCAACACCTACCATGGATAGTTTATCACCTCAATATACTAATCCTATATGATTTTGTTGCTTCCACAAGACTAGTAAACATTCTTCAACTAACTATCAATCTCTTTGACAATAGCTATATGTACCTCATCTCAAGGAAATTAATTTTTATGTTTAGCTAAACATGCTACCTCCAAAGATTACACCTAATTATATTCCAAAAAAGGTGGAAGTGTATTGTATTTTTCACTAGTGTTCTACACATTCTACATAGATTCATTTAAAATTATTAGTCGTATGGTCTAGCTAGGATGGATAAATAACATACCCTATAATTAAATTGTATCTTCATTCTAAGGATGTGCGTCCCATTCCATCTCAAAGGGTACCCTCTCTCCTTGTTTATGTCATTCTCATCATAATGCCCCATGTCTTCTTTATTCTAGTGTTCCTACTTTTTACTTAGAGCTCGTCTACTATGCAGTCTTGGCATCACTCTTAGAAATGGTAGAAGCGACTATGGTTCAATTTAAATATCAGTTGTAGTGAGGTTTGATAGATTTTATTGATGGTGTGTGTAGAGATCTTTCACAACATTTTTGATAACATATTGCATTTACTTCATGTTTATTCACAGGATTTTATCTCATATTTTTATCTTTAGCATATGTGATGCTCATTGTATATATCTTTCTTATCTCATGATCTTTACTTTTCAACATTTACATCATTCTATATTCAAACTTAGTTTCCCTTGTGGATATTAGTTATCACCTTCGATTTTTATTTTTTAGTATTTTAGTTTCCCCTTATTTTGGAAAGATTTACATTCGACCTTAGATTCCCTTGTGGATCTTAGATATCACCCTCAAGTTACATCTTATAGAATATTTTATTCAGCCTTCATTTCCGTGTGATTCTTTGGTATCTTTTTGTATTCCCTTTATTTTGGGATAATTTCTATTACTAGTGCTTGTAATAGACCCCTTATAGGTTAGTATGGGTTTTCTAGTGACACGATTATCATATTCAATTATGTTTCCCTTCTTTGGGTTTCCTTTATGTGATTTGACTTACATTTCCATGTACTTTCAAATCCCACTTTTTGTCTAATTGCTTCTAAGGAAAAAAACTCTCTCTTCTTGTGGTTAGCTACTAACATATATTCATTGTATTAAATTTTGACATGGATGGATCCTACACAATCCCCATCCTTTCGTCTCCTTTCACTTGATCCACACTTATGTTGGTTTCAAAATCATGATCTTTCCTATGGTATAAGTATAGGATTATTTAGGCACCATGGTCTTTAGGTTCTCATTTCTAGTGGCTAGGTGTAGGCTCTTTTGTGTTAGTCATATTTATCACCCATTGTTGGTTTTTATGAATCTATATAGAGGAGGATTTATAGTTATCCTTAGCTTCCATTGTGGATCTTAGATAGCACCTTAAAGTTACATATTATAGCAAATTTTATTTAGCCTTCATTTCCTTGTGACTCTTTGGTATATTTTTGTATTCCCTCTATTTTGGGATGATTTCTCTTATCAGTGATTATAATAGAGCCCTTGTAGGTTATATGAATTTTATAGTGACATGACTGCCATATTCAATTATGTTTCACTTCTTTGGATTTCCTTTATGTTATTTGACTTACATTTCCATGTACTTTCAGATCCCACTTTTTGCCTAATCACTTCTAAGAAAAAAAAAACTCTCCCTTCTTATGGTTAGATACTAACATATTTTCATTGTATCACATTTTCACATGGATGGATCCTCCACAATCCCCATCCTTCCATCTCCTTTTAATTTAGACACACTTGGGTTGGTTTAGAGATCATACTCTTTCATATGGTGCAAGTATAAGAGTCTTTAGGAACCATGGCCTTTAGGTTCTCATCTCTAGTGGCTAGGTGTAGGCTCTCTTGTGTTATTCATATTTAACACCCATTTTTGGTTTTTATGAATCTATATGGAGGAAAATTAAAAAATACAAACAAAAAATAATAATAAATGTAATTAAAAGGAAAATTATATATTAAAAGTCAGAT
>JARHVA010001685.1:640000-782500 GCA_037957365.1 Torreya grandis | reverse complement strand
TTTAACTACATTGGCCATATATATTAATCCAATACTACTAGCAATAGCCTACAATGTCATCCATTTTAATCATTTTATATTGCATTGGTCATACCCTTTAATATTGACCTACATCATGTTCAACTATATCGGCCATACCCTACAGTATCTATGAGGAGTTGAAATTCCTCTTACCAACTATATCAACCTAGCTGATAAAATTTCCTGAGGGTGGAAATTTATTTCCTTTGCACTAAAATATACTCTTGGCCCTAATTTTGACATTTTTCAACTATTCATTATTCATCCTTATTTTAACTTCATTTTGACGCTTGTTGGGGAAAATTCTACTACACAAATTGTATCTTTTGCCTAGATTTCTTAAATCTAGTTCATTTGACCAAAAATGAACATTAATTATACCACCTACTTATAGTAACCTAATGGTAGCTATGAGGCAACCACCTGCACATCTACCTCCTTGTCCATGAACCATCGTCTCTTGTAGTGCTATTTTTAAATGCTCAAAGCTCTAAAAAATTTAAAATAGCAAATGTGAAAACGAAATCATTTTTACCTATTTATAGTAAAAATCTCAAAATTTAAATTTTTTCAGTTTTTTATCACATCATTCTATAGTTTTCTCATATCTTTGTTTTCATAACGTTTTTTCATGAACCAAAATGAGCCTTAAAATCTTGGTGAGATAGAGACTTTTAGGTGCCAAAATATTTTTTTGTAAAAAATGGATTTTTCTATTAATTTTTTAGGTCCACCTATCACCATTATTAGTAGGCACCTTCTATCACCTACAACATATGCAACATCATCTACAATCAACAATGTAAGTGAAGATATGTTTTTTCATTTATTTACTTTCATTTCTTTCAACATTTTTTTTTAATTATGTTCTTTTGTGTTGTTATGTATCTATCCCAAAACAACATTCCATGTTACACTATTGTGACACATGATGACCTTTGAGTAGTGAATATTTATACACCTAATATTTTTTAATTTATCACTTTACTGATGTTGTCTCTTGCAGTGACTCATTCACACATCAATCTCCCTAAGTGCACACCTTACAGGGTATATCGAGAATGGAGTGGGATCTATCATGATACTTTGAGAGAGATGTTTTCATACTATTATGTCACACCATCAATTATATCAATTTGACCTCATCTGTGCCTCTTTATGTCTTATCTCTTTGTTTACTTTCCATCTATATTTTTAGCTTCCTTATATCCTACCATATCAGCCTAGCTGATATAGTGTGTTTGATGCTTAAGTCTTCCCTATAATGTATCAAGAAACCAAATAGAATTTTGAGTCTATCTTGTGTTTTTTGTATTATATTAGCCTAGTTGATACCATATAGTTTCATCCAACATCTTTCAAGTATATCAGTCTATCTAATATTGTCATCCTAGATTTTAGGTTTAGTTTTGGGTATGGGATCCATATATAAGGGTTATATGTCATTCCTATAACATATATCACATTCATACACTCTTCTTGGACTCACATTTCTGCCCCTAATTAGAATTTGGGGGAATAAGAGGTTTATAACCTTATCTTGTAAGTCTTATCTTGTGATGTCATTGAAGCTCAATAGGAGAAGTCTTTGAATTTCTCAACTAAGGGTATCTACGTCTTTATCTTACAATTTGATCTCTTTAACCTATAACATTTATTTCAAAGGCTTACTTGAGACAAATGGGTAGATTGAAATGTTGATGATTCCATCCAAAGATAATTATTTTTATCCCTATACTATTTCCTTTACTTAGTATATTATATATTTCTTGGTTTATTACTTTGTGGATGTATGTGTGCATCCTTACTTAGGCTCTTCCTTATACTGAATAATCTAGTGTATTTATAGGTTTCTTAGGTTTTTTATTTATCAAAATAGTTTGCATAAACTGAAGGATTTATGCCAAGATAGTCATAAATAAGATTGAAAATGTTAAAAATGAATGCATAAAAGAAGTAATATTATTTCAAAATGAACCAAACCACACAATGTGAAATGCAAGTTTTCAAGTGGAAAACCAAATGAATGGAAAAAAATTCTACGTGTATATTAAAAATTCTTGTAAACAACTATTCTCAAAATGCAATCTTAGAGGCAATAAATAAATAAGAAGAGAGAGATTCAAGTGTAGAAGAGAGGAGGAGAGAGATCTTTAAATAGATCTAGAGGAAGGAAGAGGGAGTTATATAGGATCCCATCATAACCTTACACCACTTTCTTTTTGTGTTCCATATATTCATAGTCTACATAAGGTGAAGAGAAGTGTGTGACAATTGTGGATGGAGTTATTTGAGAAAGTAACTCCAAGATTCCATGCCAAAAGACAAAATAGGTACAACACCTTATAAAATCCAATTTATATGAATTAAAAATTCACATAAATAAAAAACCTGCACACACCTAAAAACTTAGGATAAAAATATTAATAACCCAAATAAAGGGCAATCCTAACACTTCCCCTTAAATTTTATTTGGAGTTTACAAAAAAACAAGGGAGGAAATATTACTAAGACTCCTTGATGAGAACTTCCTTCAATCCCAAAATTTTACAAAAAATTAAAAATTTGTCTTTACATAATGGCTTAGTGAAATTATCATTCACTTGTCATTAAGTAGGACAAAAAGAGATAAAAATTTGATTATCTTATATAAGTTCACATTAAAAGTGATGTTGATTCTCAATGTGTTTGGACCTTTCCTGGAAAACTAGATTCTTTTCCAAGGTAATGGCACTTTGATTATCACTAAAAATCAAAGTAGTAGAAGTTTTTGGATGGCTAAACTATGTAATATGTCTTCTAATCCAAATGGCTTTCTTGGTAGTATGATTATAAGATTTATACTCAGCTTCAATGAAAGACAATGATATAGTGCTATATTTTCTACTATTCCATGAACTTATGCTAGAACTCAAGAAGAAACAATAGTCACTTATGGATCTACAATCATTATGATCACCATCCCAATTAGAATCAGAATAACCTACCAAATAAAAAATTCTATTCAAGATATACTTAATGTTAAGAGTTAGAGTACCTTTAATATAACAAATAAATCTTTTAGCAACTTTAAAATGAGTAGTTTGAGGTTTTGATATAAAACAAAAAACAAATCCAATAGAAAAAGCAATTTTAGGATGAGTATGAGTAAGATAATTCAAACTTCCAATTAATTGCCTATATAAAGTAGGATCAACATTTTCATTTTGTTGGGGATCAACCAACAATGTTGATTATAATATGAAAGCAATTAAATGCGAAATTAAACCAGAATGATAAGTAACTAGAATAAGAAATAGCAAAGAATAAGAGATACAAGAAACCACCCTAAAAACTTGTATTAAACTCTTTACAGAAGGAATACAATTGAAGAAACTTCTTTTCTTCCACACCTCTCTCAGATGTACAGATCTCTTTCCCTCAAGAGTTCTCTCTCTCAATTACAATCAACTCCAACAACCTGGATTGATTCACATATACAATCTTGTAATGTTCAACTCAACACCAATAAGCTATGAAGATCTATCCTATTATATAATAATTAGGAAACATGAGCATACAACTACAGCCATTAGATGCACCTCCTAATCAAGGGCTCTAAACAGTCTTACTTAAAATAGAGATGCGGACTTAAGACTAACACTTAATCCTACCATGCAAATATTTTGTTCTGTCCACGAAAATAGCATTTTGGACGTACAGGTGACTGACGTTGGTCCCTACCTGTCTGTACCTGACCGACATCGGCCGAACATAACCGATGCTGGCATTTCCCAATCGACTCTTGACCGACGTCAGTCGCTCCTAACCGATGCTGGTGACTGTGTAATTCCTGCAACTTATGCACTCACTCATTTGGTGAAGCTTTTAGCTCCACACCTTAACAATCTCCCACTTGGAGATAAACAGCTGCACCAGTACCTGTATAACAACATCTTCTAGCTCCTCCATCTTCAAATTCAATCATGAAGACCTACAAAAGTTGAATGAAGATTCAACTTCTCCTTTGTTACCAGCTTGGTTAACATATCAGCAAGGTTCTTATCTGTATGGATCTTCTCCAGATTCAACTCACCATCCTCCAATACCTATCTAATGAAGTGGTACCTAAGTTGTAAATGCTTTGTTCTTGAATGAAAGGCTGAATTCTTAGCCAAATGAATTGCACTCTGAATATCACTGTATAATCTGCAACTCTCTTGCTCCTTTCCAAGCTCTTCCATGAACCATGTCATCCATATCATCTCTTTGCTAGCCTCTGTGACTACAATATATTCTGCTTCTATAGTTGACAAGGCAACAACCTTCTGCAACTTTGATATCCAGCTAACCACCGTTCCACCAACAGTGAAAACATATCCTGTGGTGTTTCTCTTGCCATTTAAATCACCTGTCATATCTGAATCTACATAACCATGTAGAGAAGTATCTGAACCTCCATAGCAAAAATTCCTACTGCTGGTCCCTCTCAGATATCTAAGGATCCACTAAATTGCTTTTCAGTGCACCTTTCCTGGATTGGCCATATACTTACTTACAACTCCCACTGCTTGGGCAATATTCGGTCTAGTACATACCATTGCATACATTAAACTCCCTACTACAGAAGTATATGGAACTCTACTCGTGTACTCTACCTCATCATGTGAATTAGGACACTGTTCTTTACTCAACTTAAAATGTCTAGCCAAAGGTGTGCTTACCAGTTTTGCATCCTGCATATTAAACCATTTCAACACCTTGTTCACATAATCCTCTTGAGACAAAATCAACCTGTGATTTTTCTTGTCTCTCTTAATACTCATGCCAAGGATTTTCTTTGCTGCTCCCAAATCCTTCATGGCAAATGTGTGAGCTAATTTCACCTTAAGCTCAGAGATATCCTGCATGTGTGATCCTACAACCAGCATATCATCTACATACAACAACAAAATAATATATCTACCATTATCCAATCTCTTAAAATACACACAATGGTTAGATTGACACCTAATATAGCCATGCTCAGTCATAAACCTGTCAAATCTCAAATACCACTGTCTAGGAGCTTGCTTGAGGCCATACAAGCTTTTCTTCAATCTGCACACTAGCTTCTCCTTACCTTTGACCTCAAATCCTTCTGGCTGTTCCATATATATTTTTTCATCCAAATCTCCATGAAGAAACGTTGTCTTAACATCAAGCTACTCAAGATGCAAATCCTCAATAGCAACTAAAGACAATACAGTCCGTATAGAAGTCATTTTAACAACAGGAGAAAAAATCTCACCAAAATTAATACCTGGTTTTTGTGCAAATCCTTTCACTACCAACTTGGCCTTATATCTCATCTGTCCATTCTCACCTTCCTTCAATCTGTAGATCCATCTGTTCTTCAGTGTCTTCTTTCCTACTGGAAACTCAACTAAATCCCATGTTTGGTTCTCCTTCAAGGAATCGATTTCCTCATTCATGCCTAGCTCCCACTGATTCTTGGATTTCACCTGTATTGCTTCATCAAAACTCGCTAGTTCTCCACCATCAGTAAGCAATAAATAGAATAATGAAGGGGAATATCGAATTGGAGGTTTACTTACCCTTTTTGACCTCCTGATGGGCGTCTGAGACTCATTCACAACACGCTATCCACCCAAATTCTCAGACAGTGACCGACCTCGGTCACTTCTAGGCCTGTAATTAGCTGACGTCGGTTCTGCCTGACCGACGTCGATTCCTACCTGACTAACGTCGGTCACTGTATGACTGACATCAATTCTTGTATTATCGACGTCAGTTCCTTCCTGATCAATGTTGGTCTCTGTGTTTTCCTGTCTATGATTAATTTTTCTCGCGAGCTCATTTTGGACCGTCACCTCGTCCAATTCTCCATTGCTCTGCCCAGATTGATTCAGCTTCTTGAGCTGATCACTATACATCACTTTTTTCATTGAAAACAACATCACGGCTCTTAATTATTTTGTTAGTTCCTAGATTCCAAAACCTGAATCCGAAATCATCACAGCCATAGCCAATAAATGTGCACCTCATAGACTTAGCATCCAGCTTCTTTCTATTTTCCTTATCAACGTGCACAAAGGCTTCACAACCAAAAAATTTGAGAAATGAAAGATCTACCTTTTTACCTATTCATGCCTCTTCTGAAATTCCACCATCCAAAGCTATAGAGGGTCCTCTGTTAATCAGGTACACTGCAGTATCCACAGCTTCTGCCCAAAACTCTAAGGGCAAACCAGCATGTAATCTCATACACTGTGCATGCTCCATTACTGTTCTATTCATCCTTTTAGCAACTCCATTTTGTTGAGGTGTCCTTAAAACTGTCCTTTGCCTGCGTATTCCATTCATATAACAATAACTTTTGAACTTATAGCTGCAGAACTCACCACCATTGTCAGATCTCAGGCACTTCAATCTTCTGCCTGTTTCATTCTCAACCATAGCTTTCCAAATCTTAAAAGTGTCAAAAACATCAAATTTCTTCTTAATACAATAGACCCATACTTTTATTGTAGTATCATCTATGAAAGAAACATAGTACCGTGATCCTCCAATAGAAGCAACCTGAGCCAGTCCCCACACGTCTGTGTGAACAAGCTGTAATTTGTGCTTCTTCTTTGTTGACCCAGTCTTGAGAAAACTCACCCTCTTCTATTTTCCAAACACACAATGCTCACAAAAATCCAGATCTATGCTTTTCAAATCTAAAAGCTTACCTTTTGACTCAAGAATAGACATTCCCTTCTCACCCATGTGGCCGAGCCTAGAGTGCCACAACTTTGCATCCACATCTGAAGTAGATAATACAGAAGGAGAATTATTAGTAACACAATTACATAAATAGAGAGTAATTACTCTCTTACCTCTGGCCAATACAAGTGCACCCTTGGTCACCTTCCAAGATTCAGTTGTGAGAGTTACTGTACAACCCTCATCCCCTAACTTTCTTGCAGAAATCAAATTCCTCTTCAAGCTGGGAACATACATGACATCTCTCAACACCCATGTGTTGCCATTCTGCATTTTCAGCTGCACTTTTCCTTTACCAACAATTTTACAAGGCTCATCATCCCCTAAATAAACTATTCCAAAATCTCCATGGACATAGTCACTAAAATATTCTCTATTAGGGGTAGCATGAAAAGAGGCACCAAAATCTAAAACCCAAGATTCTATATTATTATGCAAAGAGAATATAATAGCATCTTGTGCAATACCTGCAACTTTTGCTTCTTCTTTACCTTCATGCTGATTGTCTTCTTTAGGCTTTGACCAACAATCTTTGCTTATGTGCCCTATCTTTCCACAATTCCAGCATTGTGGCTTCCTGCCATTTCTGGATTTGGATCTACCTCTCATCTTTGACTTAGACCTTGATCTCCCTTTCTTGCCCTTCTCTTTTTGCCTTCCCCTGCTCTCAAAACTTAAAGTGTTCCCTGATGTTTTCTCTGTGTTTTTCCTGTGAATTTCTTCATTCAAGATTACACTAACAACATCCTCTAATTTTAAAATATTTGAAGTAGATGCAGTATTACTAACTGCCATTACCAAGCTATGTCAGCTTTTAGGCAAAGAACATAATATCAAAAGATCCTTAATTTCATCATCAAACACTATTTTGACTGAATTTAATTGATTTACAATTCCATGGAAATCATTTAGATGATTAGATACAGATCCACCTTCTTGCATTTGCAAATTAAATAACTGCTTCATAAGATATACCTTATTAGAAGCTGAGGGTTTTTCATATAAATTTGCTAAAGTAGTCATCAACTCTACCGTTGTCTTTGCCTGTGATAAATTAGATATCACAGTAGATGCCAGACTCAATCTTATAGATTCAAGAGCCTTTCTATCAAGAACTTCCCATTCTTCATCATCCATGTCTTTGGGCTTCTTTGAAACCCCACCTAACGGTAAGTATAGATCTTTTTGATACATATAATCCTCTATCTTCATTCTCCAATATTGATAATTCTTGCCATTAAACTTCTCCATTCTCAGTTTACTTTTTTCTGCCATTGCTTCTCCCACTCAAACAGAAATCCCTGTGAGTAACCTATAATCAATACACACTAACCAGATCTGAAACACCTGTTAGTCAACCTGAGCTCTGATACCACTTGTTGGGGATCAACCAACAATGTTGATTACAATATGAAAGCAATTAAATGCAAAATTAAACCAGAATGATAAGTAACTAGAATCAAAAATAGCAAAGAATAAGAGATACAAGAAACCACCCTGAAAACTTGTATTAAACTCTTTACAAAAGGAATACAATTGAAGAAACTTCTTTTCTTTCACACCTCTCTCAGATGTACAGATCTCTTTCCCTCAAGAGTTCTCTCTCTCAATTACAATCAACTCCAACAACCTGGATTGATTCACATATACAATCTTGTACTGTTCAACTCAACACCAATAAGCTATGAAGATCTATCCTATTATATAATAATTAGAAAACATGAGCATACAACTACAGCCATTAGATGCACCTCCTAATCAAAGGCTCTAAACAGTCTTTCCATAATCTTTGACAAACTTGCGATAGTATCCTGTCAGGCCTAAGAAACCATGAAGGCTCTTGAGGGTGGTTGGTTGAGGCCAATTCTGCATAGCACTGATTTTTTCTGGGTCCACGCGAACCCCATTGGCTGAAACAATGTGCCCCAAATAGTCAATTTCCTCTTGAGCGAATGAACACTTGGATTGCTTGGCACATAATTGATTGTCGGCTAACAACTGTAATGCCTTGTCAAGATGTTGGAGATGCTCGGCCCATGTGCGGCTGTAAATCAAAATGTCATCAAAGAAAACTAAAATAAATTGACAGAGAAAAGGCCAAAAGATTTTTTTCATGAGTGCTTGAAAAGTGGAAGGGGCATTTGTAAGGCCAAATGGCATGACAAGGAACTCATAGTGACCCTCATGTGTACGGAAGGCTGTCTTGGGAATGTCATCAGGATGCACTCGAATTTGATGATAGCCAGAACGCAGATCCAACTTGGAGAAGAATTTGGCCCCATGGAGCTCATCAAGAAGCTCATCGATGACAGGAATTGGGAATTTATCCTTGATAGTGAGGTGGTTAAGGGCTCGAAAGTCAATGCAAAGGCGCCACGACCCATCTTTTTTGTGGACAAGAAGCACTGGGGAGGAATATGGGCTGGTGCTGGGGCGGATAACGCCAGACTTGAGGAGTTCCCGGACTAAGTTCTCAATTTCTGTCTTTTGCAGATGGGGGTAACGATATGGGCAAATGTTGGGTGGAATGGTTCCTGGAAGGAGAGGAATGCGGTGATCTTCAGGGCATGAAGGGGGTAGCCCTACTGGTTCTAAAAAAATGGTTGCATGCTTGTCGAGTATGGCGTGTAAGTCTGTAGGGTGGTTAGAAGCAGCAGAGGGCTGGAGTTGAATGGAATGCAATTGTGCAATGACCCCATGTGAGCCTTCTTTCAAAAGTTTTTTCATGCGATGAGAACTGATGATGCTAGCAGATCCTGGTAATAACCCTTTTAAGGTGTGCTTCTGACCATTATCTGTGAACTACATCCAAAGCTCAGAGAAGTCCCATAAAATAGGTCCTAATGTGTGAAGCCATTGTGCCCCTAAAACCACATCACACCCACCTAAGGGTAGGGCAAACATATCAGAGCGACAATTATAATCGCCGATTGCAAGACGCACATTTCGACACTTCCCTTTACATGGCAATGTGCCCCCATTAGCAATCATGACTTCAAAGCTAGAACAAGGGTATATAAAGCAGTCTTTTGCCTTAGCAATGCGAGGATCAATGAAATTGTGAGTACTGCCTGAGTCAATGAGGATTGTGAGAGGGATCTTTTTGAAGCACCCTTTGACCTTCATGGTTTGGGGAGTAGTGACACCTGTTAGTGCATGTACTGAGATCTCAGGTTGAGTCTCTTGAACCATTGGGTCCTCTTCAGTGCCGGGTTCATCTTGAGCATCTTGAAATTCTGGAATATCAATCTCGCTGTCTTGTTCTGGTGGTGACTCCACATCTAGCAAGTAAAGTTTTTGTTGGACGCCCCTGTGACCCTTAACCCATTTGTCATCATAGTTGTAACATAATCCTTTTTCTTACGAGCCCACATCTCTGCCTCAGTCAGGTGCTTGATTGGTGTGGTTAGGGTTGTTCGCTGATTCACTGTGTTCTTCGCTGGTAAAAAGGTGGGAGGTCGACGCTGTGTGGAGAGTTTATCTTCTGCTAACTTAGCCAGACCCAAAGCGTCCATCATATTTTCAGGTCGAAACATTTTTACCTCTGAGCGGATCGGCTCTCTAAGGCCACTAACAAAGCAACTTTTGAAGAAGTCATCTGACAACCCTTCAGTGTGATTAGCAAGTTTTTCAAATTCAAGCTGATATTCCCGAACAGTTCCTGTTTGACGGAGTTTGGTGAGAGTACCTGTGAAATCCTCGAATGCTGAGGGACCAAACCTACCCAAAATTAAGGATGCAAAAGTTGACCAATTAGGTTCATCATTGGTCTTGAGATACCAACGGTACCACTGAAGTGCTTCTTGTTCCAAATGAAAGGAAGTAATTGGGACTTTGTTTGCAGAATAAGTATTGTGGAGGTTGAAGAATTGTTCAGCTCGATATATCCATCCTGTAGGATCTGTACCATTGAACCGTGGAAAGTCGAGCTTAGGTCCATGGGAGGAGTTGGAAGTAAAGGAGTGACGGTCTGAAGAAGACTCCTCCTTCTGCATTCGGTTGAGCAAGATGCTATTCTGTTGATTCAAGCCACGCATCATATCGGTTAACTCTGTAACCTGAGATTTCAATGTGGCGATTTCTTCCTCCATGATTTTTGTGCCTGCACGAGTGGTGACCATAACCAGTTGTGAATAGCCGGGGATCCTTCGCGTTCCCTGCCGCGATGTAGGGTGGGGTTCGAGGCGCTGCCCCAAAAAAAATTTTGGGCTTTTTTTTTTTTTTTTTTTTTTTTTGCTGCTGTTTTTTTTAATTTATTTTTTATTTTATTTTTTTAATTATTTTTATAAGCGGCTGTTTCAGGAACGGATTGTCTGCAACTGTGTGGTTCGAAATATCATCAACTGTGGGTATGCTGTTGTTTGCTCTCTGAACCTGATAAGTTGGATATGGACCCCAGGTTTGTTTGGCTGCCTAAAAGATTTTTAAATTCTCTCTGGCCACCAAAGCTGTCTGAGCGAGTACCGCTCTCCAGAAATTTCTAGCCGCGAGTTTACCTCTTAACGACAGCTTTTGGTTTACCTCACGGGTGGGATCTAGTCAATCAGGATGGGGTCGTTGCCCTTTTCGCTGGCAGGTCCTCTCAATGGGCCAGCTACTTCGGGGTTCCTGTGGTACTCCTCACAATGAGTTTTAGGGCTTATGCCCAAGCACTTCCCACATTTAAGCGGATAGGTATTTACCCAATCCGAAATGATGGAACCTGCAATGAAAAATTTCTTGCCAAAAAATGGCGCAGCTCCTGGAAAGCCCTGCTTTGAAAAAAAAATTGCTCCAAATCTACCCACAAAGCCAAGAAAGCGCTCTGATACCAAATGTGATGAACCTCCTACAGCAATTTACCTCTTACAACAGATTTAATCAAAATATGCCAAAATAAAATAACTCTTACCAATAACAGAAACACAGCAAGCTTATATTGATCGCAGGCCTCTTCGAGGGGGCAACCTCCTTTGAGCAAGCTCAATACAATGAATTCGTGGATGCCTTTATTCGGCCTTAACACTTACTTATATACTAACTCTATTCTAACAACTACTACTTCCCCTTGTATGTGGGATAATTCGAATAAGCTCTAAGGGACGACTTACAAAGCATATGCGTCCATAGCAATTAAGCACGGGTTCCTAACAGATGCGGACTTAAGACTAACACTTAATCCTACCATGCAAACATTCTGTTCTATCCACGGAAATAGCATTCTGGACGCACAGGTGACCGACGTCGGTCCCTGCCTGTCTGCACCTGACCGACGTCGGCCGAACATAACCGACGCCGGCATCTCCCAGTCGACTCCTGACCAACGTCGGTCGCTCCTGACCGACGTCGGTGACTGTGTAATTCTTGCAACTTCTGCACTCGCTCATTTGGTGAAGCTTTTAGCTCCACACCTGAACACATTTTCCATATCATTAAGTAATTTCACACCAAGTTCACAATGGATAGCAACGGGTTTGCAATCTAACATATTAAACCTAACGAACAAGTCATATGCATATTTATATTGAAAAATGGAAATGTTATCTTTTTCTTGCTAAATTTGATTGCCTAAAAAGTAACGTAAAATACCTACACCTTCCATTTTAAAGGTATTATTTAAAGCGATTTTAGTGAAAGAAACCAATGAACTATTACTACTAGTAATGAACATTCTTAGAAGATCCCAAGAATATTTGAGTGATCCATTGTTATCAGGTAAGGATTCTGACAGTGGCAGTTAGTTCAAGAGATCAAAATATGTCTAATGGTACATTCCAGAGGCAGTTTCGACCTTTTGGGAGCTCTCCACAATTCTTGGAGAAGTTTACTATTTTTTGAAAGTATTAATTTTCATTAAATTGGATTGCCAGTAAACTTTTGAGTTTGTTGGTGTCTTCAGAATTCACTGTCAAGCTATTTTTGTGTTCTCCGTAACTTTGGGCGGATGTGGGAAAAATGATCAAAATATTAAATAATTAACATTTAAGTTCTCAAAGGGTGAATTAAAAGACAACTTATATTAATTATTTATAAAGGTGAACATTAAGTGTTTTATGGGTTCAAAAGTAATTTATAAAATAAAAGTCACTTATATGGAGATTAAGTGTTATTATAAAATGACTTATGTTGGAGCCCATAAGGCAAAATATTATAAAGTCACTTTATTAAGTGTGGAAAAGTTCATTTAAAAAGTAAATTTTAAATATAACTTCAGGAAAGTTCCTAGGGTGTTATAAAAGGAGGTTGTGGGGGCTCATTTCAGTTATTCTTATTTTGATATTTTCTTGAAGTCTTTTGGAGAGATGGAACAACCCACCTAGCCAATCCTTGGTGGATTCATTCATGGTTCACAATGTGCAAATTTGTTGCAAATTGAAAGATTGGTTGTGTGGATGAAAACCCATTCAACCAACTTGAACGGATTCATTCATAATGTGTAGATGCATATATTGAAACAAGTTTTGAAGTTTGTGTTGAATAATATTATTTTAATCATTAGAGCTAAAGCCTTGAAGGAGATCGTAGCATTTGAATGGGATTCAGTGTTAGAAGTTAAGTGATTTTTGAGGGTATCAAAGAAGTATCACGCTACTGAAAATTTATGGGTCTTCAATATGGTTTCAGGTGCTTTCTATGGAATTTAATATTGTAGATTATCTTGTTGTTACAAGCAATATCTCCTTAGGACAGATGCAACCCTTGTTTGTCCATTATTCAGTGTTTTTTGGGGCACAACCCTTCATGGGATGATTTGCCATATAATATAGGTGTTTGAACTCCTTTTGGTATGTACTTTGTAATACAATATTTATTTCTACCATTCTAAAATTAACATCCATTTGTGTATTCTTAGTCTCGGTTGGAATCATTTCATTGTATGCTGCAAACTATTTGGCAAATTACCCATATGTATTCATTGAATATTGAATAGCAAATGTGAGTGTTTCTTATAATCTCCACGCAAGTTGTTCTACTTTGTCTATAACCAGAATTTCAGATTGATGAGCATAATGACAAATATTTGAGGAAATATTTGCACAAGAAAAATCAAATATTTTGTGAATTTGAGTTGAAATCCGGGGAAGGGATTTTACAAGAAACTACTCTACTAGTCTCCTCTATCAAATTATGAATACATTTTCCTCGGCTTTGGGTAAGCTTAACAGGTATTGAGTTTGAACTTCTCGTCTAGAATGTGGCTTGCTAGACGCAATAGGATATGAAATGTCAAGCTTGATCCCTAACTTGCCCACTTTCTCTTATGTTTTTTCTATCAGGGCCTTTCGATTGGGGAACATCTCAAGCACATTGGGATTCTTAATCCCAAATCCTTTACTTGTTTCAAACTTGAGACTTTTCGACCCTTGTTTTGGACTTGCCAAAGAATTCAAGAAACTTGGCAATGTATTTACAACATATTTCAGCGTTATCACCCATAGCCTATCAATTGAATAATGTCTTTCTTTGGGGACAATTCTTATTGGTTGGAATACATTGATTTTTTATGAAATTTTTTCAAATCTATAATTTTATATCAACTATGGAAGTCTATAAATTCAACAATCTTTAACAATGAAGAACTCTCCCTTCAATTTTATGTTATTGATAAAGTGCTTGTTATCTCTTTAGTTTTCATCTATCTTTAATAATGAAGAACTCTCCCTTCAATTTCCTATGTTGTCTCTTTGGTTTTTATGCTGATTCAAGCTCATGCTAAGAAAGTGGCTCTAGAATTTCAACATCCCCAAAAGTTGTTCAACCACCAAGGGATCACTCCCTATACTACGAATCGAGTTCCTCTAGATTAGCCACTACAAAGCACCCCTCCACTACACCCAGATATCAACGACATTGCTTTTGCAATAGCTTCTCCACCCCTCTTCCTCAACGAGGTGATGAAACCCATCGGTGAGCAAAAAATCATTTGTTGGTCTATCTCGATGGACCTCCCCTATGTAGGGTGGTGTGTTGGTGGGGTTCTATGTGCCTTCATCCCCTGGGTCGAGAATTATTATTTCATTGGCTCCTTTTGAAACCATGAAGGATGGGTGAGTGGCACCTGATCCTTCGTCAGGGGAGCCCTCTTTTTGGGTGATCAATGTCTACCATCCTCTGATGTTGTTCCATGTGCTTGATATTCTCACTTGCCTTTGTGATTTTTTATTTTGATCATGCTTTTGTATAGCTATATTTAACCGATATTTATGCTTTGTTTTTATGAATCGTGTTTTGTGCCAACATAAATAACAAGTGTGAATACCAACTGATTGTCTTTATATTATAACCATCTTTATAATATTATTTTAATCTGAATAATAGATATATGAATGAGTTCCAATATAAAGAACACTTGCAATCAATTTAATTCTTGACATAATTTATTTTAATGATTGTTTTAAGACGCCTGGGCTTTACCGAATAATTTAGGCATCAGATCTTATCTTATAAGATGTTTCATCTGTCAGGTTAAATGCTTGTTTTGTAAATAAATAATTGAAACTGTATTGATACAATTTTTTGTTTCTTCAAATATGTGCAGTCTTGGCAAAGGCAGAGCACCTCTGCAACAATGTCTCGTGCTTAAAACCAGTTGACAACCGGGAACGAGTTAGCCTTCGATATTGTGCTATGTTGCAGTTGTTATAAATTTAATGGCAGAGTGCCCTGTATATCTACGCTAAAAGAGAATTTGGTATATGAGATTCTATTTGAAAGCCAGTGGAACAGTACAAATGGACCACAAGAATGATAACCCAATGCAACACTGCTACCATCAAATTCAAGATGTCTGTCGGTAAAAACTTAAAAACACAGAGCTGCCATTAGATAGGTTGTAGTAATGCAAAAACAAATATTATTTGTTAGGCAAAAGAAAATTGAAAGAAAAACACCGGGCAAGAATTATCAATGTGATTTAAGAAGATTGTGAAAAAACCTCCGAAAACTGCCTGGAATCCCAACTTCACATTTTGCTTTGTCCAAACTTAAAATCCAATGACATACAAATTTTAATAAGTCAAAGATATTAGAAAAGATGAAGTCTAATTCTAATCCTAAATTAAATTTTGGTAGAATTAATACCTCTTATTTTATGGTTATGGTGCGTCTGGGTTGTGTTAGAGAATGCAGGGGAAATAGAGGAAGAGACTGTGTTCCCTCTTCAGAAATAGAAGTCTGAAGGATACTACAATTCCATATACAACTCTGCGTTAAACATTGCTTTGCGTTGAAGAATGCAGGGGAAACAAAGGAAGCAACTCTGGATCTCTCTTCCGACTGATTGCTGAAGCCTCAAAATATAACTCTTCCTCTGAGAGTTGACTGTAAGAAGTAGAGGTAGAATTATAACAATAACTTGTCGAAGTAGTAGCAAACGGATCAGCATGCCCAACACGAGTGATTGGGCTGGAAATCAGAGTGGGCGATACTGTATATGAGGTTCATGTTTGAGGCCCGATTTAATCTCTATTCTCTTCTGGAATTGCCTTCTGTGGTGGAGCTTGAAGGCTGATTTGTGCGGACCCAGTTCAATCCCGCTCTTTTTCAATGCACGACAATTCCGATCCGATTTGTTACCTGATTCAACCCAGCCTTTGCTTGAATTTCTGGATTGCATGGTGACAGGGAGCTTTTCCCCCTCTGAAACACCAGTAAGTTTCTACACAAGTTTCTTGAAGTTATGGCTCTGTGTCTCTACAAAAGTGGTATATATTACAGTCCGTGTAATGGTTGATGGTGTCTATTCAAGATTTGGAGATCCCCGCTGTTTTGAGTCTGCAGGCAGGGCTTGGGATTCTGTCATGATCTTCCCCTCTTGACAGAATTGAAGAATGGCAATGTAATGGGTGACAAAGAGACTGATGATAACACGCAATACACTGACTGGGTTGGCAACAAGTTCCACCATGGCAGAAATCGTGAAATGTTTGTTGAAAGTTATAAATTAGTTTTCTCGGGTTGAAAATTGAAATTCAGGAAGCGTATCTGGAATAGAAAAGAGTCAAAGTCGTTGGGATTGACTGGTCCTTATGGCGGTGTGATGTTACAGAAGATTCTCGCCCAATTCTTACGATTAGAAATATCGAGCAGGCTGACATTGACATTGAGCGTATACAGGGGAAGGTGCATGCTTTTTTTTCTTTCGTATATAAGAGGAGTCAACACCTACTGATGATGGACTTCTTATTTTAAAAAGTATATAATTTAAATGGTAAATATGTGAAACAAGTTTTTCTTTGGTAAATTGGATAGGTTTAGGAGTCAGTCAACAATCAATGATAATGGAGATATAAACATGAGATTTTTTAATTAAAAATTGTTATATGGTTTTTTTTTAACAAATATTTATATTTTATTTTATGGATTTTGAAAAAAAAAAAAAAAAATTAATACAATTTTTTATTTTAAAAAGTATATAATGAGAATGTTTAATGCAATTTTAAATGTAATATGAGTTCAATGATATGTTATTTGTTCAAACAAACCAAAAAAAATCATTTTTAATCAATAAGATAAGCATTACATAATAATAAATTATAGCCATATTGAAATATGTTTAAAGGAAAAAAAAAAAAAGTGATTTTAATGATGTGAGAAAAAAGGTACAATGAAGTATTTAAAGGGAACCCTCCTCAAAGTGTATTAGAGATAACTAGATTTATATTAAATTACAACACGGTCATTTATTGTTAAATTATATATATATATATATATATATATATATATATATATATATATATATATATATATATATAAGTTATCATGTTTAATTAATCAATTTTAAATTTAAAAATAGGGCATAAATATATAAAGTTTAGGTTATTTGCTTTTATTTCATGTTAGTAGGAGTGTGCAAACTAGATTTCACACACATTTTATAAGATTTTGTATATATGACATAGACACGAGTTTGTATATCAAATCAAACAATGACACTTTAAAAGAATAGAATCATTAAAAAAACTTTTTAAAAATGAGCATAAATATAAAATCTCTTTTGATTACCCACACACATATATTAATAGTCTCTCTCTCTCTCTATATATACACACACACACACACACACACACACACACACACACACACATTATAGATAAATTTATTGATATATACTTATTGGTAATCAAAATAAATTATATAAATATATCTATTTTTATATGCTTGTAGTTGTGAGTAATCAAAAGAGAACACACACACACACACACACACACACACACACACACACACACACACACACACATGGGTATGGAAGCATATACACCAAAAATTCCCCTGGTGTCTATAATTTGAGTATCATGTAGAGCTTACAATGAAAACCACACATTTGGTCCCATCACCTTCATCTTTAATCTCTGAAGGTAACTTAATTTTGATATTTAAATGGATTTTAGAGACGTAATAAAAATAACATGGGCTAAAATAAATAGATATAAAATATAGACTGGGCTCATATATGTCAAAACTATGGGTTTTGCTTTATTATAACCATAAGCCATTGAAATAAACCATCCATTTAATAAGTAACCATTGATGTTAAACTAAATCACCACCCTGTTTAGCTACTTGGAACTACTCAGCCAAAATAATTTCACCATGAGAATGAACCCCATGCTCCTCAAATTTTCTCTACACAACAATACAACAAATGATATGTAAGGGAAAAATTTTTGAGCTTAATTGAACTTTAATGGAGCTCAACGTTAGTATGTTTCATGGCTTCTCATTCTCGTGGCCCAATGGGCCTTCCTAACTCTACATTGTCCGATGGGCCTTACAAATTCTAGCATGCCCCTTCAGGTTACTGATTCGCTATACATCTCTAATGGGATTCACAAGACAAGACATAGGGCACTTGGCAACTCCCTCTATATGGGCTTCAAATACCCTGCACAGGTCCCTCGCGGATCCCTCTACATGCCCTTTATGATAAATCTAAACCCTTGCCACCATTGCTTTGTATTACAACAACCAAAGTCAAATGCCAATCATCGACTCGGAATATCAAAACAACAAATTTAATGTGACTTTGTACTCAATATTTGATCATCAAAATGAACCAAATGCGATCCGATCTTTATAATATGATCTGATTTGAATTGGATCTACTCCTCCACAAATTTTAGTAAAGGTAAGAAAATTACATTAATTGACATTGTTAGGAAAGAAAATGAAAATAAATATAAATATCAAAAAGAAGTCAAATAATCATAAAGAAGAGAGTCATGTGAGAAAATTAGAAAAAACTTTATAGAACAATGTAAGGATCAGGATCAAGTAAACCATTGATTGAATAAAATACATCCGTTCGGAGCTTTTTTATTGTTTTCTTCTTCTGTATTTGTTTATGGTTTCCCATTATTTGGTTGCTTTATAGATTTAAATATACTTTATATTCTTGCCGGTATCGTACAGTCAATAAGTGGTGGTAGTGCAAGTCAGGTTTCCAAAAAGCATTGGGATCAAAAGGATACAGTAAAGGTCGCAGGCAGCCAATTCGAACCACGCCACCCTAGAGGTTTAAGAGGCAGTCATTACCTTGATAGCTATCAATTGCTTGGTGGCGGCCTTAGAAGATACCTTTCGGCCTCTATATAAAAATGGAAAAGAAGCTATGGTTTCGGCATTTGTAAATATTCAAGAGGGGGCCCAGCTTTCCAACACAGAAATTGAGAATCTCGGCAAAACCATCAGCTGTTGCAGGAACTAATGACCTTACCATTGATTGTTATGGATCCGTGTTGGCATGGGTACTCAATGATGTTGGACAGTGGCAGAAGAAAGTAAAGATCTTCATTGTCTTCATCTTCTAGCTCTCCCCATCGCACCCTGTCAGACGTAACCATGTCGTCTGTCTTCTATATGACTGTCATGCTTTGATGAATTCGTAGTACATGGAAATATGAATGCCAAAATGGCTCTATCACAACGAGAAGTCAGAGAATGCAACGTGGGAGGGCACCTTTACTAGAGTATGGACTTTGGAGAAAGGAACTTTTGAGGGAGGAAGCTATCAGGCAAATGGTACATGATTATTGTATTCCCCAAGCTCCATTATGGTCCTGATACATTTATTTCTGATATGCAACTCATAAACTTTGCTAAATATCTCTTACATGACAACAGTAAAGTCCTTTTATATTTGGAAAAATTACAGGAAGTTTGAAACATATAAAAAGTGTTTATAAGTTTGCAAAATTATTAATGTATTTGAAGTTGTAATAGATAGTTAGTGTAGAGGATATGTAAATAGGAGGGAACTTTAAGGAGAGGCTATTTTTAGTAGGTAGATAGTTATCTCAAATGTATTTGTAATTGAAATTGTAAAAATTTGATTTATTAGGGTTTTTGTGTGTCTTGGGACAAGATACCTATTTTATTCCGGATGAATGTTAGCAAAGGCAAGGGAATTGCATTAATTGACACTATTGGTACATAGAAAATAAATATAGGTGTCAAAAGGAAGTCAAATAATCATGGAGAAGAAGAGTCATGTGAGAGGAAATTGAAAAGCCTTTATAGGCCAATGTAAGGAGAAGGATTATGTAGACCATTGATTGAATAAAATACATCACTTATGGTCTCGTTTAGAGTTTTTAGTGTTGTCTTCTTTTGTATTTATTTATGGTTGACCATTATTTGGTTGATTTAAGATTTAAATATGCTTTACATTCTTGTTGTTATTCTATAGTCAACAACACAACAATATAACAAATGACATGCGAGGGAAAGGTTTTTGAGCTCGATTGAACTTCAATGGAGTTCAATGTTAGTAGGTTTCATGGCTTCTCATTCTCATGGCCCAATGGGCCTTCCTAACTTTGTGTTTTCCAATGGGCCTTCTAAATTTTGGCATGCCCCTTCAGGTCACCAATCCACTAGACATCCCTAACGGGATTCACAAGACAAGACATAGGTCGCTTGGCGGTTCCCTCTATAGGGGATTCAAATACCCTATGCAGGGCCCTCACAGCTCCCTCCACAAGACCTACATGATAAATCTAAACCCCTACCGCCACTGCTCTATATGAAAGCAACCAAAGTCAAATGCCACTTGCAGGCTTGGAATATCAAGACAATGAATTATTGTGACTTTGTACTCAATATCTGATCATCAAAATGAACCAAATGTGATTCGATATTTACAATATGATCTAATCTTAATCAGATCAACCCCTCCATGGCTTTTATCCATTGCCCGTGATAAACCGTAAACAATGTGTAACCAACTATCAAACAATGCTAATGTCAGTTATATCCAATCAAAAAATGTGAAAACTGTGAAAAATGGTAATGAGGGCTTCAAAAAGATCTGTTAGATGAATCTTTAGAGGGTTCTTCATAGTAGAACATCTCTAGCATAAAAATTACATATATGACTAGGACCAAAAGGGGTTCATTTTGAAATCTTGTAATTAGATTTGGAATACTCATGACAAACAAAGGACCTTCTCTAAACTGTCAACTTCACATTAATGAGGTGTCCAAACCATACACTTAACAATGAACCGGTAAATATCATGCATGATAAAACTTTTTTGAAAACTATATTCAACATATATGAAGATAAAAAAATCTCACCCAATTTTTTGAAACTTTATCTCTAATTGCAGGGAAAATGCACTTCTTCTCCTTACTCTCATCCAGAAACTAGATCTAAAAATATATAATAAAATAAATATAACACTAAAGAATAATCACATCAATAGATCATACTATGATTGAAATAAGATCATAGGAAGTGTATGACTAAATCCACTTCAAGGGGACAACTTCCACAACCTTAAAACAAGAATATAATTTAAAATATGATGATATAATACTAACCACTCCTTCCCATATATACCCTAGTTGTGTTATGGAGACATCCTAGGTTGAATATGAAACTATATAAATGATAATATGATTTAATTAAATGTTATTGTAGCCACAAGTTGACAATACATATCCCAATACATGATATAAGCTAAAGGTGTACAAAAATAGTATGGAAAACAATATGCTTCAAGCCATGTGTTACACTTAGCTTGATTCTTATCGGGCCCCTAAATGACCTATAATATATTTAAAATAACACTCCAATAATTGTAATAATTTATCAATCGAAAAAACTAATGCAATGTAATGTATCACTAACATGGACTTCAGTTCTATGAAGAATTCTCTAATGATTACTTGTTTTCTCTAAGTTCTTATAGATGCTCAATAAAATCCAATGAACAATAAATTCTAGATTTTTTTAAAGATTTGATTTCTAGATTTATATTAAATGTCTAAATAAACTAATATGTATGTATATTTTTAGTCGATTTGAGTTCAAATTAAAATCCTATTGGTGTGTTAGCTAACATCAAATGATTGAAATTTTGAAAAATGAGGAACATGGTTTGCATGGGGCAATGGGAGGAAGGGCCTATATAAAATCTACCAAAATAGTACAAATGACATTCTGGTAGAGAGGTCATAACAAGGCCAAATCTAGGGGAAGGAAAATAACAACTAGAGGATGTTGGGAGGACGTGTGAGGACCACTAAAAGCAAGTTATTATGCCAATAACTCATAATTTAAATGAATAATTGAGAATTACACTAACATCTTATATATATGCAACTTAAGCACTAATAAATGTTCAAGCCAGTTTTAGGTGTCTACATTAACCTACTATTGTTAGTTTTTTAAATAGATGATTTAGGTTACAATAAAAGTTTAACTAAAAAATATTTGCCACATTAGCAACCATTATTCTATTTCATTGTGGGGTTTTTTATTGCCACATTAGTGACCAATATTGAGTAATCATTTTACCACACTCAGTTAAGAGGAAAAATTTGAGGATGGGCAGGGATAACTACACATGGAGAATTCTTCTCAATGAATTTGCTCTCTTGGAATGTACGGGGTCATAGAGTCCTCTCGTAAATTCTTTGTGTGATCCTCTTGTCAAAGGTTGGTTTATTTCACTATAATATGTTTTCAAAATTTTAAAATTTTGGGGTTTCTTCTACAAACTTCTTTGATGAGTATTTACTCTGATGCAAAGCATTTTTTCACTTGCATGAAGATGGATGTGATAGTGCCAATATTTTGGTTTCCCCAAAGTTTTTCATATTAATTATTGCCTCCAGAGAATAGCCATCACATTGGATTATTTGGGTGATTCTTGATATCGATGGTCACTCTTTAGGGTTGTCAATGTTTATTTTATTCCCCTAGTGATGGCCCTAACAAAACAATGTTATGGCATTGGTTAGCTGATAATATACATTTTATCACCTAGTTGATTCGTGGTAGCTTTAATACGATTGAAACCCTCAAGGAAAAAGAAGGTGCTTTTCCTATGTGGTGATGTGTGGGAGAACATGAATCTTGGTATAACATATAAATTGTTGCAGTTTGTTAGACCCTTTTTCTAGCGAGGCTCTTTAAGTTGAAAACCATGGTTTACTTAGTCCAACTTCTGAGCTGGCATATATCGAGCTCAAAAAATCCTAGACCATGTAATTCTTTCCAAGCAACATATTCTCCTTTTGCATTTCCAATGGGCATATTTTTATTGTTCACTTGGAATTTTTCCTTTTCAACCATAGTTCCATCACATTCCAATTGTAATGGGGAAGTGGCTATCATATAGTTCCTTGCAATTAATTCTTCTTAAGTTCGTCACTTCTCAACCAGGAGGACACAATCCAAATCATTTCTAAGGTGTGTAACTTGGTGCCACACCCACCATACGCTGCCAATTGGGTTGAGTGGTGGGATGATGTGATCAACCACACCGCCTCTTTCCTTTGAAACTACAACAACCAAGTTGTGTAGGTTCAAAAGCTAGTAGATGGCACTTTGTCTAAGGAATACCAAAATATTTCCTCATTGCTTGAATAAATCCCCTTTGACCCCCAGTTATAGACCATGGAATCCAAGCTTAAACACAAGCTAAAAATTATGGAAAACCATGCAACAGAAGGTGCTCAAATACGAGCCCGATTACATTGGCTCAAAATTGGTGATTGTTGAATATTTTTTTCAAAACTCCCAAGGGTAAGCAAGCCAAAGATAAAATCAAAACTATTAAAACTACACACACTCACCTCATTAGTTTGCCAAATATCTCGTCATCCTTTCTAGACCAACTATAAATTTGTGTTCCAAGCCCAAAAAACACAACAAAGAGAGCTCAGTGTTTACTTGAATGTTTAGATGTGCTGCCTCACAATTTAAGCCATTCACCACAAAAACATTGTGATGCCCCTCTATAGATGAGATTTACCATTCAATGCATGTCTAATGAAAAGGCACTGGGAGTGGATAGTTTTCTTTGTGAATTTTACAAATCAACCTGGAAGTAGTTTAGACCTAACTTCCTTCAATTTTATAGAGAAACATTGCACAACAAATATTTAGGGAGCATTATCAACAAAAGAAATATGAAGTTTGTTCCTTAAGTAGGAGATCTGTAACTTGTTATGAGTTGGAGACTGATCACCCTTCTCAATGTATCCTATAAAATCATTGCCAAATATTTATCACTCTAGCTTTGGCATATCTTGCTTGCAATCATTATACCAGAGAAAATTGGGTTTGTTTTAATTTGTTACATTTTGGAAAATATTATAGTTGTCTATGAAGGAATGGATTTGACCCACACATCTCGGCAAAGGACCATCTTCCCCAAACTTGACTTTGACAATTTTTGTCATCATATTTAGTGGCCTTTCATTCTTGACATGCTTAAAGTTTTGGCATTTGGTGATTTTTTCTATTAGCCATTAAATTTTATTCTCAAAGGCCTTGGCTTGTCCAACCATCAATACATGCAAGTCTGGAAGCTTTGGGTTTTTCTGTTTTATGCAGTAGGGTTTCCCTCTAGTCCCTAATTTGTATGTTCTCGCATTGAAGCATTTGGCTATTTTCTTATGCATGGATTCAAGCATGGAATGATAAGGGGAATTTCCAACCATGATCACACCACTCAATTAATCAATGGAAATTTTATAGATGATTCATTACTCATGTTTTCAAAGCATGAGGCCTCTTCCAAAGAGGTGTTGCATTGCCTTAACATTTTATGCAAAGCTTCTATATCTCATCTACAATAGGAGAAAATGCAATGCTAGACGCTAAGTATGCTGTTATCTATGTATTGGCTCAAAGACTTTCGATGGAAATGGATCAAAAATGGGGAGAAATTCAAGTTCTTTAGTATTCCATTTGCCTTTGACAATTCTCTCACCAAGTTATGGCAATATGTGGTTGAAAGATTGGAGAAAATGATTTCCTACGACATTACCAAGCCTCTTTGTCTTTCAGTCAAATTTTAAGTTTGTACTAAATTTTTTCCATGCACTCATGTCTACTACTCTTCCTATTTGGTTCCCTCTAAAGCCTCGTATGACAAATTAGCAAAAAGAATAGAGATTTTCTCTAGGCCAATGCTAAGTAGACTTGAGGATTTCACATAATGGCTTAGGATTTATTTTACCTTTCTCGAGACAAAGGAAGCGTGGGCATTATAAATATTAATAGGCAAATATATGCTCTATGTGCTAAGTGGATTATGAGGGATATTAAGGGGAATGAGGCAAGGAAAACTCTTCTAAGGCATCGCATTTTTGTTGGTTATCCCCAAGGAAATAATTATTGGGAAACCACAAGTTACCACACTCTTTTGATTACTTCCATCTCTACGAAGATTGAAGGGTCCTTTGTTGTTGAGAGCATTTGGAAAGCCTTCAAAGCTATTAAGCCTCATCTCAAGTGGTTTGGTGATGGGCTCAACACTAGTATTTCTTTTAATGACCATAATCTATAGTGGGCCACTATCATGACAAGTAATAACCTTCCTCTTGCAGCTATGCTAGGTATAAATGCCCTTTGGCTTTTCAGAAAAGGTATTGCTATTGTTAGAGATCTTGTTTCATCCATAGACTAGATCATGTGGGCTACCCTGCAAAATAATTTTAAACTGTTAAGATCAAACTTACCTTCTATTTTGTGTATTCAAGGCTTGATATCAGATGTCATGCTCCACAACATGGGTATGCAACCTCTAGTTCCCTGGTGGAAGGATTGGCAGTGGAATGGTGACATCATCTTCATAAATTACTCTCCTAGTCTCCTCTATTAGATTATGAATACATTTTCCTTGACTTTGGGTAAGCTTAACAAGGATTGAGTTTGAACTCCTTGCCTAGAATGTGGCTTGCCATACTCAATAGGATATGGAATGTCAAGATTGATCCCTAACTTGCCCTCTTTCTCTTATGTTTTTTCTATCAGGTCCTTTCGATTGGGGAACGTCTCAAGCACATTGGGTTTCTTAATCCCAAATCCTTTGCTTGTTTCAAACTTGAGACTTTTCGGCCCCTGTTTTGGACATGCCAAATAACTCAAAAAACTTGGCAATATATTCACAATGTATTACAACGTTATCACCCATAGCCTATCAATTGAATAATGTCTTTCTTTGGGGACAATTCTTATTCGCTGGCATGCATTGATTTTTTATGGATTTTTTTAAAATCTATAATTTTATATCAACTATGGAAGTCTATAAATTCAACGATCTTTAACAATGAAGAACTCTCCCTTCAATTTTATGTTATCGATAAAGTGCTTGTTATCTCTTTAGTTTTCATCTATCTTTAACAATGAAGAACTCTCCCTTCAATTTCCTATTACTGATAGAGTGCTTGTTATCTCTATGGTTTTTCTGTTGATTCAAGCTCATGCAAAGAAAGTGGATTTGGAATTTCAACATCCCCAAGAGTTGCTCAACCACTAGGGGAGCACTCCCTATACTATGGTCGAGTTCTTTGAGATTAGTCATTGCAAGGCACCCCTCCATTGTGCCCAAATGTTAGTGACGTTGCTCCTGCAATGGCTTCTCCACCTCTCTCCCTCAATGGGGTGATGGAGCCCATCGGTGAGCGAAAAATCATTTGTTGGTCTATCTCAATGGACCTCACCTGTGTAGGGTGGTGTGTCAGTGAGGTTCTATGTGCCTTTATCTCCTAATTCGAGAATCACTATTTCATTGGCTCCTTTTGAAACCATGAAGGATGGGTAGGTAGCCCCTGATCCCCCTGGGCTTTACCAAATGATTTAGGCACCAGAGCTTATCTTATAAGATGTGTCATTTGTCATGTTAAATGCTTGTTTTGTAAATAAATAATTGAAACTGTATTGATGCAATTTTTTGTTTCTTGAAATATGTGCAGTCTTGGCATGTAAGGCGGAGCACCTGCTGCAACAATGTCTCATGCTTAAAACCAGTTGACAACTGGGAAGGAGTTGGCCTTCAATATTGTGCTATGTTGCAGTTGGTATAACTCTAATTTGCAGAGTGCCATGTATATCTTCGCTAAAATAGAATTTAGTATATGAGATTCTTTTTGAAAACCAGTGGAAGAGTACAAATTGGCCACAAGAATCATAGCCCAATGCAACACTGCTACCATCAAATTCAAGATGTCTCGGTAAAAACTAAAAACACAGAGCTTCCATTAGATAGGTTGTAGTAATGGAAAAGCAAACATTATTTGTTAGGCAAAAGAAAATTGAAAGAAAAACACCGGGGAAGAATTATCAATGTGATTTAAGAAGATTGTGAAAAAACCTCCAAAACTGCCTAGAATCTCAACTTCACATCTTTGCTTTGTCCAAACTTAAAATCCAAAGACATACAAGTTTTAATAATATATATAATAAAGTTCCTCTGTTCACCGAGATCTCATCTGCCCAGAAGACATGTTGGCTAGGTTGTAACCCAGAAGATTAAGTTACCTTCATTATATTAATAATTTTAAAAAATTGCCATAAATATCAAGGTTCTAAATACTCTTAATTGGAAGGATGTTTTTACTGAAACAAATACAATAAAAAAAAATTATATAATAAAAAAGATTGTAATTTAATTAATATCGATGATGGTAAAATAAGTTTGTCATGTTATTTATCATTATACAAATCTCAAAGCAATTAAAAAAGATGAAATCTAATTTTAATCTTAAATTGGTAGAATGAATACCTCTTATTTTATGGTTATGGTGCGTCTGGGTTATGTTAGAGACTGCAGGGGAAATAGAGGAAGAAACTGTGTTCCCTCTTCAGAAATAGAAGTCTGAAGATTACTACAATTCCATATACAACTCTGTGTTAAACATTGCGTTGTGTTGAAGAATGCAGGGGAAACAGAGGAAGCAACTCTGGATCTCTCTTATGACTGATTGCTGAAGCCTTAAAACATAACTCCTCTGAGAATTGACTGCAAGAAGTAGAGGTAGAATTATAACAATAACTTCTTGAAGAAGAAGTATATGGATCAGCATGCCCAACACGAGTGATTGGGCTGGAAATCAGAGTGGGTGATACTGTATTATGAGGTTCATGATTGAGGCCCGGCTGAATCTCTATTCTTTTCTGGAATTGCCTTCTGTGGTGGAGCTTGAAGGCTGATTTGTTCGGACCCAGTTCAATCCCGCTCTTGTTCAATGGACTACAATTCCGATCCAATTTGTTCCCTGATTCAACCCTGCCTTTGCCTGAATTTCTGGCATGCATGGTGACAGGGAGCTTTTCCCCCTCTGAAACACCAGTAAGTTTTTGCACAAGTTCCTTGAAGTTATGGCTTTGTGTCTCTACAAAAGTGGTATATATTACAGTCTGTGTAATGGTTGATGGTGTCCATTCAGAATTTGGAGATCCCCGCTGTTTTGAGTCTGCAGGCAGGGCTTGGGATTTTGCCATGATCTTCCCCTCTTGACAGAATTGAAGAAAACTGAGAGAGTAGAATGGCAATGTAATGGGTGACAAAGAGACTGATGATAACACACAATACACTGATTGGGTTGGCAACAAGTTCCACCATGACAGAAATCGTGACCTGTTTGTTGAAGGTTATAAATTAGTTTTCTCGGGTTGAAAATTGAAATTCTGGAATAGAAAAGAGTCAAAGTCGTTGGGACTGACTGGTCCTCATGTCGGTGTGAAGTTACAGAAGCTTCTCGCCCAAATCTTACGATTAGAAATATGGAGCAGGCTGACATTCACATTGGGCGGAAGTACTGAGTGTGTACAGGGGAAGGGAAGGTGAATGCTTTTTTTCCTCACAAAATGTTAAAACAAGTTTTTCTTTCGTATATAAGAGGACTCAACACCTGATGACGATGGACTTTTTATTTAAAAAATATATAATTTAAATGGTAAATACTATTTTTATTAGTAAATGTTAAACAAGTCTTTCTTTGGAAAATGAATGAATGGGTTTAGGAGTCAGTCAACAATCAATGATAATGGAGATTCAAACATGATGTTTTTTAATTAAAAATTGTCACATGCTTTATTTTAGAAATATTTTTATTTTATTTCATGGACTTTGAAAATTTTCTCTTTTTTTATACGATTTTTTTACTTTAAAAAATATATAATGAAAATATTTAGTATTTTTAAATGTGATATGAACTCAATAATATGTCATTTGTCTAAACAAACAAAATAATAATAAAAATTATTAATCAATAAGATAAGCATTACACAATAATAAATTATAGTAATGATGAAAATATGATTAAAGAAAAAAACTAAAAAAAACGAATGATTTTAACATTGTGAGAAGAGAGGCATATTGGGATGTTTAATGGGAATCCTTCTCAAAATGTATTATGCATAAATGGATTTATATTAAATTGAGAGTCACTTCTTATTAAATAAGTTAAATAATATATATATTAGTTATTATGTTTAATTAATTAATTTTAAATTTAAAAGTAGGATGTAAATATATAGAGTTTAGGTTTATTTGCTTTTATTTCATGTTAGTAAGAGTGTGCAAACTAGATTTCACATACATTTTTTAGGATTTTGTATATACGATTGTTTTATTATTTTTGAGAAACTAGTGTTTAGTTTCTAAACAATAAAGGGTCTAGAGTAAGGGGAAAAATCTAGTTTAATATGACAAAATATAGATTTTTATCAAATAATTTGTATGAGGAAGAAAAATAAACTTATATGAAAACAGAGTGAAATGAATAATTCAGGGATTGAAAATTGAGGTGCAGGTCTAAGACACTGTTATGACTCTGAATCTAGCCTTCATTTTATGATTGGACATGAGCATCGAAAGTGGACAAGGGTGGCACTAGTGTTGTATTCCACCTCTGCTACTATTGTCTAGGAGATCTGAGCTTTCTGGGTTTTGTCCATTGTCTTGGTGTGAGCCTGTGTACAAAATTTTGAAGGCTGAAAGTTAGTAGAGCTCACTATAGGTTTGTTTCAATCTCCAAACCCTGTATCTATCTACACACATGTAAACAACAAATGCATCAAAATTAAAACGATGAAAAACTAGGTTAAGAGAACAATGATCGCACGATCTAGAGCCCCTGTTGCCCTGATTTCTACCTACATTAACCCTCAAGCTAGGGTCTCAGATCAAATGTAGTTTTCCCTTACGGAACATGCATAATCAACATGCATGATAGATGCAATAATGACTTTCGTCTAGGCCCTTCCTTAATCAAGCATGCAAGTCTATGTGTGATGCAGAATACTAAGCTATACTATTAACTGATTTTAATTATGTATTGTGCCAAAGTAGTAAGTGCTAAATATAAAATGCCTTGTGAAGTCCTTTATATAGGAGACTCATTATTTCAAATTTTAGAACTTTTATTTGCATTTGGCCAACATTGGAAAACTTAAGGACGAAGCTAAGAAAGGGGCTGGGACTCAACTAACGAAAGAAACTGATCGTTGGAGTTCAAAATGACCCTGGACAAGAGCATTGCAAATGGACACTAGTGGCACCGACACTGTAATCCAACCCCAAAACTCCTATCCTACTGTCCCAGGACCTGGGGGGATGGAAAGAGGACAAAAAATCTAACCGAATTGAGGTGGAATGACTATTTGAAAGGTTCAGGATGACCGAGAATAGGCAAAAAGGTGAATCAAGCATAGAACAAGACCCAAATGAATAAAATGAAAGATATGGCTAAATGTGAACAAAGCTCATATTCTTCAGTCAAAGTCTCATGTGAAAGGACTGTGAAAAGACATGATATGTGTGGTTGCTTGACCAATTTAAGGTGTATACATTTGCCCCCTTTTAATCTAGTGATGCAATGAAATGAAGTAATAGAGTAAAATAAAGAAAAGAAAATGCATACTTGAACCTACCTACGTGGAGATAAGTGTGCTGAAAAAGAGTCCAACTCACTTGTTGGCTAGGAAAGTGGATTGAGAGCCGAATAGTGCTTGGAGAAAGAAATAATCCTTGAAATGGATGCCCCCTGTATTGAATCTAAAAGTGGAATCTATGTAATCATGGAGAATGAGGGTAACATTTTCCCCTTGTGCTAAATCTGAAAGTGAAATTTGTGTAATCATGGAGGAGGGCAATGCTTGCCCCCTGTGTTGAATCTGGCTGAAAATGAGAAATACTCGAAGGCTCAAAAACCAATGTATGCCCTCTATACCACATAAACTCATGTAATCTATAATGTATGCATAGAATCTGTATACTGTGAAGAACAAAATCTATCATGCCCCCCACTTTGAATAATCTGAACTAGAACTAAGAAGTGCTCAGAGGCCCAAAACCAATGTCTGCTCTCTATCCCACACAAACTCGTATAGTCTGGGTCTGAGTAATGTTATGGACCAATCATTATAGATGACCATATGATCCAACCTGGTGATAACCTAGGTTTAGCTGGGTGTAATCTAAAACTCTAGTTAATGTGTAAGAAGAAAATGGTATGTTTTGCCATTCCATCTATATAATTCTGGATGATGAAGAACATGAACATCTGTGTCATGTTTCTAAATCTGATATTTGAGTGATGCATCTATATAATCTGGTAATCTATATAACCACATGTGATATGACCTATCGTGCCATCCCCCATGTGTAAAACTGGAGATCAAAATAATGTGATCTACACTATGCCTATAATCTGCTATTCGATCTTGTAACTGTGCCATGCTATATAAAGTTGTATGTGTGAAACATGTAGTAATGTACATGCCCCTAAATCTAGTATCTAGTTTGAATCTATATCAAAGTCATTATGAATCCATATAATCTAAACCACTGTATATTTGACTAATCTTTGTATCTATAAATTAAAGGTTTATCCCTCTGAATGTCCTGAGTAATGTTGAATAACTCATGTAATCTTAATCACTATATATTTCAATCAATATGAGTTGAATCTAATAATATGAATATTGGAGGTGTATGAATTGTGGTGTATCCACTTATGAGAGTGGACAGGCATGCTGGGTAAATGTAAGGATATGAATAGTAGAAATGATGCCCCCTTTTGGGGATAGGGACAAGATCTCATGATAGAGGAGTTTGAGCCAAAAGTGATGACTAGTGGCATATGTAAAAATAAGGTTGGCCTATTGTTAGGATGTTGAAAGTTTGTTTGATTGATTAGGCTAAGTTGTATGAAAGTTAAATGAGCTTTTGATTGGCTAGGACCAAGTTGTATGTCTAGATATAAAAGACGTATAAATATGTATGTACTGAAATAGGGTAATGAAGTAGTAAGGGAACAAGACTTACATGATGTTGAAGGCATTGTTGTCATGATCTCATGGAACAAAATGGTTTGTAAAATGGAGCTATGGGGTTCAAGTTATATGCAAAATGGTATTTTGCTTTAGATGAAAAAGTTATTTGATATAGTGAAATTGGATTGATTCTTGATTCATTTGCGCATTGACTAGGTTGAGATTTGGAGCTTTGGAGTGAGAGATATGCCAAGGAGAAGAGCACCTTTCATGACCTAGTTTGAGTAGTTGACAACCCAAGTGGAGGTTGGTGGAAAGATTACCCTGGTAAGTAGCTGAAACATATGAAATTTGCCTATTTGGAATCTTGTTTTTGAGCTATTTGAAGTGCTTTTAGGAATTTTCCACTAGTTCTAGCATTCTTATCTAGGAGTCAACGCTCCTATCCAGTGTTCAGTGCTATTGTCCAGGTTCCAATGTAGTTGTCTAGTGCTAGCATTCTTTTATAACATTGTTGTCTACTGGGGCTAGTTTTCTAGGTTTTTGAGTTGTGACCTGTTGTTGTGTATCTTAGCTATTTTCTTCGGTATGGTTGGCTAATATATATGCTATTTTTGGTGTTTTTTAGGGTGAGGTATGGATGAGGGAGTTCCATAGTGGTCTCCTAGGAGGGTGATGGAGACACTGAGATTGTTACCTTTGTCAGCTAATGAGAGAGTTGTGATGGATAGGGTAGGGTTGGGTCATGCATGTGACCTAGGTACTGTGTAGTGAGATAGATATTTGATTACCACCTTGTGTGAGAGGTAGAATGTAGACACTTGTTTATTTTGGCTTCCTATAGGGGAGATTACTATTACTCTAGAGGATGTGTACCATATTTTGCATTTGTCAATTAGTGGATGACATGTGACTTTGTAGAATGATACTATTGATCATGCATCCTTGTATTTTGATGGTGTAGCTTCAAGTATACATTAGAGAGGCATTAATAGCGATGTGTTGTTATTGGTTATAATATAATCTAGTGTTTCATGCCTATAGAAGTGGTTGGGCGTGTTGTTGGCTTCGTTTGTTGATGTGGATGAGAGTAGGGTGTCAATTGCATATAAGATACATAGGATTGTGCACAGTATAAAGGTGTATGGCACTATGTTCTCATGGGGTAGGACTATGCTTGCCCACTTGTATAGGGATATGTACTAGTTTACTTAGGAGACATTTAGTGGTGGTTTGAGCACAACTACTCTATTGCATTGTTGGGATTATGAGCACATAGCAGTTGTGTGATTGATAGGATTGCTGAGGGAGAGGTGGACACCTCCATAGCCATTTGGAGAGTGGTGGATGAGTATGTTGGCTATCCGGTCTCCTAAGATAGTTTACTATAGATGATTTTTAGATAGATTGGTGGTTTGGGATATCATATAAAGGCCCTATAGAGGATTCCCTAAGTGGCACGAAGATGGAGTACAGTTACAATATATGAGGTTCAGTTGTTGGTTACATAACCATTAGTCTAGAATGTGTGAGTGCTTTCAGTACGAACACATGACTAGATAGTTTTGGGTACCATAGGATATGCCCCTTGTAGCATGGATTTGGGTGAGGAGTGCATGGGCATCAGCAAGGGTAGGAGCTCATGGGAGGCCTACTGAGACTGAGTTAGCACCATTACCTTTGGATGCATGGGATGTAACTATATATATTCTTGATGTAGATAATGTTGGATGCATAGAGGCGTATACCACATGGTGGATGAGGCATCACTGGGCTCCATTATGTCCTATTAATAGAGGGGATGCCTTCGAGTATGAAGATCCCATTTCGATTCAAATGATGGGAGGTAAGCATTGATTATATTTGAATTATGAAAAAGTTTGTGCTTGTTTTGGCTTGTTTGTAAAATGTATATCAAATGTAGTGTTGTATTTTTGTGTGCAGGTGGAGTGGGAGGTGCTTAGGATGAAGCCCCTACTAGGGGAAGAGGTAGAGATGATGGGTTTTGGGAGACCATTATTGAGTTGACACTCTGAGAGATCACATGGCATGTTCCTGATGATGTTGTGGAGGAGGGTTTGATAGAGCGTATGATAGTTATAGCTGGTGTTTATGCTCATTTGCTTGATAGAGCTGCTATAGTGACAACTGCATATGTTAGATCAATAAGAGAGAGAGAGATGAGCTAAGGGTTGAGCTAGATAGGCATAGGATGCCTCCACCTGATTATGGATTAGTGAGTACATGGATTATGGATGAGTACATGGATCTTCAGAGATAGTATGTGGACTTACGTGAGGATCATGGTCAGTTACTAGATCAAGAGAGTCATTGTAAGAGGCATTCAGGATCTCAAGGAGGTCCAAGGCAATCAAGCACTAGAGTGGATTATAGGACTAGTACTGGAGGAGAGATCGAGACTGAGAGTGAAGGCATGACACCCATTCATGATTGATTGTATTTGATATAGTGTATATGTAATTAAAAAATGGGTTATATATATAGATGTTGGTTTGATTTTGGATTCATGCATATTGTGTTATGGATTTTGGAATGGATTGGTATAGTAATTTGTTGATTTAAAAATAGTTGATCTGGTATTAATGTTGAAAGTTTTATATGTTTGGTAAAATGGTACTTAGGATATATGATTTGATTTTTGTTGATAATTTTAGGTGTGATGTTAGAATTGATTTATAATCATATGTAAGCAAAAATTTGTTAGTTATTGTAATTGGTAAATTGTTTGGATAAACTGTGTTGGTTAGAGATTGGTAAATTGTTGGGATAAATTGAGCTGGTTTGAGGTTGGTAAATTGTTTTTATGGATTGAGTTGGTTTGAGATTGGTAAATTATTTAGATAAGTTGTGTTGGTTTAGTGTTGGTAAAAATATAATTTGGTAAGATCTAGATTTTTGATAAGCTGGTTTTGACTATGGATAGTTATTGGGAATTAGGAATGTTAGATGTTAGTATGTGGAGATGTAAAATAACACACTGTGCATATTACTTCCTTGAGAGTGGCTCAAGAATAAAAAGGCTAGCTAGACCTTTGGCTCCATCATTGCCCTATTAAGTGATGCTATGAACTGATGCTAGTATGAATATGTGTCGTATCACTATGTGTTGTATCACTATCTAAACCTTGGTGGCCAGTTGAACAAGTACCCATATTGTTCATGCTGTGTAGGAATATACTCTATATCTAATAGTGTTTGTTGTGTACTAACTGTAGCTATACGTGGAGATTCTATAGAATGTAACTTTATTAGATATGTCATGGAAACTGTGTGCTATGAATAAGGCTCATCTATTGATAATTTTATACCCTGTGGCCTCTACTATGATGTGTATGACTGAGCCATAGATCGAGTTGGAGCTGAAACCTATGATGAGGGTTCATTTAATCTCAATTGTAGTGGGTTGCTACATGAAATAGGTCCCTAAAAATCTGATCAAAGTGAATATCTCTCTAGAGCAGTACTCTGTGATATGGGTTCATTTAATCTTAACTGTATCGGATTGCTATGTGAGATAGGACCCAAAAAATCTAGTTATAGTATATATTTCTCTTGAGCAGTATTGTACTACACTACCTATGAATCTGTTAGATATATATGGAGCTGCACTTTGTACTCAGACTACAGTGTTATATCTAGGCTGCTCTCACTATACTAGTTTCCAAACCTTTTGAATAGGTGGAATAGGAGATCTCATGTGAGGCTCTGTCTTAGAACCTGCATTTCTCTCATGATGAGTGACTGATGATTCCTATAAAATAATGCCTCAGATGACTCAGTCGTGGATGAATGAGGTCTATGGTTCCATGATGGAGGAGATCTTGGTGCCCCCTGTGTGAATGCTATGATGCCATTATCAACACATCTAGAACATAATATTTGATTCTATAATAATCATTATCTTTGTAACCATGGATATGACGATAGTTACAAAAAGGTCGATGTGGTTATCTATGTAAGAGATGTGGATCTCATCGATGAGTGGAAGGCAATGTGATTAACCTCCTATCTAATAGTGTTGATAATATGACATATGAGCTATCCCACTCTAAATCAAATTGTAGTGGTGCCTTGTTTTTGTTCTCTGTAGCTCATATTATACATTTTTCTCTAAAAACTAGCTCTTTGTTCTTAACTAGTTTTTTTTTGGTCTCCTATCTTGTTTAGGACATGGTGGATGCTGGATGCTAGGAGCTGTAGATACTACTATGAAATTATCACCACTTGGTCTTGGAGAGAGAGAGAGAGAGAGAGAGAGAGAGAGAGAGAGAGAGAGAGAGAGAGAGAGAGAGAGAGAGAGAGAGAGAGAGAGAGAGAGAGAGAGAGAGAGAGAGAGAGAGAGAGAGAGAGAGAGAAGGTTCACATGGAAGTAAATTATCACCAATAAGAGGTTCACTAGGAAGTGCATGACTAATTTATTCATTTGGAGCATTGTGCATAGGAGAATGAGGTGAAAAGTGCCTTTCCCATTTATCAAAATTATTTTTTTTAGAAGAGGAAATAAAAGAGATAGGTTTGAGAGAAGAAGATGCATCTACTTGTACTTCACTATCACTATCACATATATCATCATATTCTTCATTACAACAATAGTAATTATCTTCATTTTAAATGAAATCATTTTCTACATTTTTAGCTAATGTGAAATTTTGCAAATTTGTCCATTCATTTTCATAATTATGAGAAAAAATTAGAAATTAATCTATTGGATGAGAGGGAAGAAGTGCCTTAGTGGCCATTTTATTTCTTTCACCAAAGAGAGTGTGTAAAAATACTAGCAAGCAAATGAATGCAAAAATAACTACTAACATAGAGATTTTGAAATTACGTTTGACAAAGTAAATGATTTGCAAAAATTTCAAACTATTTTTCTAAAAATTGTAAGGGAGGAAACCTTTGGGTTTGAGAACCTAGTTTGGAAATCTAGGGTTTTAGAATTTTCAAAAATTATGCCAATAATTCAAATTAATAAATTTGAGTAGAATAAATGCACAAAAATTAATACAAAAATCAGATATTTGAAATTAATTTTTGCACAAAAAAACTACTAATATTGAAATATTGAAATTATTTTTGATAGAGTAAACAATTTGTTAAAATTCCAAAATATTTTTAAAAAATTTGCAAGGAAGGCTTGGGGTTTGAGGACCTAGTTTGGAAATATAAGGTTTTGAGCTCAGGTTTTAGAATTTTTGAAAATTATGCCAATAATTTAAATTCTAAAACTAGTTTTGAATAGAATAAATACACAAAAATTAGAAATTAGAAATTAAATTTCTGCACAAAATATGAAGGAAAACCCTTAAGGGTACTTAGGGTTTTAGATTTGTTCGAAGTAAGTCGGGTTTAGCAAATGTTTTATTATTTTTGGAAAAATAGTGTTTAGTTCTTAAACAATAAAGGGTCTGGAGTAGAGAAAAATCTATTTTTTATGACAAAATATAGATTTTTATCAAATAATTTGTATGAGGAAGAGAAATAAACTTATCTAAAAATGGACTGAAATGAATGATTCAGGAGCTAAAAATTAAGGTGCAAGATTGGGACACTATTATGAATTTGGATTTGGTCTTCATTTTATGATTGAACAAGAGCACTGAAAGTGGACAAGAGTGGCATTGACACTATAGTCCACCTCTACCAATGTTGTCTAGTAGATTTGAGCTTTTTATGTTTTGTCTACTGCCTCAGTGTGAGCTTGTGTACAAAATTTTGAAGGTTGAAAGTCAAAATAGATCACTGTATGTCCATTTCAATATCCAAACCCTATATCTATCTACACACATGTAAACAATAAATGAATCAAAAGCAAAAGGGGGAAAATAGGGTTAGGGGAAGAATGATCACATGATATAGAACCCCTGTTGTCTTGATCACTTCTTGCATTAACCCTCAAGCTAGGTGTTAGGATTGTGGAGCTAAAAGCTTCACTGATGCATACATGGAGGAGGTTGCAGAATGAGTTGCCGAAGTGTCAGAAGTGTTTGGCGTTGGTCTGGCCAACCGGCGTCGGCAGGGTAAGACAGGAAGGCAACCGACGTTGGTCATATATCGGCCGGCGTCGGCGACCCCCAGGCGGACAGGGACCGACGTCGGTCGCCTGTGTGGTTCGACTGCCAGCTAATTACGGGCAGTTAGCTTACGAACCAAGTGTTTGCATGATGAGTGCTAATTTTAGACTCATAGCTGCGGATCTAATTATGGTAATTAGATGTCTAATCATTGTTTGGATGAGATCTATATAATAGACTCATGGTTGTATTGGAAAAGCATGCTAGGGAGTAAGAGAGCATAATTATAAGCTCCTTCTGTGTGTGAGGTAGAGCAATGGTGCGTTCCTCCTAGTGCCTCAGTACCAGGTGTGTTGGTGCTGGATTGGAGAGCCAGCTGGGTTCTTCAAGAGTGTAGGATCTTGGTCACAGTTGCATGGCCTATATAGGAGATCTACATGGTAAGTAAGATCGTTGATCTACATGTGTATGTGTGTGCAAGGTCGAGGTTCACAGGTGAGTAGAACCGTTGTTTGATTTGCAGGTGTGCAAGGTCATATAGACAGCAACACAACAGGGAGCAGTATCAGGCAGGATCTACTTGGAGTACAGGTGTGTACTCGGATAGAGCAGAGAGGAAGGCAAGGGAGTTCCTTCCATAAGTATGGTCTGTTGAATTGCAGGTTGTTGCAGATTCATGGGAGATCTACTTGAAGTACCTTGAGTACTTGTGGAGCACGTGGAGTGCTTGTGGAGTGCGTGGAGCACTTGTGTTGTGCGTGGAGCACGGGAGGTGAACACCAACTCTGTATTTTGAGTTGGGTGTTGGGACCTGTGAGAGGGAGAGCTTTGGGGAGAAGAATTACTGTTCACTTGAGGTGTGGGAAACCTCTGTAAGGTGGTGGAGAAGAAGTGGCATCTTCTTTATTGTACTCTTTTCTGTATAAAGTGTTAATACAATTTGGTATTGTCTATCATATGCTGTGTTATTCTGAATTCTAGTTACTTGGTGAATCTGGTTAATTTCCGCATATTAAGTTGCTTGGTTTGGTAATCAAATTGTGTGCTTCCGGTTTATATCCTCCCAACAAGTGGTATTAGAGCAAGGTTGTTGGCTCATAGCTTGATACCAACAAGTGGTATCAGAGCTAAGGTTGGAGGAAGCAGGTTTTGTGTTTGGTTACAGGGCACTCTCAGGTGTTTCTGATCGAGTGGGAGTAGAGCAACAGCAGATCAAAGTAAGCTAAGAATGGAGGAGTTGAAAAGCACAGATGGTCACTCACGGTCCTATGGAAAGAAAGAGCAGGTAAAAGATTATTGTTGGTTGGTAGCAGATCAGCATGAAGAAACTGAAGATACAGATGTAGCAGGGGTTGTTGCACAGGATGTGTTTGCAGGTTTCTTGGATAAAGTTGAATCTTGGATAAAAGATTCGGTTGCCTCTTTCCATGCAGTTCCAGGTAGAGGAGCTGGTGAGCCTTGCCAAAGAATTGGCAAAGGGAAAGTGAAGCTGAAATTGCAGGCGGCCAACACACAGGTGTTGATGAAGGTCATGCAGGGCCCAGGTTTGGAGATATGGCTAATTTCTTCAGAAAGATTGGGTGATGAGAGATGCACAAGAACTCTCACAGCAGATGCACTTGAATTAGCTGGTGGTAAGAAAACAGGTATCCTTTATCTACTTGTTTATATTACTGATTCTTCTTTTGTTGCGGAGACGTGGCTTCGTAGGCTTGGTCACATGAGCAGGAAGGAGATGCATGTTCTTAAGCAGAAGACAGATATATTTGACAGGCTTAAGAACTGGAAAGCCTTGGTGTTTATGGAGGAGATGGCGGACAGAACCCAGTGGATGTGGCTGGATACTTCTGAGCAGGGCAGTTTGGACATGGGTTTTGATTCAAAGAAGCTCGCGGGTAAAAAGTCATCACTCACAGGTGAACACAGGTACCGATGTCGGTCAGGAGGAACCGGCGTTGAACAGACAGGTGCCGATGTCGGTCATGTGCAGACCGAAGCCGGCGATGTCGGGCAAGGTAAGACCGATGTCAGTCAGAAGACCGACGTCGGCAGTATGTAAGACCGATGTCGGTCAGAGGACCGACGTCGGCAGCAGGGACACCAGCGCTGGCAGGTTGGTAGTCAAGTACAGACGCATGGAACCGACGTCGGTCGGATGCAGACTGTGGAGTGACCGAGGTCGGTCACTGTAATGGATTTTGGGTGGACAGCAAGCTGTCAAGGAGTCTCAAACACCCATACGGAGGACTGAAGGCGTAAGTAGGCCCTCAAATTCATTGTTCCTCTTCTTTATACATGTTGCTGATTGTAGAGCAGGAAGGATCCAGGAAACAGGTGTGAGCTTGACATGGATGAGGATGTGATTCCTTGGAGGAGAACCAGACAGGTGTGTTTTGGTAGGGATGCCAGCAGGTATGAAAGCACAGAGACGAACGGATACCTTAGTAGAAGAATAGAGAGAACGGATATGTGAGACGGAAGATCAGGTATATGGTCTTGTGGAGCTGCAGGACAGTGGTACAGGTTTTGACAGGTGGAGGACGGAGCATGGCTTCAGTCAATGTCAGGGTAACTACTGTGGTTTGTCTTACCAGGGGGATGATGAGTCATGACATCATTCTGTTGCTGTATGTGGATAGTATGCTAGCTAGCAGGGGTGTACATACAGGGTTTTGCTGAGCTAAGGGTAAGATTAGTTCAGTGGCATGTCAGGAGGAGTTTGGAGCAGCAGAATTCTTTGACATGGAAGGCATGGAGATCACAGGTTGATTTTGTCTCGAGTGGGAGCTGATGTGAATCAGGTGTTGGCAAGGTTCAGGATGCAGAGCCAGAGCACACTAAGGGCTGGACAGGTACAGTGTCCAAAATCACATGAGGTCTGGTATAGACCTGAGTATTCCCATGCAGTGGGAGCTGTCAGAGAGTTAGGAGCCAATTCGGGGAAGTGGGTTCTCAGGTTTTTCTGAGAGGGACCGGCAGCAGGTGTTGCTATGCAGGGTCAGGACTTCACTACAGGTGTTGTAGGTTTGGATGTGGCAGGGTACTCGGATGACAGGTGGTACATCACGGGATGTGTGGTGGGTTGTCTTCAGGTGGGAGCTTGAAGAGGGATACAAACCAGGAAACAGATTAGACAGAGTATAGGTACAGGTACGGTGCAGCTGTTTATCTCCAAGTGGGAGATTGTTAGGATTGTGGAGCTAAAAGCTTCACTGATGCATACATGGAGGAGGTTGCAGAATGAGTTGTCAAAGTGTCAGAAGTGTTTGGTGTTGGTCTGGCCAACCGGCGTCGGCAGGGTAAGACAGGAAGGCAACTGACGTCGATCATATATCGGCCGGCGTCGGCGACCCCCAGGCGAACAGGGACCGACGTCGGTCGCCTGTGTGGTTCGACTGCGAGCTAATTACGGGCAGTTAGCTTACGAACCAAGTGTTTGCATGATGAGTGCTAATTTTAGACTCATAGCTGCGGATCTAATTATGGTAATTAGATGTCTAATCATTGTTTGGATGAGATCTATATAATAGACTCATGGTTGTATTGGAAAAGCGTGCTAGGGAGTAAGAGAGCATAATTATAAGCTCCTTCTGTGTGTGAGGTAGAGCAATGGTGTGTTCCTCCTAGTGCCTCAGTACCAGGTGTGTTGGTGCTGGATTGGAGAGCCAGCTGGGTTCTTCAAGAGTGTAGGATCTTGGTCACATTTGCATGGCCTATATAGGAGATCTACATGGTAAGTAAGATCGTTGATCTGCAGGTGTATGTGTGTGCAAGGTCGAGGTTCACAGGTGAGCAGAACCGTTGTTTGATTTGCAGGTGTGCAAGGTCATATAGACAGCAACACAACAGGGAGCAGTATCAGGCAGGATCTACTTGGAGTACAGGTGTGTACTCGGATAGAGCAGAGAGGAAGGCAAGGGAGTTCCTTCCATAAGTATGGTCTGTTGAATTGCAGGTTGTTGCAGATTCATGGGAGATCTACTTGAAGTACCTTGAGTACTTGTGGAGCACGTGGAGTGCTTGTGGAGTGCGTGGAGCACTTGTGTTGTGCGTGGAGCACGGGAGGTGAACACCAACTCTGTATTTTGAGTTGGGTGTTGGGACCTGTGAGAGGGAGAGCTTTGGGGAGAAGAATTACTGTTCACTTGAGGTGTGGGAAACCTCTGTAAGGTGGTGGAGAAGAAGTGGCATCTTCTTTATTGTACTCTTTTCTGTATAAAGTGTTAATACAATTTGGTATTGTCTCTCATATGCTGTGTTATTCTGAATTCTAGTTACTTGGTGAATCTGGTTAATTTCCGCATATTAAGTTGCTTGGTTTGGTAATCAAATTGTGTGCTTCCGGTTTATATCCTCCCAACAAGTGGTATTAGAGCAAGGTTGTTGGCTCATAGCTTGATACCAACAAGTGGTATCAGAGCTAAGGTTGGAGGAAGCAGGTTTTGTGTTTGGTTACAGGGCACTCTCAGGTGTTTCTGATCGAGTGGGAGTAGAGCAACAGCAGATCAAAGTAAGCTAAGAATGGAGGAGTTGAAAAGCACAGATGGTCACTCACGGTCCTATGGAAAGAAAGAGCAGGTAAAAGATTATTTTTGGTTGGTAGCAGATCAGCATGAAGAAACTGAAGATACAGATGTAGCAGGGGTTGTTGCACAGGATGTGTTTGCAGGTTTCTTGGATAAAGTTGAATCTTGGATAAAAGATTTGGTTGCCTCTTTCCATGCAGTTCCAGGTAGAGGAGCTGGTGAGCCTTGCCAAAGAATTGGCAAAGGGGAAGTGAAGCTGAAATTGCAGGCGGCCAACACACAGGTGTTGATGAGGGTCATGCAGGGCCCAGGTTTGGAGATATGGCTAATTTCTTCAGAAATATTGGGTGATGAGAGATGCACAAGAACTCTCACAGCAGATGCACTTGAATTAGCTGGTGGTAAGAAAACAGGTATCCTTTATCTACTTGTTTATATTACTGATTCTTCTTTTGTTGCGGAGACGTGGCTTCGTAGGCTTGGTCACATGAGCAGGAAGGAGATGCATGTTCTTAAGCAGAAGACAGATATATTTGACAGGCTTAAGAACTAGAAAGCCTTGGTGTTTATGGAGGAGATGGCGGACAGAACCCAGTGGATGTGGCTGGATACTTCTGAGCAGGGCAGTTTGGACATGGGTTTTGATTCAAAGAAGCTCGCGGGTAAAAATTCATCACTCACAGGCGAACACAGGTACCGATGTCAGTCAGGAGGAACCGGCGTTGAACAGACAGGTGCCGATGTCGGTCATGTGCAGACCGAAGCCGGTGATGTCGGGCAAGGTAAGACCGATGTCGGTCAGAAGACCGACGTCGGCAGTATGTAAGACCGATGTCGGTCAGAGGACCGACGTCGACAGCAGGGACACCAGCGCTGGCAGGTTGGTAGTCAGGTACAGACGCATGGAACCGACGTCGGTCGGATGCAGACTGTGGAGTGACCGAGGTCGGTCACTGTAATGGATTTTGGGTGGACAGCAAGCTGTCAAGGAGTCTCAAACACCCATACGGAGGACTGAAGGCGTAAGTAGGCCCTCAAATTCATTGTTCCTCTTCTTTATACATGTTGCTGATTGTAGAGCAGGAAGGATCCAGGAAACAGGTGTGAGCTTGACATGGATGAGGATGTGATTCCTTGGAGGAGAACCAGACAGGTGTGTTTTGGTAGGGATGCCAGCAGGTATGAAAGCACAGAGACGAATGGATACCTTAGTAGAAGAATAGAGAGAACGGATATGTGAGACGGAAGATCAGGTATATGGTCTTGTGGAGCTGCAGGACAGTGGTACAGGTTTTGACAGGTGGAGGACGGAGCATGGCTTCAGTCAATGTCAGGGTAACTACTGTGGTTTGTCTTACCAGGGGGATGATGAGTCATGACATCATTCTATTGCTGTATGTGGATAGTATGCTAGCTAGCAGGGGTGTACATACAGGGTTTTGCTGAGCTAAGGGTAAGATTAGTTCAGTGGCATGTCAGGAGGAGTTTGGAGCAGCGGAATTCTTTGACATGGAAGGCATGGAGATCACAGGTTGATTTTGTCTCGAGTGGGAGCTGATGTGAATCAGGTGTTGGCAAGGTTCAGGATGCAGAGCCGGAGCACACTAAGGGCTGGACAGGTACAGTGTCCGAAATCACATGAGGTCTGGTATAGACCTGAGTATTCCCATGCAGTGGGAGCTGTCAGAGAGTTAGGAGCCAATTCGGGGAAGTGGGTTCTCAGGTTTTTCTGAGAGGGACCGGCAGCAGGTGTTGCTATGCAGGGTCAGGACTTCACTACAGGTGTTGTAGGTTCGGATGTGGCAGGGTACTCGGATGACAGGTGGTACATCACGGGATGTGTGGTGGGTTGTCTTCAGGTGGGAGCTTGAAGAGGGATACAAACCAAGAAACAGATTAGACAGAGTACAGGTATAGGTACGGTGCAGCTGTTTATCTCCAAGTGGGAGATTGTTAGGATTGTGGAGCTAAAAGCTTCACTGATGCATACATGGAGGAGGTTGCAGAATGAGTTGTCGAAGTGTCAGAAGTGTTTGGTGTTGGTCTGGCCAACCGGCGTCGGCAGGTAAGACAGGAAGGCAACTGACGTCGATCATATATTGGCCGGCATCGGCGACCCCCAGGCGGACAGGGACCGACGTCGGTCGCCTGTGTGGTTCGACTGCGAGCTAATTACGGGCAGTTAGCTTACGAACCAAGTGTTTGCATGATGAGTGCTAATTTTAGACTCATAGCTGCGGATCTAATTATGGTAATTAGATGTCTAATCATTGTTTGGATGAGATCTATATAATAGACTCATGGTTGTATTGGAAAAGTGTGCTAGGGAGTAAGAGAGCATAATTATAAGCTCCTTCTGTGTGTGAGGTAGAGCAATGGTGCGTTCCTCCTAGTGCCTCAGTACCAGGTGTGTTGGTGCTGGATTGGAGAGCCAGCTGGGTTCTTCAAGAGTGTAGGATCTTGGTCACAGTTGCATGGCCTATATAGGAGATCTACATGGTAAGTAAGATCGTTGATCTGCAGGTGTATGTGTGTGCAAGGTCGAGGTTCACAGGTGAGCAGAACCGTTGTTTGATTTGTAGGTGTGCAAGGTCATATAGACAGCAACACAACAGGGAGCAGTATCAGGCAGGATCTACTTGGAGTACAGGTGTGTACTCGGATAGAGCAGAGAGGAAGGCAAGGGAGTTCCTTCCATAAGTATGGTCTGTTGAATTGCAGGTTGTTGCAGATTCATGGGAGATCTACTTGAAGTACCTTGAGTACTTGTGGAGCACGTGGAGTGCTTGTGGAGTGCGTGGAGCACTTGTGTTGTGCGTGGAGCACGGGAGGTGAACACCAACTCTGTATTTTGAGTTGGGTGTTGGGACCTGTGAGAGGGAGAGCTTTGGGGAGAAGAATTACTGTTCACTTGAGGTGTGGGAAACCTCTGTAAGGTGGTGGAGAAGAAGTGGCATCTTCTTTATTGTACTCTTTTCTGTATAAAGTGTTAATACAATTTGGTATTGTCTCTCATATGCTGTGTTATTCTGAATTCTAGTTACTTGGTGAATCTGGTTAATTTCCGCATATTAAGTTGCTTGGTTTGGTAATCAAATTGTGTGCTTCTGGTTTATATCCTCCCAACACTAGGGTCTCAGATCACATGTAGTTATCCCTTAGGGAATGTGCATGATAGATGCAAGAATTACTTTTTATTAGGCCTTTCTTTAATCAAGCATGCAAGTCTATGTGTGATGTAGAATGTTGAGCTATACTATTGACTGATTTTAATTATGTATTGTTCCAAAGTAGTAAGTGCTAGATATAAAATGCCTTGTGAAGTCCTTTGTATACAAGACTCATTATTTCAAATTTTATAAATTTTATTTTCATTTGGATGACATTGAAAAACTTAGGGATGAAGCTAAGAAAGGGGTTAGGAATCAACTAGCGAAATAAAATGATTGTTGAAGTTCAAAATGATCTTGGACAAGAGCATTGAAAATGGACACTAGTGGCACCAGTGCTATAGTCCAACCCTAGAGCTCCTATCCTACTGTATTAGGACCTATAGGGATGCAAAGAGAACATAAAAACTGATCTGGCTGAGGTGTAATGACTATTTGAAAGGTTTAGGATGATCAAGAATAGGCAAAAAGGTGACTCAAGCATAGAACAAGACCCAAATGAATAAAATGAAAGATATGGCTAAATGTGAACAAAGCTACTATTATCCAATCAGAGTCTCCTATGGAAGGAATATTAAAATACATGATATGTGTGGTTGTTTGACCAATTTAGGGTGTATATAATGACAAAGATGCAAGACTAAATGTTTACCTCAGACCAAACATAAGAGGAAACAAAATGTCAAGGTAAAGATTTAAGTTATCTTCAAAGCCTATATACACTGAGTATGTGTAGAAGGATGTGATTAGCTCTTTGATATAGTTCTAATTTCAATACAATTTTTTGAATTTTTGAGTATTTGACTGTATTATATGTTTTTACTATGTCTTGTTTGTGAACATCACTTTTTTAATCTTTGTCTTATCTTTCACTATAATCTCACATGGATATTAAGGAGGAGTCTATTTCTAAAGGAAAATAAGATAAGTATGTGACCCTATGTGATATTATATTTGTTATCATTTTTAATAAAATTATATGTATTCTAGTGCACTCGTTCATGTAGATGAATATTTTAATAACTTAACATCTTCCCCATTCAATTAAAACCTTTGAGACTATAACAACTAACATGAACTGATGAGAAAATCTAGGGACCACTGCTAATAATGGTTCTATTGTCAGGACCTCAAAATGTTAAGATGGTTGCATAATCAAAGATATCTTGAAATTTGGATAGATTCAAGGATACATGAGTTCACATAAGAAGAAGCTATAAGACTAGGATTGCATGTAAGGGAGATTATTTCTATGATTAGATATGGAGAAATTTATGAAAATTTCTAATGTGAGTTGCCTGAGCTATTAGTTGTGTGGCTACTAAACTTGAATATTATTATTTAAAACATTGCGATACCAAGCACTTTGTTTGAATCGAAGAGAATGTAAAGAGGTTGTGAAAACTAGACACCAAACAAACCCCTGTAATTGATCATTGGGTGAAGACTACCATTGATGGGTATGTTGTTTAGTTTATTTTGAAATGATATGTCACTTTTAAATTTGTGTATGATTTTTTTATTTGAGGCATCAAAGGTAAATTTTGAAGCACCCTCATTTATTGTTAAAAATGCTAGTTGTGGAAAAGGCCATGGTGTCAGTTCCAACTAAGATGTAGTAGTCAAGTAGGGAAACATGGGGATACAAATCATGAGAAGATGAATGTATAATATATGAACCATGGATACTATACCAAATGAAACCTAGAAAGAGAGTTGAATCAATGGATAAATAAAATATAGAAGATTTCAAAAATATTTTGGGGATTCAAAGGGAGTTTTGACAACATAAAATTTGAAACAAGTAGAATCTGGTAGAAGATGAAAGGTCAAATATTGTTGTGAGTAGGGGTACTATAAGAATTATGCAAGGAATGAGAGGATGTATACCTCCAATAGATGTGACTGAGTTTGATGCTCATGGGAAGCCAAAATAAAATAAAGAAAGGATGGAAATTGAAAAGAATGTAGAGACTAAAGATAATGTATAGACTGAAGGGAATATAGGGGTAGTCTAGGAATTTATGACTAACTTAGAGATGAAAAGGGAAGAAGACTAGAGAATTAGTGAGTAGGAAATTTTAGGGATATTAGAGTAGGTAGATAATATGTGTAGTGAACGATTAGATTGACAACATATAGAATAGGAAGGAATGTCTTTTTAGGTTTCTCTATTGAAAACAAGGTCCATCCCAAGTTTATAAGGGGTTGTTATTAACAACTCAGGGATAGTTCATTCATATTGCATTCACTTCATGGGGACGCATCCCCCACAACTAATTTAATTATAGGGATTTGTATACTAGAAACATATTGTTGGCATGTTATTGTCATTAATGTCAAAAGGGTGCATCTTGTGAAGGTGCATGGTGAGTGATCATTGAGGTATATGACAAGGTGAGTTTATAGCTATCATTGATGTCATTGAGATTGTCATTGAGGTTGTTTTTGCATCTTATGAGTCTTGATTATCACAAAGAGGTATGATGGTCAAGTGAGCATTAAAGCATGGTTATGAGGCTCTAGGTCCACATGAGGTCATGAGAGAATATTGATCAGAAATAGATTGTTTGAGTGGTGTGAGAGTGTTGTCTAAATAGTGTTCTTATTTGGTATCATTGAGGTAAGCATGTTTGAGTAGTAGTTCTTGAGTATAAGGTGTCTTGAGAAGCCTAGTCTAGATCCTATGAGAAGGTATGCATAGTGAAGTTTGGTGAATTAAGTGAGCACAATCTTGTGAGAGGTTTTTTATCATTATATAATCATGTAATTAAAGTGTAGATACTTTTAAAATTGTTTTAAGGTCAGTTATCAAGTTTCAAGTACTTAAGAAGCCTAGTCATGGAAAGTCCTTGTGATAAGGTATGAGTATGGTGACTTGGTAAGATGGATACACAAAGGCATGAGAGGTTGTATGAGGTTCCTTGAGTATGTGAGTGTCGTGTAGATTGCATTTATAGTGGTATGAAGGTGTGTTTCCAGGTCTAGTGTAGCATGAAGATCATGATGTAGAGAGAGAGCATGGCCTAATGGGGTATGAGGTTCTATTTCCAAGGCAAGTATGGACAAGTGAGTGTTGTTATAAGTGTGTATTTTTTCAAATATGTTGACAAATTTTGAGGTAATGGTTTGTAATAAAAGTTATGAAAATGTGTCTGGAGGTCTCTTGAGTGTGTAGAATGGAGGGTTCTCAACCCAAAAAGGATTTTATTGTGTTTGTTAGCTCATCAAAACTTTTCATGGGAGCCTAAGCTATTCATGGTATATGGGGAAGGGTACTAGATCAAAATTCTAGGCATTAGTTTTTGGATTAAGGGGTTATGCTTTGTGAATGAATGTTAAGAGAGGAAACATGTTTAAACCCTCCTAAACCCCTAATAAAGATATGATTTTGGAGATTTTTATCCTGAGTGATCAAGATGGATTGGTAATGATAGATAAGTGATTATAGTTTGTATTCAACTCTTCTGACACCTCTAGGTGTCATTGAGTTGTCAAGTGTGTGAGTAGACCCTACAAGAAAGTGCTAATTTCTCATATATTTATTTTAGAAGTTAGAGTTGACCAAGTCAAATTATGAAAATGGATGGAGAATGAATATTGAGACATGTAGTTTATGTTGATGAAGTTTTATGGATATGTTATAGGCTTGAAAATTTGGTGTTCCAAGTTAACCAGTCATAAACACAGGGCAAATGGCGCAAACAGTGAGAAACGTAGGCAACAGTGAGAAGATGAATATGAATATGTTATCATGATGGAATGTTAAAAAAAAGTGCATGGAATTTTTTAAAGACTGGTATGTCTTATTCATGCTATGTATAAATATTTTAAGTTAGGTACAATGGTGAAAGTGATGAAGCCAAAATGGCTTGTTTGACTCAGTGAGGATGTGTGTAGTGAGGTCAACAAATTGGTCTGTAAGACCAATAGTTGCCACTAGACCATATGATGTTTATATTTTGATATGGTATAAAGATACCATAGGATTATTTTCATGAATTTTAAGTCTTTGAAAGTGGTCATATAGGTGTTGAAGGCCAATTTCACCATGACTGTGCTTTAAGGTAAACTGGCAATTTTGAGTAAGCAAGTTGTAGTGATGAGTTTAAGAATCTATGCCCTAAGTTGAAGTGTATAATGCATATGGTGATGTTATTTGTGACTTTAAATTCATGTTCATGCTTTTGAAAATCTTGGAAGTTAGTGTAATAGGTTGAAAAGTTAAAGCTAAAATGGTTTGTTTAGTACAAGAAAGACTATGTGAGATAATGTTAGGAAATTGGTCTACAAAACCAATGCTTGATATTATAGCTTATGGTTTTTGTGATTGAGGATGTTATAAAGATGTTATATAATATTTTGAAATTATTTAGAATCATCTAAAGTTTCCTTTTATGTGTTGGATGTCAAGTAGTTTCATGATTATCTTTGAGAGGGATAGAAGAGTATTTTTGGATGTCAAGTAGTTTCATGGTCACTAAAAATGTATTTTTGGTCACTACGCTACAACTTCCTTCTCCAAAACCAATTTACCCAACACAAGTTAGGAATCTACCACAACAAGGTGGATTGGGTCCCCCAACATCACAACTACAACCGTATTGGAGCCCTCTATCTCCTCAATATCACCTTGGATGGAAACCTCCATATCCTCATTATCAATAAGGATGGGCCTTTCTATCACCAAAACAATAACCCATTTAGGCTCCTCCTATGCAACAATATCAAGCTAGTTGGGCACCTCTATCTTCCTAGAGGTAATATGTAGGGTATTCCAATCAACATAAGGGATGGGGATCACCTCAAAGACAAGGGGGTTATCAAGGAAGAAATCAAAGTCATGGACATGTGAACAAGCAACCACAAAAACTTATTATATGCTAATTGTGTGGAGAAATAAGTCATATAGTAAAAAAATTTCCATGCAATCCTCAACAAAAAACCTATTTTAGAGTAATAATACATCATAATACTGGATAATTTATAATACTAGATAAACAAAGGAATGAGAGTTTGGATGGTGCACAATGTGAATATGGTAAGGACCCATCCGAAGGAACAATATTTTGTTTAGTATGTTACCTGAAACCAATAAAATTATTAAGGTATTTAACCTCTACAAATTCATATAAAAATCCCAATACAAAATGTGTGAGAGGAAAAATATCCAGATATTATGAGGGATAAGGTCCTGATCAATGAAGCATATTAGTTGTATCTATCCATCCAAATTAAAGTTACTAGTGAAGGATACTTTATGACTATAGAATCCCAAATGTATGAACAAATTATGTGACTAACATGACATTATGGAGTAGCCATGGCCCTAACTTACCTTTTAAAACTAGTAAAAGTGAATATATTTCTTAAAATATCACAAATTTACTATCTAATTTTATAGAATGTGAAAATAAAGGGAAACAAAGAGAAAAATAGATGTTTCGGTATGTAAAGACTAATAAGCCATAGGATGTGGATGCATTCATGAATATTGTTGTTGTAGGCTATGAGATCCAGAATGCATTCTATGAGTTTGGGAGCACTATCAATATCATTCCCAAATCAAATTGGGAAGCCATAATAAGGTCACCTCTATGTTATAGTCCTATCACTTTAATTTTGGTTGATTATGGTCGAGTCAAGCCCATCGAAGGGATTGGATATGTATAAATAAAGGTAGCTTATTTGAGTTTGCAATGATATTTTGAGGTGATTGACATGAATACTGATTAAACTTGTTATCTTACTCTAATCAATAAAAAATGGGCATACGATGGTAATATGACCATCAATATAATGGACAACCAATTGAAAGCTCATCAATGTGATGTTATCATTGTTATACCTCTAAAAAATTTCAAGAGCATGCCATGTATGATACCAAATGAATCCTCCCCTCCATATTCATATAAGGAAAAGAGATGATTTAAGGTTAATATGTGGCCCAAGGTGTAAGAATTACAAGATAAAACCTTTCTCTATATATCTTAACTTAATCTCTAAGGGATCAACAAATAAAATTACCAAGGAGTCAATCACTTCAGATATCTAAGGTATTTCCTCAATTTTAAAATACTGGTTATAAATCATCATCTTGAAATCACCCACACAATCATAAATTGAGAATATCTATCAATTGGGTGCTACAAATCAAGATTATATTAAGTCTACCAAGGAAGGTGCTTTACCATGCGGATTAGCTTCATCTATTAATGGAGACTTAGATGTTGATATGTTCAATTAGGTTTATGGTGACCATGAAAACAAGTTTATGCAAATGGTTTTCATAGAAAAAAGTAAATCCCATTATAAGTTTTTCATAAGTAATCTAAAAGAATTCATTCGTAAATTATAAAACATGTTTTTCTCCTAGAAATGAGGGTGAATGCATTGAAGAGGGTTATAGCCAATTTTTGGGTTGTACATAGATCAAAATATCTCTCTTCAAAAGAAATGTATGAAATGTTTTGGGCCAGATTCTACATCACACCTTCGATATCACATACGTGGCCACTGTTTCAAAAAATACAATTTCCAGAATTATATGTTCATTCTTGCATGGATGCATGGAATTCACAACACATAGAGCATAAGTATTGGGTCCATTTTAAAAAAAAATTAGCCCCACTGCCAAGATCATGGTACATGATTCAAGAACACAAATGGGAAACTCAGACATGGCCTTAGATTCAACATGATTTCATTCAAAAAAATTCTTTGAGGATGAAAATTTGTTAGTGCATAAAGCCCTAAAAAAATTAAAAATATTATCGTGTCATCGGAAAGTGGAGGATACATTTCCTATGACTATGTAAAATTATCAAGTTGATGCTAACACAAGCATTCATGAGATTTTAGAAAAGTGTAGATATGACTACGAGTAAAAGGGATTCATTTTGAAATCCTACAATTATATTTGGAATAGAGAAAGTGAATATGCAAACACTGAGAGTAAGGGAGACAAGTGTTTAAAATGATTGTTTGAGCCTAAATGGAGTATAAAATTTCCAAAGAAGCAAAATGCAAATAAATTTGAAGATGATTATCTATGCAACCTTAATATTATAAATCAACTAATTAGATTCCATGAAAGTTGAAGCAAGTAAAATCTATTAAGAACCTCTAAAAAAAGGATGGAAAATATTGATATCGAGGAAGTACCAAATACGGTGACTATTAAAGATAAAAAGACCCAATGACAGGTTTTAAAGGCTATTCAATTATTGCGAGATTATGGAGATGTTTTCCACATGAAGTTTAGTGAATTCAAAGGTGTTGACCCTTCATTGGGAGAGATGCATGTTGAACTTAAAGAGTGTTCACACCCAATTTAGAAGTGAGAATATATGCGCCCAACATGAAAATGAAGGTGACAAAAAATTGACTATATGGTGGAATCATGAATCATTTATACAGGTGAGAAGTCAAACTGGGTAAGTGTTATGGTCATGGATCCAAATAAGAAGGCAGAAATCCATGTATGTGGATATTATCACACACTTAATTATGTTTGCATCAATGATCCTTTTCCTATTCCTTTAAATATTGAGGTCCTTGAATTTGTTGTATTTCATGCTCATTCACAGATGGTTTCAGTGGATACCACCAAATTCTAATCACAAATGAGGATCAAATAAATAAGACATTCCCAAAAGAGTGGGGGTCAATTGATTATAAGATGATGGATTTTGGATTAAAAAATGTTCTAACAATTTTCACTAGATCTATCATCATTGCTTTTAAGGAATTAATTCTTGATTTCCTATAGTTTTACCTAGATATGTAAGAAATTTTATCCTTATTCAATGAACATCTAAGTTATGACTAATGTTGAAGAGATTTAATGTGCTATGAATCACATTAAATTTGAATAAGTATTTATTGCTTACACCATTTTGTGTGTTGTGATGTTGAGACATATGGTTTGTAAAAATGATATTTTGGTGGACTAATACAAATTACAATGATAGTGAGGCTCAAACAACCCAATAATCTAATCTAAGAGGTTTTTGGTTGCTAGATCATACATAGAATCACTGTTGTTCTACATCTAGCCTTGCACTAACGTCAATAGTTAAGGTAGTAGGTTCTATGCCTACATGACAATTTATTTCTTGCAATTCCACTCTTGTGTTACCACACATATCCTATAGCGTTAATACCATAGGCAATATCTCAACAATAACATAAATCAGTGACATCATTGCACTTCAATTATAAAGTGATTGTTACCAATTGTTATAATGGTTCAACTAACACTTCATCTTAATCATTATATAATAATGTACACTTCCATTTTTTGTAGGTTATCATCTTGTGTGAGAAAAACCATAGAATAATATAGTTAATAATTACATTGACATCAAACATTTGATCTCTCATATTTTTACAAAATTTAACATAACACAACTTTGTTGTTAAAATTCTACATTGGTTTCATCTCTTTCTTGTTTTCCTTGTTATTTGAACACATTGCACTATCATATTCTTTGTCATTTTTAATTTAGTTCCATTTATAACCCTTTTAAATAATTTAATTAGGTTGTCCATCAAGTTTTCTTGGGCCCCAGATCAGTGGTATCAAAGCATTCACATATCATATCATCTCTAAGTAGTATTGTGTTGTTTGTAAATTCTGCCATGTTTATATGCCCACTCATATGAGGCATAATTATAGGAATCTAGGGCTTTGTAATAGTGACCTTCATCATAATTTACTTCACATCCTCAAATGGGAGACAAGTATTCAATGATACCAACTTCATAAATGTTCCAAAAAATGATAGTGGATGCATTACAAATAAAACATGAAGATTTGGTAGACCATCATGCACATGAATGGATAGTTATTATTGATTACTTATTGATACTTCTCAAGAAAGAAACTCCTCCAAACACCTCTCATTCTCATCAGTTGTTTTGAAAAATGTCATATAAGGTACAATTCAATCTAATCATCCCTATTTTTGTATTCAAAATAAATGCAAATGAACTACATAATTGGATTAACCTTATCTATTCATAGTACACAATTAATCAATTATTTGACCAAGAAAAAATTATATTCACTCTTATGAAAGTTTATTTATCAGTAAAGAAATGGTGGGAAAATTATTTCACTACACATGAGAATCATGAAGATGTGTTTTATCAAAATTGAGATAAATGGAAACTAAATTCTAGCTAGACAAAATTGTTGCATAAAATCAGACTGTAAGAAATATGCAATAAATTACACACTAATTTGGAACTTGTTATATTTGTCAATATGTTAAAATAGGAATTACCAAATAAAAATGACTTAGTTATAAAATCAAGAATGTAGGGCTATGAGTGTGACTATGTAATATACATTGGAGTTATGTCATGAAACTATGAATCGAGATCATGACCTCACATCTACCTAGAATAGGACCACACTAATTGAATAAGGGTGAAATACACTGGTGTCTATAGGGTGCACTAAAATCTATTAGGGTTTTAGTTTTCTATGAAAATGTCCACTTGTGCACCTTCACTTATTGGATCTTTTTATGTAATCAAATCGATGCAATTTGTTGTATACTGTCAGGAACCTAGAATAATAAACATGCTCCGATGCCTACTTAGTCAGGATCTTGCTCTACCAATTAGAGCACATATGATTACTTCTTGTATTAGCAACTAAACACGGAATTTAACCAGAATCAATAAGTAACTAGAAATATGAAACAACACAGGAATATGAGAGACAATACACAATTGTATTAAATACATAGAAGAAAATATAATAAAGAAGATGCCACTTCTTCCACCTCAAAGGTTCGCCACGCCTCAAGACCTTCTTCCCTCTCTCTCTCGGTCACAACAATCAACTCCAATACAGAATTGATGTTCACCTCTCCAACCAGTCAGTAACCCGCTGCCAGTTCACCAAGTACACAACCGTACTCCAAGTAGATCTCCTGCTCTCTGCTGCTACCTGCAAATCACTAGACCTTACTCACCATGTAGATATCTCTACACCCCTGAAGAACCCTTGTCCTTGCCTCACCAAGTCCTTATGATTCTTCAACCAGTACCCCGGTGGATCAGCTCCTTGACCTTGCAGACCTTGCAACTCTCCTTGATCATACACACTCAGCACCCCTTTGGAACTAGAAGGAGCTAATCTAGCTCTCTCTAAAAGCTCTATGGCTTTCTAGCACACTTTTACAATACAACCATGAGTCTATTATATAGATCTCATCCAAACAATAATTAGACATCTAATACAATAATTAGATTCGTAGCTCTCAGTCTAAAATTAACTCTAAACATGCAAACACTTGGTTCATCAACCAACTGCCTGTAATATACTCGCAGCTCGAACCACAGGTGACCGACGTCGGTCCCTGTCTACCTGGGGGTGCCGACGCCAGCCGATCTATGATCGACGTCGGTTGCTTCCTGTCTCCTTCCTGCCAATGTCGATTGGCCTGACCGACGCTGGTGTCTGTGACACTTCACAACTCTTCTGCAACCTCCTCCATGTCTGCATCAGTGAAGCTTTTAGCTCTACAACCTAACAGTCTCCCACTTAGAGATAAATAGATGCACCTGTACCTATACCTGTACACCGTCTAAATTATTCCCTAGCTTGTATCCCTCTTCAAGATTAATCTTGAAGACCAACCACCACACAATCTGTGATGCCGCACCTGTCTTTCAAGTAACCTACCACATCCGAACCTACATATCCATGTAGAGAAGAACTTGACCTTGCATAACAAGAATCCCTGCTGCTAGTCCCACTGAACTGCCCTCCAGTACTCCTTCCCCAAATTGGCTCCATACTTTCTGACAACCCCCACTGATTGGGAAAACTCAGGTCTACACTAGACCTCATGTGATTTCGAACTCTGTTTCAAGCTAAGCTTGAAATGTACAGCCCTTGGTGTGCTTACCGATTCTACAACCTGAACCTCACCAACACCTGATTCACATCAGCTCCCACTGGAGATAAAATCTCCATGACTCTTATGCCAAAGAATTTCACTGCTCTAAATTCTTCATGACACACCTCTGAACTAACCTTACCTTTTAGCTCAGCAAATCCCTGTATGTACAAAACCTGCTAGCAAACCATCCACATACAGTAACTGGATAATGTCATGACTCATCATCCACCTGGTAAGACAAAATCACAATAGTTACACTGACATTGACTGAAGCCATGCTTAGTCATCCACCTATCAAAACCTATACCACTGTCCTGCAACTTCTTTAAGACCTTATACCTTGGCCTTCTGTCTCATGTATCCATCCACTCTCTTCTTTAACTATGGGAATCCATCTGTCTCTCAGTGCTTTCTTCCAGCTGACAACTCTACCAACAAATATCTATTTAGTTCTTCTCCAAGGACTCACACTCCTCATCCATGCCAAGCTCCCACTGTATCTAGATTCTACTTACATTGCCTCTTCACATCTTCCTAGTTCTCAACCATCAGTAAGCAATATAAAGAAGGTGAACAACGAATATGAGGTTCACTTACCCTTTCTGACCTCCATATGAGCGTTTGAGACTTGTTGACAGCTTGCTATCCGCCCAATATCTGTTCTAGTGACCGATCTTAGCCATCTCCCAGTCTGCTCCCGACCGATGTCGGTTTCTTGCACTGACCCTGACTGCCGACGTCGTCTCCCTGACCGACGCCAGTATCCTTTTTGCCGACGTCAGTTTCTTATGACCGACGTCGGTCTTCCTGTTATGACATTGGTTACTGTCTGACTGATGCCGGTACCTGTGTTCATCTGTGAGTGATAACTTTTTACCCACGAGCTCTCTGTGGATCAAAATCCTATTCAAATCAACATAGCCCTGCTCAGAATAATTCAGTTCCCTCACCTGATCTCTATCCATCATCTCCTCCATGAACACCAAGGCTTTCCAATTCTTTAGCTTGTCAAAAACATCTATCTTCCGCTTGAGAACCTGCATTCCCCTCCTACATATGTGACCAAGCCCATGAAGCCACATCTCTGCAACAGAAGGTGAATCAGTAATATAAGTAGATAGATAAAGGATACCTACTTTCTTACCACCATCTAATTCAAGTGTATCCACTGTGAGAGTTACAGTGCATCTCCCATCACCCAAATTTCTTAAAGAAATTAGACTCATCTCCAAGACTGGTACCTGCATGACTTCATTCAACCACTGTGTGTCATCCATCCGTCTGCAATTTCAGCTTCACTTCCCCTTCGTCAATAATCTGACAAGGCTCTCCAGCTCCTAAATAAATCTCTCCAAAGTCTCCATAGACATACCCATGAAAAGATGCTCTATTTCGAACTGCATGGAAAGAGGCAAAAGAATCTGTAAACCAAGATTCCACTTTATCCAGAACATCCTGTGCAACATCCCCTGTAACATCTGATCCTCCCTGTTGATCTGCAACCAACCAACAATCTTTATTTACCTGCTCTTTCTTTCCATCAATCAGACCATTCGTGCTATTCAGTTTCTCCATTCGTAGCTTACTTTCTTCTGCCATTGCTATACTCCCACTCAATCAAAAACCCCTGTGAGTAATCTGTAATCAACAAACACTACCAGATCTGAAACCACCTGTTAGTAACCCAACCAAAAGCTCTGATACCACCTGTCAGGAACCTAGAACAATAAACATGCTCCGATGCCTACTTAGTCAGGATCTTGCTCTACCAATTAGAACACATATGATTACTTCTTGTATTAGCAACTAAACACAGAATTTAACTAGAATCAATAAGTAACTAGAAATATGAAACAACACAGGAATATGAGAGATAATACACAATTGTATTAAATACATAGAAGAAAATACAATAAAGAAGATGCCACTTCTTCTTCCACCTCAAAGGTTCACCACGCCTCAAGACCTTCTTCCCTCTCTCTCTCGGTCACAACAATCAACTCCAATACAGAATTGATGTTCACCTCTCCAACCAGTCAGTAACACGCTGCCAGTTCACCAAGTACACAATCGTACTCCAAGTAGATCTCCTGCTCTCTGCTGCTACCTGCAAATCACTAGACCTTACTCACCATGTAGATATCTCTACACCCTTAAAGAACCCTTGTCCTTGCCTCACCAAGTCCTTATGATTCTTCAACCAGTACCCCGGTGGATCAGCTCCTTGACCTTGCAGACCTTGCAACTCTCCTTGATCATACACACTCAGCACCCCTTTGGAACTAGGAGGAGCTAATCTAGCTCTCTCTAAAAGCTCTATGGATTTCTAGCACACTTTTACAATACAACCATGAGTCTATTATATAGATCTCATCCAAACAATAATTAGACATCTAATACAATAATTAGATCTGCAGCTCTCAGTCTAAAATTAACTCTAAACATGCAAACACTTGGTTCGTCAACCAACTACCCGTAATATACTCGCAGCTCGAACCACAGGTGACCGACGTCGATCCCTGTCTGCCTGGGGGTGCCGATGCCGGCGGATCTATGACCGACGTCGGTTGCTTCCTGTCTCCTTCCTGCCAACGTCGATTGGCCTGACTGACGCCGGTGTCTGTGACACTCTGCAACTCTTCTGCAACCTCCTCCATGTCTACATCAGTGAAGCTTTTAGCTCCACAACCTAACATATACCTTCTTATTCACTTGGAACCCTAGTTCAATAGGTCATAAGGAAAAATAAATAAATGGGAAAAATGGGTTAGTGGTTTAATTTATTCTTGACCTTAACACCCATTGTGTTGAGTATTACCTACATACCAATACTCTAAAGAGGGATCAAATTCCATTTAGTTCTCCCATGTTGTGATGGTGTGTGTGAACTATTAGTGTAATGTTATATGTTAATGTAATCATGGTGTGATTGTGTGTTTTAATAATGAATTGTGACCTTGAAATGGTATGCGGACCTAGCTCAGGGCTCTATGGGCTGTAGAAACTTAGAATTGGGAAGAATAGGTGTTTTTCCCTCAATGTATAGTTATATATTCTAGTGTTTTTAAAGTATGAGTCCTTCTCTATAAAATGGTTATAAAATGTGGATTTGTAGTGATCATTTCAAAATTAATTTGAATGAGGATTACTAAATGTGAGGTCAAACCCATTAAAATATTTAAAATTTGATCAGTTAGTCATTGTTTGGTAGGAAGATGTAGCCAACATATTTAGACACTTTCAACTAGCAGGGTTATCCTGAAAGAGCATTTTTGTCTAGGTAGTAGAGACATTTAAGTTAGAAGTATGGATCGATCTAGGGATGATTTTAGGCTAGTTGAATTGAATAATAAGAACATTTAGTAATATGTAGTTGCTTGGAGGTATGGGTCATCTGAATATAAGTGAAGGAGTTTTAGTCAAGGACTGTGGAATTAAATGTAGGTTGGGTGTTCATAAGGAATGGTCATGAGTGTATTGTTTCAGATTAAATTTTAATTTATGTTTCTACATTTTTTCACTTTTATTATAGTAATGTAACAAATCAAAAGTACTAGAGTAAAAGGAAAAGTGTATACCTAAACTTACCTACGAAGAACAATCTTGAATGTAGGCCATAATGATGAATTGTAATTCATATAAAAACTTGAAATGAAAACATGTATAAATCAGTCCTTACTTAAGATGAAAATATACAAGTAAAATACAATAAACTTATAGATATAATTAACAAGTAATGAATACACTTGATTAGGTAGATGAAATATTATGTTTTATGGTTAAAAATTGGGGATTATAGAGGGTAGGACCCTTAGAGATTTCATTTTCTTTCAAACTCTTGGATTGAACTATGCATTCCCCAATCCTCATTGAAATAAAAGTGTGAATTAGAATTCAAGGTATTCTTGACTCCATCATTGCATACCTAAGGTGATGAAAGTGGTTTTGAACCCTTGCATGAATTCCAATAGATTATTTTAGTACAAAAAGGTGAATCAACTACTATAGACGGAATAAGATTCATTTCTAGTGCAAAATTGGTGAAAAAATAACATGATTTGAGTCTTGTGTAAACAACATAGAGAATGACACAAATTTACACTCTTTTTGCAAATCTAGTTCAAAATTAAGAAAAGAGGTGGTCATGTGTTATGCACATGCTCCTAATCTAATATTTGGGTGTATATCAATTATGAAACTGAGGAATATCATGTGATTTTTAAAGCAAAATACTTGTGAAGATTTAGAACACATGATGCCCATAATATGAGTAAAGTTTGAGAGAAACATAAGTATTCATCTAAAATAGTTTTGAGTACCTATTGTAAACTACCCTATAACTGACTATGATTCTCAAAATTTATGGAAATCATTATTTTATATCTATTGGGACAACAAGGTATTGTTTGAAACTTCTTTGTGGGTAATTCTTGGTTATGCACTATGATCGATTGAGTAAATCCTGAAAAATTATATCAATGTAGTGTGTTATTTCAACTTAGTCTTTAAGACAAGTCACTATGTATGCCCCCTCTTTTAAGGTGAGTTGTGAAGCTTGCACAATAACTTAGGTCAAAATAAAAAATTTATGTGAATGATGTCATATTAAAGATTGAAGTTTGAAGTAATTATGATAATATTCGAGATCATGGCATCATCATAAATAAACTAAGCAATATAGTAACATAAGATGCATGTATATCTAGTGACAAAATAAAGGAAGAGACTCATTTATGTTGGGTTTTATGTCGATGTGTCCCTTAACATAGCTCTATTGCATACCATTCAATTGGAATCTAAGTATGGTAACTACGCTAACAAAAAAAAACCTATTTGGAGAAGGAAAGAAAAAGCAATGGTTTTAGAATACACTGATCTAAATATAATGGACTCCAAGAAATTATTGAAAGAAGTAATCAATGAGGATCAAATAGGAGGGGATCCCAAAAGACTACTCCACCTTCAACATATATGGATTATTATGCAGATAGAAAATTGAATACATGTAGAATTGAATAAGAAATCCCAAATGCCTAAAAAGAGCCTAAAGAGAATAGAACCCACAATAGTAGCAATAAGATGGAAGAAGAAAAAAGTTCATAAGAAGAAGAAATCATAGAAGATGAGGAAATGGTTTTATGTATGTCTAAAAAAGAGGTAATCATTTCTCTAAGTAGGGAGTAGAAATTTTGTCATAGACTAGAAACTCTAAAAAGAAAATTGATATAGGAATGGACACCAAAATAAGCAAACCTAGTCCATGGGAAGTTTGAATCAAGGAAACAACCAAAGAGGTCACTAAAGGATCACATAAAATATTAGATATTAGCCAATTTTCTCCAAGATTCAAAACATGATCATTATTTTAAGGAATGGAAAGATTGGAATCCTCAAAAGTTTTAGAAAGATAAAGGGTTTCAAATAAAATCTATATGTACAAATAGGAAGGAAGAAAAAGAAGAGGAAAAAATAAATATAAGTGGAGGCAATGTTTATTAATTGCTAACTCTCCATGTTCTAGCTTGGTCTATTGTTACATGGATCTATTTCATGCTAGTTTCATATGGTATGGTCTTTTTTCATCTTTTAAGCTATGTAACATGGTTTGGGTCCCTGCCAAAACCCCATATTTACCCTATTTAAAAAAAAAAACATAAATCCTATTTACAAAAATCATATTTTTGTCATCTTTTTTGTTGGTGTAATTTATTTTTTATTTAAATTTTATCAATAATATTCTTCAATAATAATCCTTAAGATAGAATCTCAAGATCAAAGGAAAATACTTCTTCTACCCCATAGATTACTGGATAAGGATTTGCTCTAGCTGTTCTAACACTTATTCTATATGTCTATAATATGAATTTCATTTAATTGTACCAATCACTACCATATTTATTCACTTTCTTAAATCAATGTTAAGTCTTGTTAGAAGGTTTGGCATGGGCATTTCCCATGAGATAAGAGTAGATACTGTATATTAAATCTTATACTTAAAAGTAAATAATTTTGACCCTTTTATACTTGTTGAGATAAGGGAACCATTTATACCATAAATTAATAAGTTTTTGACAATAGAAGAATAATCTTACCAACTAAATCAAAACCCATATATCAATTAATACCCATTATGACACCCTAAAACTACCCATATATCAATTAATAGTCATTATGACACTATACAACTACCACTTTTAAAAGTGATAAAGTAATAGCTTTTTGACTATGCAAGATTAATCTTACCAACTAAATCAAAACCCCATACATCAATTAATGGCCATTATGACATTGTAAGTTGTAACTAAAGGAGCATGCATGAGATTATAATGTCTTTGAAATTGTCTCATTTGACATTAAAGAAAAGTGAGCACATATTTTAATGGAATTGGAAAACAAATCCACTATGATAGGTCTTAAAAATAGGAGGAATCCATAGTTCCATATACATCATTATATTAAACATTCCATTTTATTGATGAATGCAGGGGAAATAGAGGTAGTAACTCCAATTTTCTTTGTTGAGTCATTGTTGAAGCCTCAAAATATAACTCCTTTTCTGAGGATTGATTGCAAGAAGTAGAGGAAGAATTATAATAATAACATGTGGATGAAGAAGTAAATGTATCAGCATAACCAACATGAATGATTGGGCTAGAAATTAGAGTGGGTGATAATGTATTATGAGGTTCATGATTGTGGTCTAGCTTAATCTCTATTCTCTTCTAAAATTACCTTCTTTTATGGACCTTGAATGTTGATTTCTGAGGATCCAATTCAATCCCACTCTTCATCAATGCACAATGATTCCCATTTGACTTGTTACCTACTACTCACATGCTTTTGCTTGAATTTCTAGCATGGATGGTCACAAGGAGCTTTTCTCCTTGTGAAACACCAGTAAGTTTCTACACAAGCTCCCTAAAGCTAGGGCTCTTTGTATTTACAAAAGTGGTGTATATTACAGTTTGTTTGATGGTTGATGATGTCCATTTAGAATTTACAGATCCCCATTGTTTTGAGTCTACAAGCAAGGATTTGGGATTTTGTCATGATATTCATCCTTTGACAGAATTGAATAAAACTAAGAGAGCATAATGACATTGTAAAATGTGATAGAGAGACTGACAATAACACACAATATACTAATTGGGTTGATAACAAGTTCAACCATGACAAAAATCGTTAAATGTTTGTTGAAAAACATAAATTAGTTTTCTGAGATTGAAAATTGAAATTCAGGAAGAATATTTGGAATACAAAAGCATAAAAGTCATTGGGACTAACTAGTCCCTATGGTAGTGTGATGTTACATAAGTTTCTCACACAAATTTTAGGACTAGAAATATTGAGCATGCTAACATTGAGCTTACTTAGTGTGTCCAGGGGAAGGTGCATGCTTTTTTTCTTAAAAATTGTTAAAGCGAGTTTTTCTTGGTAAAATGTATAGGTTTAGGAGTCAACAACTAATAATATTAATGGATATTCAAAGGTGAGACTTTTTATTTTAAAAAGTATATAATATGTTTAGTGCATCTTTAAATATAATAATTAATCTTTTGTAATATTAGTTCAATAAAATAAATTAGGTTGTCCAAAATTTTATTTTCATTTAAGTAATAAAATAAACATCATAAAATAATAAATTATATTATGATTAAAAAAAATTTAAAAAAGGACAAATGATTCTAAAGCTATGAGGAAGAGAGCCCTATTGGACCCCACCCCTATAGGTGGGAGGGGGGTCATTTTAAGACCATTATTGACACACAAATTAATGAAGTATTAACTAGGAATGGAAAAATAGGGACCACACAAATGGGTGTACCATGATCAAGAAGGGCCATTAAAGGTATAAGAATTTGCACTAACTATAATGCTAGGGCATGTTATAAACACACTGCCCCAAACATTGGAAACCAAGAGGAAGGGGAGAATGGAATGGGAGTGGATAGGAGCAAGAGAAGAAGGGGAGACATGATGACAATTGCAAAATGTTTCAATAAACATCTAATTTGGACCAATAATTAACAAGGACACAATCAACCTAAAGTGAAGAAATCTAATGACTAATAAATGCTTAGGGGACATTTTTTGGTGTTTGCATTGATCTCACTTTGATGTGTACATGTGTGCATGCATATCAAAGTAAAGTATAATATGTAGATATAAGTTTTTGTGTGCTTAGAGCTTTGGGATCAATGTATGTATTTGAGAATGTGTAAAAACATTGTTTCTATTTTTATATATGCATGGGTTAGTGCCAAACAATAATAACTCTATGAAATCCGAAACACTAAAAATGATATACTTGACTCTTGTGAGAGGAAGGTAAAATACCCACATTGAGCTTAGTGCCTTCAAATTTGTGTGAAGTCATGAACACAATTTTGAGTACAATTTTTAGCAACATTTTAAATAAAGATAGGCAAATTTACAAATACACTCTAAAATAATATTAGATAAAATTATAAAAACATCTTCTTATGGGAGTTACTAAAACATCCTAAATGCATTCCTTTATGGAGTGGTTGAAGTATCACGAGTACATCCAATTCATTTATAGGAGTACATAAAATTTGATTAGTATTCTGAGCATGTCTTTTTATATAGGCGAGTAAAATTTGTATGTATGGATTAAGATGACTTATAACTATCATATTTCTCTTAATAAACTAGGACAAATAAGGTCATAACAATAGAACCTACGTATAATTATAATACAAATAGGTACCTACAATATCTGTAGACCTTCTACAAGGTAATCTATGCTCAAATATCAAGAAAAAATGGTTCCAAAACCTAAGCTTATGACATAGGTATAACACTCACTCAATCTCAATGTAGATAAAGCACTTAATTGATAAGAAAATGAGTGGTATGATCAACCAATAAACGGTCAACCAATAGGCAATCAACCAATGAACAATATATGCAACCTAAATTGATAATAGTAAACCTAAACAACCCTCTTATCTATACCAACTTATTCAACATAAAGAAAAGCATAAACAAAAATAAACACATACATTCAAAATACCAATAAGCAAGAAATATCTAATCTGATAAATCAAAACCCCATATATAAATGAATGTTCATTATAAAGCTGTAAGTTGCAAGTGTTGAGGAGGAGTATGCATGAGATTATACCGTCTTTGGATTTGTATCTCTTGACATTAAAGAAATATGAAGAGTCTGTTAAATGAATTGGAAAGCAAATCCAGCTGTAGGTTCAAAAAACAGACTACAATTCCATATACAACTCCATATTACACATTCCGTTGTGTTGAAGAATGCAGTGGAAACAGAGGAAGCAGCTTTGGTTCTCTTTTTTCACTGAATGTTGAATGATCGAAATGTTGAGTCTGTTAAAGAAATATTGATTTTGACATTGGTTTTTTCGTAGTGTAAAACTGAATGAGAATTTTCTGGATTAGACTTAATTTTTTTTTTTCGGTTGAATGGAGAAAATTCTCTCTGGAATCGTTTGGTATGTTCGCTGAAAAGGACAAAGCAGTTTTCTGGGGTTGAAAATTGAAGAGTATTAGTCAAAGTCGTTTGGATGGCGATGGGAATTTGAGAAGCTGACATTGAGCTTCCTTGTGCGTGGTGGTCGACACAAATCTGTGACTAACCGATTCTTCTAAAACTATATAAAATGGATGTTTAGCGTATCCTTAAAACACGGCAATAATCATTTTTTTAATATAGGCTCACTAAATATGTTAGGGTAATCTAAAAAAATATATTTTCATTGATCAATAAAATAAACATCTCATAATATATATATTTTTAAATTTTTTTGGGATGAATTATGATATTTTAAGATTTTAATATATTAACTATAGATGATGACGATGCACGATATCATTGAGAAATTTTTAATAGATCTCAAAATATGAATGCGGGATGGCATTGCCTTTCTCATTTTTTTATTGTTTGTATTATGCCTACCCATTTGATGATTGTTATTATGACTGTAGTGTAATAGTTATAAAATCTTTCTTCAAAAAACTGTTGGAATATTTTCAATCGGTCACAACAAGTTTGATGGTTCCTACTTGGGTTCTTTTGCCTCGTCCCTATCCTCTGAAACATAATACTCATGGAGAACATGAGTGTTTGAGATGGTTGGAGTAGCAAAGCCCATTTTTTTTTACTTGTGTGTTGTTTGGAAACCCTACAATAGTTTCCTCTGCAGATGTATGGCAAAGACAAAGGGGGCTCTAGGAACGCCATAAAGACTTGTTGGAAGGGGTCTATCGTAATGGGATAGAGAACTTAATGGATCCTTTGAAGATTCAATTTGTTGTTGCACAGACAACACTTTCCCTTAGTGCATTTACGCCTTCTTATTCAAAGTAACAATGAAGGAGGTTGAGTCCACTTTGATTTCACTGGATCAAGACTTTTCTTGTTATTGTACTTGGATCAAAATGTAGAAATTTCTGTTTGATTAAGTTTTGAACGATAAACAATAGGCATATTATTGTCGCACACCATTAAAATTTGAGTTTTTAATTCAAAATCAACAAACAATAGCCATACATTATGTCATAATAAGTTCTTAATTTCTTAGAAAATGACCCCCAAATCCTACAAACAGTTTTATGAATTCTCAAAATTTACACTAAAAGAACTATGACACCTATAACCTGTAATCCAAAACTTACAGAAGGTAAAAAAAAATATAGAGGCCAATTTAATTTACCATTTACAATTTACGGGTTAGGAATAAATATTACAAATGGTGAGTGAATTTTCATGTGGTAGTGAATGTGATGATAGTCAAATAATGTAAAATTTGTATATATGCATTAACTTGTTCTCTCTATAATCTATCTCAAATATTTAAGAAATTGAATATAGGTTTGAGAAAATTCAACTACTAACAATGTTGCTAACAAACCATATATATCCCATTATGGAAGTGTCTTTTAATGGCAATTGATTTGAAAAACCCATGCCAACCATCCTTGGAATGTAAGTATGAAGAAGGGGATAGGTGCATTGTTAAGTGCACATGTGTTCAAGTAAGCACCTCTCTATTCATTGAAGGCCATTGTGGTGTCATTGCACTTTGAAGGCTTCATCGCTCTATTACATATTTGCTTTCTAATGTTCTATTTTGTAATATCAACATTGGTTGCAAATTAATACATGTAGGGTATCGTTGTTTTACTTGGCTGAATATGTTTCACCAAAGAAATGGATTTATACTTTAATTTTGATGGAATTAATAATCGAGCAAATAGAATATATAACTACAATGACAATTAGTATTTCATTTTGAAGATGATTTCCATTAGATCATGATCGATTTTGGTCAATCTCATGTTTTTCACCTATTTATTTTTACAACGTATTTTGTTACTTGTACACACCTTTAAGTTTAAAAAGACAAGATTAAGTGTATCAAACTCGCAAAACACAGGGAACAAACATATTTATTTGGTAAAATCTAGTAAAAATTCGGTAATCTAATAAAAATGTGTATGTTTCATAAAAATTCTGGTTTACAATTTGACATTAAGAAAAATATTTAGTGGCATCTTTTTTTATATTGTTCATATATTGTGAGATTGAGGTGGCATTCATTTTTGTGAAATATTTGACTGGAAGTTTTGGTGATGGTTCATGACATCACTTATCATTTGGTATAATTTTTGGCAAGGATTTCTAATGTCATATGATGCACATGTTGAAGTATTACATAAAAATAGGATCACCCAATTTTAAATTAGTTTCAAAAAAATTAATAGTCAATTATTAATTTCAAATTTGAGATTCGACATTTAGAATGATAAAGCAATGAAAGGTAAGATGAGTAAGAAACATATGAAAGTTTCGAATGCTGAAGAGTTTCTTAGTAGTAAGATCAATCGTAGAAAACACAAAATCTCCCAATGAGAAGGGAAGTGACCAAAAAAAATACTCCACTCGCCAATGAACAATCTATTGAGATAATAGTTACAATGGTCAACAATCTCTCCTTCATCATTCAAGCACTGGTGCATGCTTCAACTGTGAAACAAAATGAAAATAATAACATGCAATTTGAATTTTATAAGAACAATTGTGATTCCATGAATTTGGCCAACTCAACTATGATTTCTATTCCAAATCAATTTGCAGATGTTTATATGTAGGGTTAGGGAGAAGAATATGACTGCACTTTTTTTGACTATTTTTTGAAGTCGGAGACTATGAACCAACTTGTCTTGTGTGTCTATGTAACTTGAATTTTTAACAATGTTATTATTGTTGGGGAGTGTGTTAATGCTTTCCTTTTTATATATATAAAGTTTATAACATGTATAGGATTTTCATGTCTGTTCTTACTTGAATGTGCCATTATATTGTTAACATTTCTTGGTGCCACATTTCCTTTCCATCAATGCCAAATTCAATGAATTATCTACTTAGTTCTAGATTGAATATATTATAATGTTCTTCGGTTTCTAAAAAGTGAGCAACATAAGATCTCACTTTGTATGGAGTATTTACAATGTTATTTTAAAAATATGAAACTAGAAATAATGCACATTTATTGATGAAAAGGATTGCCACCTCTTGTTACTACAATTAAAAAACAAATGCGTAGGACTTAGTGCAAGGTAAAGCCTATGAAAAGTAAAAAAATGAAAAACTTATGATAAAATGAGATATAAATTCAATTAAAATTTAACATCGTTTTCAATTATTAAAAGTGTGTTTTTAATCATTCTTCATTAATCAATTTTCCTAAAGCAACCGAGTAATTTTCAAAAATTCTCTTGAAAGCTTTGGCTTCATGCTTTCTAGCTCATTCAAACCAAATTATATCATCAAAAAATTACTGATGGGAGAAGATTTCTGTATTTCTATGTGTTTCAAAGATTTGATGTCTCTAATGATCTGATTGGAGCATACATTGATTAAAGCTTGACCCAAAGATTCTTTCATTAAAATTAAAAAGAAATGAGAAATTAGGTCTCCCTACCTCATGCAACCCATGGGTTAAAAAATACTAGTTGGGCTTCCATTAACTATAAATGAATATCTTGGAATAGAGATGTAGCTAATGTTTCACTCACACCATTTTCTCCCAAAACTAGAATTGTCTAAGATCCTCATGAGAAAATGCTAGTTCACTTGATCAAATGGTTTACTAATATCAAGTTTTACCATTATACATTTTTGACGATTGACACCAAGAGAGTGCATAATTTCATGAGTGATGAAGATCCATTCTAAAATCATCCTTTCAGGAACAAAACCCTCTTGGTCTTGTGAAGTGATGTCCTTAAGTATATTTTTGTTCTTGAGAGATATGGTTTTAGATATATTTTTAAATTTCATTAAAAAATGAGATCAATCAAAATGTTATAAATGTGTCTGTTTGATCCTTCTTGGGAATCAAATTGATGAAAGTGAAATTGAATTCATGGAGCATCCTTCTCAATCTTATTGATTTTTTAACTGCTTTGAGCATCTAGCAATTTGGGAGTGATAAGGAACCTAAACCACATTTCCATTTCCTTTCTTAACTAAGGGGGCAAGTGGGAGTAATTTTTCAAAAAATTCAACTACATCTTCTTTGATTTCTGAAGCAGAGATCAAGATTATCCCATCCATGGAAGAAATTGAGCTAATTTTATTCAAAAGTTTCCTTAGATTAAAAAAAATGAAAAAGTGATTATTTTTATCCCCTTAATGAGCTAGCTTACTGGAATTTTGTTTCTAGTATATTTCTTCTCAGATAATTAGCTCTTCCAATTCAATCATCAAATCCCTCTCCTTTAGATATGGATCCTAATCCATCCATTTATGAAATAAAACCTCATTCACTTGATTTAATTATGCTTTAACCCTAGATTTTTTAGAAAAGATGTTTTTGAAGTGAGTTTTAATCCAAATCTTGAGGCATTATTTGATATGCACCATCTTCTTAGCTAGAATATACATCTTTGACCCTGAAAACTCAAGGGCATTCCACCATACCTCAATGTGTTTGTAAATATCAAGATCTCAAAGCCACATTAATTCAAATTTAAAAGGACATTTTGTTTGGGGAAAAGGTTTCTACATTGGACAAAGACACCCGATAATGGCCAGATCCTAAAGTGGGAAGCACTGAGCTTTCCATGACCTAATATGTGATCATCCATTTTGGATTAACCAAGAAATGATCCAACCTATTTGAGATATTGTTGAATCCTAGTCTCCTATTTGTCCAAGTGAACCAACCTTGATTTCTTGATTTATGACAAATAAATTTTAACTCAATGTAGGATTTCTTCATTTATTAATTCTCATTTTGAATTTGATTTTTTTTTTTTTGTAATTGAGAATTTTCCTTCCAACCTGTAATTTTTTCTCTAGCGTAAATTTCATCTTAGTCATCAATCACATAAAATGAAAGGGCAAATCAAACTTTCAAAATATAAATTACAAATGGTGATAATACTTTTTTTAGAGGCCTTCCAATCATAGCCTTAAAAAATGGCTGACTAAACATCCTTGCTATAAATGGTGAGGCATTTAAATGAAAAAATAAATAGTGAAAAAGTGCCTTTATAGAGTTTTTAATTATTATTTATCGTTCCAATCATTCTAGGCTATGTTTTCCATCTTTATAAGATAACCTTGTCATGAATCCATGGTGGACATATCCTAAAATATACATGAAAAAGGTATATTTTTTCACATATGTCATGGTTTTTTTCTATTAATGGAGGAAATAAAATATAGAAAAAGGGTTATATTTGAGGTATTTAGATGCATGATAATGATCTAACAACATGCTATAATAATATCTGCTTGTTTTCTCACAATGAATATGCCTTAGTTAAAAAATACAACTATGATCATATGGCCATCAAATTTAGCCCATGTGGCCTATTATCTTGTCCATGTATCATTTCTGACCCCAATGACTATCTTTTGTATGAGTGCAATAACATTCTTAGCACGTAGTACAAGTACTGCTAAGTTTATAGTATTATCCTCTAGTAAAATACTAAAACACAACATTATTTTTTATTTATGGTTAACAGATAGCACATGTTTAATACATTTGTGCTAATTTTTTTCATAATTTGTGGTTAACAATTGGCACACATTTAGTATGTTGACACATTATAAACACTACCTAATAATTTAAAAAAGACAATCACTTGTTCTTATAACTATTGAAAATCAATAATGAAATGGCTAGATATTAATTGAGTGTTCACTTTAATATATTTATATATTTTCTTTCACATTAGTATGAAATATTTTTCTTTCATAAAGTGGGGTTTTGTACAGTGAGGGAGTGTCAATCACTATGACCATTGACCCCATCTCAATTTTTGTGTATGAAGGGTTAAGTAAAAATATTTTAATATTTTTTGTGGAGTTGATAGTGTAAAATGAGGTTGCGTATTTCTTCATATGACGTGGTAATGTGTTGTGTGGGGAGGAGATGTTTTGTTTCATAGTGAGCTTGAGCAATGGAGAAGTAGTGGGGAAGGGCAAAGATATACACAACATAAAAGTCATGAAATATTTTAAAGTTAGATAAGTGGTTAGGGTGAGGGATAATGATAGGGTATCTCAAGTGATATCCTACACCAAAGGGCCCATATCATGTACCACACCTTGATTAAAGGTAGCTAGTGTATTTGCATGACTTTCAATCATTGTAGATGGATCTGTAGCTTATAAGGTGTCGATATCTTCAATTAGAATTTTTACAAATTCAAGGGTGGATGAAGATGTTATGAAAGCCAATTTGATTGTAGCTATCATGCAACCATTTTAGTGGATACTATGTTTTCCAAGGTATTTAGATGAAGACATATATGAAGTTAAAAAGAGGGTATCAACTTCATTTCTTGAGGGGTTTGAATCTAGGGGATGGATAGAGGAATGGTATTGAGCATGGGGATCCTCAACAAAATATTTTAATGAAATTACTTATATGTTTCACAATAATGGAATAATATATCATAGAATTAAGAGCAAAATAATTAGATCCATAACAATAATTGATAACATAGTAAAATACTTGATGATTATGTCTGAGCCACTTCGAGGGGGAAACCTCCCCAACAATGCAATGAGAGAAAAATTCATAATATGATCATAAGAGACTAACCAATACCTATTATACATATATTCTAATTAGCCATGGCTATTCTATAGGCCAACCATATGAATAAAATAAATAAATGCAATAAGATAATATGAAAGGTATGTAATCCATAATTTGGCCACACATATCCTTGAATGCACTATAGCTTTAAAAGTGTAGCACGATCCTCCCATTCAAAAAAACATTTCCCTCAATTTTAAATCAACTTTGGATGTTGTTTCAGAAAAGCTTCATCTTCCCATGTTGCATCTTCATGATTTAGACTCTTCCACTTGATCAAATACTCCTTAATCTCTCTTGTTCATAACCATTTTGTGTGTGTGAAGGATATCCTCAGGTTCCAAATTGACTCTGCCTTATTCATATAACTCAGGTAACTTAGTTTGGGTATAAAATATATGTCTAATAGCCTTCTTCAACCAATATACATGAAATACAAGATGTATGTGAATAGATTGGGGTAGTTCCAGCTGTATGCCACATTACCAATTTTTTACAGAATCTAATAAGGGCCATAATATTTAGAATAATTTTTTTTTATCATTTTTTGTTTCTTTAAAGACATATGCTTATGTGGCCATAGGTGCACAAAGTTTAATCACCTAAAAGTGGTAATTGGATGCTCAAAGTATCACTTGAGTTATCCTATCCCTAGGCTAGCCATAGACCCATTCTAGAGCCTTAGACTTACATTTCTAGTCAGTTAGCAGACCATAGTCACCTACAGCCAGTCAAGACACAATCTTAGAACTATCATCCTAGATCCTAATCAAACTTTCTCAATAGTCTACCAAAAGGACATGAACACCACATTTGGGACACTACAACCACATGGCACTAGTATTCCCAATTGGGCACTATTGTCCTTAACCCCAACTCTTCCCAAAGAATAGTTTTTCAAATGTGTGCCCCTCCTAAGGTCGGCCTAAACTCATTTTATTATATGCACAAGCAACATAACCCTATAAATACAAGTTTAATCTACCTCTATTGACTAGATGGAAAATAGATGTAAAAGTTATTCAAACCAAAGATAAAGTTGTGCAAAAGCAAGGTATTTGATCCCTATTTTGCCCTACTTTCTACATACTACCTTTAGACACCTAAAACTGGCCACAACTGACTTCTAACCAGACTTTAGATTTATTCCTACCAACCATTTCAAAATTAAGCCTATAAATCATTGAACATCTCAAATTTTCTTGTGAATCATTCATCAAAGCTAATAATTATGTTGAGACATTCCTAATTGGGGTATTCTATCATATACAACAATAACCTCTCACGAATTCATCCCTAATCATCTTACAACATCACAACTATCAATTTGATTATGGACCTATTAAGTAGGGCACTTGCACACTTAATCAAATATTGAAGGAGCTAAAAGGCTAATCAAAATCAAATACATATGAGACAATAACCTCTCAATAATTCATCCCTAATCATCTTGAGGCATCACAACTATCAATTTTCTTATGGACCTATTAAGTGGGGCACTTACACACTTAATCAAATCTTGAAGGAGCTAAAAGGCTAATCAAAATCCAATAAAAAATTAAACAAGATTAAATTCCTAATTGAATTATCCATTTACAATTAATGAATATCTAAAAATGAAAATTCCAAAAATCAAAATATCAAAGCCTTTCATCATTGCCTTTATGAGTTGTCAAGCTCTTTGAAAATATATTACAATATCTAATTTGAGAGCCATGCTTAGTATTTATAAATCATAATTACATGACAACTATTAACTCAACTGGAGTTAGTTTTAACTCACCTAAGATTAATTTGAATCCATTCCATGTTTAAACTCAACCTTAACTTACCTTGGGTGAGAGTTAATTCTTAAGGCTATAAATATAAGGCCATGCCTATTGGTTTTTAAGCTATTTTGGTGAAAATTTATTATACTCAAATATATTCAACAAGCTCTTTGATGTAGAGTTATAATGCCTAATTTTCATGCAAGTAGTGTGACCATGCCTAAATCTTAAGCCAAGCAATATCAAATCCAAGGTGCCAAGGAGAGAAGGAGTCAAGTAAGCTCCATTGTCAAATAATTATTGATGCACAAGCTAAGCAAGCCCTTTAACAAAGCCATTTGGAGCTCCCAAGGAAGGTAAAAGACTTGTTTCTTTTATGTTTTTTTTGTGTTTTCATTTAATTTTTGTTACCTAAGCTCTCCCTAGTGTATAGGCTAGAAGTGTTAGGATTTTAGTGTGTTAATTTCATTTGTTTTATGAGACTAACACAAGACTAACCTAACCTCTATGTTAAATCCTTGTTCATATGTTAGCATGCCAAGTGGGACCCACACCCCAAGAAGTTACTCCTAAGGCCTTTTAGAGAACTCTCCTAATGATTTTCATGTAAAAATTTAAACTTGCTAATCAAAATAGGTGAAAATTGAAGGCAAAGGACATTTTTTTAGAAGTCATAAAGTTTCTCTATATAATCATGATCTTGCTCTCTAGAATTGTGATATTGTGCATTATCATTATTCACACCATCATGATTTTATCTTACTTGTTGTGGTTTTATGCCTAATTACCAAAGTTTTTATTAACCATTTCATGCTTGAAGGGAATTTACGATATTAAAATATCACAACTCTTGAAGTCATGGTATTTCCATAAAACTTGTGATATTGTAATATTAAAACTTCAAAAGTCATGATATCATAATAAGTTATGCAATTTTGCTTAAAATTTGGTGATATTACATTAAACCACTAGCAGTTAGGCTAGTTGTTTTAGGTCAAGCTACAATATTGTGACTCTCAAAGTAGTGATATTTCACTCATTTTAGTGATTTTTTCATTAGACTAGCGATATTGCTTTAAATGCTTTGTTTTCATATAAGTTGTGCTATTGTGTTGGTAGTTGTAGTTTTGCAGAGAGAGTTGCAGTATTGCTCTGTGTTTTGTGGTTTTGCAATGTGTGTTAAAAAAAAGAAACTCAAGAACAAGATTTAGGAGGTCATTTATCCATTCATGATGTGATTCTAAGAAAAATGACTTCCTAACGTGTTTTGTAGGACCCAAAGGCCATAAGGAAACATTTAAAACACTTATAACTTGAAATTTTCACATTTCAAATTGGTGTTTTAATAATTGTTTTGCTTAAGTCATTTTTTATTTTCAAAGTTTTCAACAAACAAATGCCAAGGGGCCAAAATTTCACAACACATTTTGTTTTGGTGTAGTAAAATGAACTTTGACATTTAGTTACATACTCCTAAGAGTTGTTTGTTTTATACTCATTTGTTGAAAATTATTTGTTTAAGCAAAATGAGTGACGCATGTATGCTTTCCCCCATCCCATTTAGGGAATTCAGGTGATCAAAATTGCTCATTCTCTACCTTTGTCACTTTAATCCAAAATCATCAAAATAAAGTCACTAATGCCTTCTCTGAATCTATATGGTTTGGGTGACCTCAAAACAACCATAAAGTCTTTTCACTTGTCTTTATTTTCATGTATTTTGGCTTGTGAGCAAGAGTTCATTGCCTCCTCATGGGTTCTTTAAGGAAGCATTGACCCAAGAATTCATCTCCCAAAATCATTTCAACCTCACTCTATGGTGGGGTATATAAATTGAGAATGATATGCTTGGATGCTTGTTTTGAGCAATTAAAACAAGTGCTGTTAGTGGTACTCAACTTTGAAACATAGGGACAACTTGGACATCACAATATATTGAGAAAATGATGGATGTAGTGGTTGTGAAAATGACAAGAAAATTTTACAACATGTTGGTTGACTTGAATCCAAATGATGTGATTACATCTCTAGTGTTAGCAACACTTGAGACCATCTAGAAATGAGAACAAAATGATAGTTTAGAACAACCCCACTTATTGTGGACATACTATTGATGTAGGGTGAGTATCTTGAAGTTCCATGTCATAGTAAAAACTCTTGAGAGAAAAGGGAGCCTAAAATCCTTACTTTTCATATGCTTTTACTTTTTGGATTAACAATTGAAATCCTCTCAAGAGTGAGTATATTGATGAAATTCGATAGTATTATGAAACATTGTCAGTCTTAGTATTTAGGATGTTACACTTAGGTGTTTGTGTCATTTTATTCTTTATTGCATGGTCTTGATTTGAATTATATATTTTTATCTTATCACGTCTAAAAATGAGTCTTGTTTATACATCACTACTTTGTTTGAGGAGGTGTTACATTTCCCATTTGACATCATCTATGTGCCTTAGTCTTTTATAAACCTTTATGTGTGTTTGTCATTTGATTAAAAAGGGTATCATTATGCTGCCCAATTCATTCTAAATTTTATACCTTTAGGTCTTGAAACAAACATTTTTCATATCTTTAGAGTGTGATAAAGTTGTTATGCTACTCAAATCATTTCAAGGACTTATTTGTCTTGTGTCAAAATTCTTATCCAAAATTGCATGTGCCTTTTGGATCCATTTCTAGTGTTGTTATGACGTTCATCTTCATCTAGCTTGTTGCTTGTTTATAGAGCCTAATTTTCCAAGTTGAGTTTGGAATTAGTATTGACAAGTTCAAATCTAAACATTGATTGATTTTTGCTTATGCCTTGTGTAATTTTGGCCTAGGCATCAATATTTCTATTTTGGGTTTTGTAACTTAGGTTAATTTTTTATTCAATTTGAAAACTATTGTTTGTGACTAGATTTGGGAGAAGTGGTTTATTTTCCATATGCCTATAGTTTTATGCCTTATACCAATTGACCAAGTTCATGTTTAAATCCAAATCCCAAGTTTATGCCAAAGTGTTTCAAATTTGTTAGATTAACTCATACCTCTTTTACATTGTTTTGTTTAAATTATAGATTTTGTGCCTTTTCTAAAAGGCCTAGCACATCCATGTTTTGAGCCTAGATTTTTTGCCTTCTCTGAAAGACCTAGAAACTTTTGTTTTCTTTAGATTAGACTTGTTTGAAAAACTTTGTACCTAGATTTTGGCATTTTGGTTTTTATTCATCCACTTGACCTTTTTGTGTAAGACATTTGATGTTAGACTATTTTAGACCAAGTTTTAGCACAAACATTTTGGGGATACAACTCCACATTTATACCAAGTTAGACCAGGTTCAAACCATTTATCCTTTGGATATTATTTTTAAGAGTTTATATAACTCTAAGCCTTTTGTGAAACATTCATCATTGAATTGAATATGTCTCACTATACTCATAGTGGAGCCATGTACAATCCAAGATATGATAATGTGGTTGCATAAAATAGCTTTATTCAAGACCCCTATGGTGATGATGTAGTTTTTGAGATGGATCCTTATCCTAATTATAATATTTAATTTAGGGAACAAAGATAATATCCTCTATCCCACTATTTGGTCAACACACCTCCATAATTAGAGTAGGACCAAGAATAAATAGTGCAGTACCTTGCTAGCATACCATCAGTTGTAGACCAAATTTAATAATAATCATAGTAAATTATAATGACATCAAAATATGACCCTTATTTTTTTGACCATCACTTTCTTGAAAATAAGGACAAGGTTTTAATCAGAGCCATGGAGCTAGGGGCTAAGTTTCCAGCAGACTTCCCCCATGAAAATTTGCCTAGTCTAGTTAGAGTGCCTTCAACTATGCCTTACTACCAAGCCATTGAATAGGACTCTTATATCAATCCTCAAGAACTCATGTCGATGTCATCCCAAGATCCATCTATGCTTGTCAAAAGAAAGGGCCTCATGGAGGACTATTTTATACAAATTCAGACAACATATCATACCTATTTGAACCTAGCATGTAATTTTAATAACACAACCATGTCAAAACCTCCTCTCATCAAGATATCTCTTTTATTTATTAATTGAATTGATAGGCCAATATAATTTGAGTATAGACACATTAGCATAAATCACTTCAATTGGAGACATGTTCAATGTCGTAACTATTGAAGAAGTGTCTACTACTTCTATACAAACTAATGTGCCAAACATAATGGATAACATGCAAGTATTATTTAATCTAGGTTAAAGTGGTTTAACTACATAAAAAAATAGTCCACAACAAGTGCCTTTAGTAAGTTTCATGAGTGGTTTGAAACAATAAGGGGCAAGAAATCCTATGTCCCAACCACAACACATTAATTCTAATCCTTGAGCAACTATTTCATCAAGCATGCAACTATAAGGATTAAGTATTTATGCAACAAATAGTGCCACACCTCAATAAAATGTGACAAATGTTACTCCACCTCAAAAGGTGATGACTAACATTCCTCAATAATAAGCACAATCTAGTATACCAATACAACAAAGATCAAACATTCCACCACCTCAATAGGGGGCAACCAATGTTCCACCTTATTAGGTAGTGACAAGTATACCTCCACAATTGTAGACCAACATACCTGTACAAGTGAAAACATTGTCTAATCAACAATGTGTGTCTATTGGTCAGTGATAAATGTTGAACACTCTACAATCATCTACTTCACAACAAGTGTTGAGTGTAGAGCCCTTTGGGGCTATCACATGAACATGATGGTACATTTTGGGGGCTTATAGAGCTCCACGGATGTGGGGAACACATTTTTCATTTACTTCTCATGTGGGTGAATATTATTAAATGCATATTTAATAATTTTCATGTTGACTTCCATGCTTGCTGGAAGTGGGATTGATTTCCTTATTTTCTAGGGAATTAATTGTTTATTAAATGATTTCTATAAGAAAAAATTATTAACTGATATATTTAATAATTTCTATGATGCATTAGGAGGAGAAAACTATTAAATGATATATTTAATAATTTTTATGATGCATTAGGAGAAGAAAATTATTAAATGTTCTATTTAATAATTTCCTTGATGTATTATGGGAGTGGGTTGGATTTCCTCTTTGGAAGTTGTGCCATTTGGAGAGGAATGACATGTTTCTTTTCATGGGACTTTTGGATATGCTTGGTGTGGTGGCATATGGCATGTTTCCTAGGTGGATAAGGCTTATCTTGATGAGGATGGTGAGTTTCTCCTTAAAGGATGGATTTATACATCATTTATTATTTATATAGGGTGTTGAGTGACAATTTAGAGGTTGTTGATGATTTTTTATTTGTAGGTGTGGATTTTAAGAGATAGAGTCAAATTGCAGGTGTTTTGTAAAGTGTAGGTGTTCATTTACAAGGTGTGGTATAACATCTTGTGAGATATAGTATTGTACAGGTGCAGGTGAAAGTGCTATTTTTTATGTAGCATTTTCTATAGGAGATTTTTTCTATCTCTATGAGAGTTCATTGTAATCTTGTTTTAGATTACTATTTTATTTGAATACTTTCTTGGTGGATGTAGCCCACATTGGGTAAACTATGGTATATCTGTGTTATGTGTTATTATTGGTTTTGTTCTATCCATTTATGCTTTCATTTAAACTATGTTGAAGGAATTGTTTTTGCATAATTAAATCTAATTTTCTCACATTTAAAATCTAGTTTTGTGATTTTATGGTGGATTAAATTTGGTTTATATTCATTTAATTCCTAAAAATTGGTATTAGAGCTTTGGTGGTGTTACAATTGAAGTGGTAAATCACAGGAAAGGTTATTAGCTTGAGTGGGAGCTATGGGAGGAGAAATTAGATTCAGAGTTGAGAAATTTGATGGTAAGAATTTTGTTTTGTGGAAAATGTAGATGGAAGATTACTTATATTAGAAGGAACTTCAACTCCCCTTGGAGGGGAAAGGAGGACAACATACAACTATGAGTGATGCATGTTAGACATTGCTTGATAGGAAGGCATTGGGAGCCATACATTTATGCCTTGCATCTTCTATTGCATTCAACATTGTAGGTTAGACAACTACAAAAGATCTCATGGATAAACTTGAAAAGTTGTATGAGAAACCCTTAGCTTTAAATAAAAAATTTCTTATGAAAATATTATTAATAATGAAAATGTTTGAGAATGGTTATATTGCTAATCATTTAAATGATTTTAATATGGCTATATGTATGCTCACTTTAGTTGGAATTAAGTTTGATGATGAAGTTAGAGCTTTGTTGATTTGGTGTTCTTTGATTGATAGTTGGGATAGTTTGGTTATGGTTGTGAGTAATGTAGTCCTTGCCAATAGAAGCTTGAATTTTGAGGATGTTGTAGGTGTGATTCTCAATGAGGAAATGCGAAGGAAAAGCACTGATGAATCATCTCTGGTAATACTTTGTCTTTTGATACTAGAGGGAGGCAAAAGTTCAAAAACAAAGACAACCGTGGAAAGTCAAAAGGTAGATCTAAATCAAGATCTAAAGCCAAATGATATGTTGGCATTGTGGGAAGAGTAGGCACTCGAAGAAGGATTGTTGGTCACTTTAGGATAAGAAGGGAAATGAATAGAAAATGAATGAGGTAAATATGACATCAGGTAAAGCAAGTTAGGATGCCTTAATTCTTTCTTTGGATAATTTTACTGAGTCTTGGGTATTAGATTTAGGGGCTTCTTTTTATGCCTCCCCACATAGGCATTATTTTTCTGATTATGTTCAAGAGAATCTAGGACATGTATATCTTGGTGATGATGAACCATGTGAGATAGTAGGGAAAGGTTCTATTTAGGTGAAAATGCAAAATGGGAAAATGTGGCTACTTAAGGATGTTAGACATGTGCCTATATTGAGATGAAATTCGGTTTCAGTGGAGAAATTAGGCAGTGAAGGAGGTTTAGTTATGTTTACTATAGATTCTTGGAAAGTTACTAAAGGATCTCTTATGGTTTTGAGAGGTAAGAAAGTTGGTACTTTATATTTGACTAGTAGTGTTGATTCTTGTGATTTAGTTTTTGCAAATGGAGATGTAACTATGTGTCACTACAGGCTCGGTCATATGAGCCATAAGGGCATGGAGATATTAAAAGATAAGTTGTTTGGATTGCAAGATCTAGATCTAGACTTCTGTGAGAATTGTGTGTATGAGAAACAGAAGTGGGTTAAGCTCTTGAAAGTTGGACCCACAAAGAAAGAGCATAAGTTAGAGTTGGTACATTCAGATGTATGGGGACCAACTCAGGTATCTTCTATTAGTGGTTTTAATTATTATGTAACTTTTATTGATGATGTAACTAAGAAAGTTTGGGTTTATTGTATTAAAAATAAATTTGATGTATTTGACACTTTTAAGAAGTGAAAAGCCTTGGCTGAGAATGAAACAGGTCTCAAATTGAAATGTTTTAGATCAGATAATGGAGGTGAGTATTGTAGTAATGCTTTATTTGATTATTATTCTAACAATGGAATCCATATGAAAAGGATGGTTCCAAGGACTCCACAACAAAATGGGGTATTTAAAATGATGATCAAAACAATAATGGAATGTGCTAGGAGCATGAGGTTACATGCAGGGTTGCCTTTACTATTTTGGGTAGAAGCAATTAGCATGGAAGTATATCTAATTAATAGATGACCTTATATGCCTTTAGATGGAGGCATTCTTGAATAATCTAGGTCTAGTAAGAATGTTGATTATTCTTTTCTTAGAGTCTTTGGATATGAGGCTTTTTCCCTCATCAAGAAAGAGAATAGGACCAAGTTAGAGGCTAAATTAGAGAAATGCACCTTTTTTGGATATGGTGAGGATGAATTTGGTTTTTGTTTATGGAACATTAAAGATAAGAAAATATTTCAGTCTAGAGATGTAGTTTTTAATGAAAAAGTCATGTATAAGGATTAGTTGTAGGAACAAGAATAGGAAAAGAAAGAGTACACAGTATTGGATGACATTACAGATGGCAAAGTATTTATGAATTAGTTTAAGAATATTTTACACAAGGACCCCAAACTCCTATGGTAAGAATATATTTTAGGGTAAGAAAAACCCCTGAACATTTTTCTCCTTCTTTGAATTATTTGTTACTCACTAACAATGGAGAACCAAAATGTTATGAAGAAGCAATGCAAGTAGATGTCAGGATGAAATGGGAACAAACCATGGATGAGGAGCATAGATCTCTCATGGATAACATGGGATTTATTAAGGATACCTAAGGGCAAGAGTGCATTGCCAAATAAGTGGATCTTTAGAATAAAAGAAGAGGATCAAGGGATAAAAAGGTATAAGGCCAGGATGGTGGTCAAGGGGTTTGCACAAAAATTAGGTATCGATTTTGATGAGATTTTCTCTCTTGTTGTAAAAATGACTTCTATTAGGACTGCTCTTGGTTTATTTGTAATTGAGGATTTGTACTTAGAATAGTTAGATGTGAAAATTGATTTTCTTCATGGTGATTTAGATGAAGAGTTGTATATGAAGCAACCATAGGGATATGAGGTCAAAGGGAAGGAGAACTTTGTGTGCAGACTAAAGAAGAGCTTGTATGGCCTGAAACAAGCTCCACATCAATGGTATAATAAATTTGATTATTTTATGTTGGAACAAGAATATCAATGGTGTAATTTTGACCATTGCATGTACATCAAACATTTTGATGACGGTTCCTTTATTATTTTATGCTTGTATGTGGATGACATATTAGTTGTAGGAAAGAACATACAACATATCCATATGCTCAAGAAACAACTTAGTGACTCCTTTTTTATGAAGGATTTGGGTGCTGCAAATCAAATCCTTGGTATGAGGATTAATCATGACAAGAAGGAGAGGAAGCTAGTTTTATCCCAATCAGAGTATTTGAAGAAAGTATTAGAAAGGTTTAGCATGTTGGATGCTAAATTTGTTGGTACTCCTTTGGTAGGCCACTTTAGATTATCAAAAGAGCAGTGTCCCAAGATGAAGGTTAAAAAGCTAAAGATGTCAAAGGTACCTTACTCATTGGTAGTTGGTAGCTTGATGTATGCCATGGTTTGTACTAGGCCAGATATTTCCCAAACAGTGGGAGTTGTGAACAGGTATATGAGTGATCCTAGTTATGAGCATTGACAAGCAGTGAAATGGATTCTTTGGTATTTGAGAGGAACCATTGATGTTGCATTATGTTATGGTGGATCAGATACCACTTTGCATGGTTATGTGGATTCAGATATGGTAGGGGATATTGATAGTAGGAGGAGTATGATAGGATGCATATTTACTATTGGAGATACAATGATTAGTTGGATTTATAGGATACAAAAGGTTATGGCTTTATCAACCATAGAGGCAAAGTATGTTTCTACCACAGAGGCTAACAAGGAGATGATTTGGTTACAGGAGTTGTTTCAAGAGTTGGGGCATGAGCAGAAAGTTTGGAGACTAGACAATGATAGCCATAGTGATATTCATTTGGAAAAGAATGCCACTTCCACTCGAGGATGAAACATATTTAATTATGTTATCACTTCATCAAGACAACTTTGGAGGAGAAATTGGTGAAGATAGAAAAGATTCATACTATCCAAGATACTGAGGATATGATGACCAAGGTGGTCACATTGGACAAGTTGAGACTATGTTCAAATTTGGTTGGTCTTAGTGATCATAGAGCAGTGATAGATTCTGTTCAGAAGAAAAGGTCTCCAAGTGGGATATTGTTGAGTGTGGAGCCCTTTGGGGGTATCACATGACCATGATGGTACATTTTGGGGGCTTATGGAGCTCCAAGGATGTGGGGAGTGCATTTTTCATTTACTCCTCATGTGGGTGAATATTATTAAATGCATATTTAATAATTTTCATGTTAACTTCCATGCTTGTTGGAAGTGGGATTGATTTTCTTATTTTCTAGGGAATTAATTATTTATTAAATGATTTCCATAGGAAAAAATCATTAAGTGATCTATTTAATAATTTTTATGATGCATTAGGAGGATAAAATTATTAAATGTTCTATTTAATAATTTCCTTGATGTATTATGGGAGTGGGTTGGACTTCCTCATTGGAAGTTGTGACATTTGGAGATGAATGACATGTTTTTTCTCATGGGGATTTTGGATATGCTTGGCATGGTGGAATATGGCATGTTTCCTAGGTGGATAAGGATTATTTTGATGAGGATGGTGAGTTTCTCCTTAGAAGATGGATTTCTACATCATTTATTATTTATACAGGGTGTAGAGTGACCTTTTAGAGGTTGTTGATGATTTTTTATTTGTAGGTATTGCTTTTGAGAAATAGAGTCAAAGTGTAGGTGTTTTGAGAAGTCCAGGTGTTCATTTATAGGGTGTGGTATAGCATTTTGTGAGAGATAATATTGTGCAAGTGCAGGTGAAAGTGTAGTTTTTTTTGCAACATTTTTTACAGGAGATTTTTCTATTTTTGTGAGAGTTCATTGTAATCTTGTTTCAAATTACTATTTTATTTGAGGAATTTTTTGGTGGATGTAGCCCACATTGGGTGAACCATGGTATATCTATGTTATGTGTTATTGATGGTTTTATTTTCTCCATTTATGCTTTCATTTAAACTATGATTGAAGGAATTATTTTCGCATAATTAAATCTAATTTTTACACATTTAAAATCTAGTTTTATGATTTTATGGTTGATTAAATCTAGTTTATATTCACTTAATTCCTAACAATAATTTTTTTCACACCCAAGAGGTACTACTTTCCAATAAGTACTGATTAGGAAGAAAGTTCCTTTTGTTCCAAACATGCCATAAATTCAATGATAAGGCCTTGTTTCACAACATGTTTCCCTTATTCAACCAGTTTTGATTAGTTAAAAACAAGTCCCTACTCAATCTCAGTAGGCATAGTACTTCACTCAAAGTCACATCCTTCTATCTCAGCCACAATTCCCCCAAAATTAGGCCTATATATCGAATCCAAACTAGAATATTGCACCACAATGTGTGCAATTCCAACAATCACATCCAAATTTGTGGATGCAAATTCCTAGTTGGTTCCCTAACCAAACCAACATTCCATAATAAACCATGCCTCCATTGTACCCCAATTAAAATAATCCACCTTTGGCCACCTAGCCTCCTCCTTAGGCCAATATCCCATCTATTTTCTTGGTGTAAGAACTATAATAAATGAAGGACGTAATTGTTGCCATCCAAGCTAGGAAACATACCAAGAAGTTTAAGTTGGATGACATGTGTTCCTACCCATTCAACATGGAGTATCTATAGATACTATTTCCTCCAAGGTATAAACCACCAAAGTTTGACAAATACAAGGGTAAAGAATAACCTAAGGCCCATTTAATAGAATTCTTTGTTGCTTACCAACCAATGGCTTATAGTGACATATACCTCATATTGTTGTTTCTTCAGAATCTAGTAGGATAAACTTTGGAATGGTTCCTCAAATTTCCAAAAAACTCAGTATCTAATTTTGATGACCTCTTAGACAAGTTTGTGTAACACTTTTATTATAATATCTAACATGAGATTTCATTGGTAGATCTAACTCAATCCAAACAAAAAGCTAGTGCAAGTTTTACACGTTATCTATAGTGATGGAGAACACTTGCAAGCAGATTCACTCATAATTTACCAAACAAGTAATTAGCCATTGTGTTTACCAAAAATTTTCACAAAAAGATATCTTATCATCTAGAGTTGCAGTTGCACACAATTTCAAAGAGATTATCGACAAAGGTTTGTTAATAAAAAAGGCCCTTATTAACAAAGGGATTATCAAGTTCACCTCATGGAATCAAAATCATATTCAAAACAAAGGAAATAGCCAAAATCAAAACCAAAACCAAGTCCAAGTGTAAGTATTGGCACCATCCCAAACTAATAATTATGAAAAATCCAAGAAATTCAATTGCAACAAGAATTTTGTTGGAAATGGAGTAACCAAATCGTGTCATGTATAAATGGTGAAAACATCATTTGCTTAGCCTATGATGCAAATGCAAATTAATCCTCACTAACCTCTTCAGAAAGCATAACCTTCATAGCATCCTAGATCAACTCAACAAATACAACAACCTTTGCCTTTGAAAACCCATCCTCCATGGATAAATGTGCCTACTCATCGAGGCTTTAGAGACTTTGGAAAACTAATTAAATCCATGTTTTGTTAGGAGGCCCCTTATCCAACGGTAGCACAATTGATTACTTATATATGAGCAATTGAACACGGAAATATACCAGAATGATTAAGAAACTAGAAACATGAGACATCAAAGAATTTGAGAGACAATACACACTCTTGTATTAGATAATACTAGAAGAAAATACAAATAAGGAAGATGCCACTTCTTCCTCCACCTCAAAGGCTTGCCACACCTCAAGACCTTCTTCCCTCTCTCTCTTGCTCAACACAAAACCAACTCTATAACCTGAGTTACAATCCCTCCTTGAATGCTTCAGCTGATCTCCTTGACCTTACACCTGTAGATCTCCTTGACCTTGCTTGCTTCAATGCTCTTACTTGATCAATATGATAATTACAATACATGCCTCATGGTTCTTTAAATAGAATCCCATGGTTACAAAAATAGAAATCTAACTACTAAAATTAGATGCACAACTCGCAACTTAAAATAGCCTCTTAGCATGCAAACACTCGATTTAACTAACTGACTGTTCGTAAACAGCAGTTTTGGACCGCACAGGTGATCGACACCGGTCCCTGCTTGTCTGGTGCTGTCGACATCGGCCGACTCTCTACCATCACCAGTCTCCTTCTCCACTGCATCTGACCGACGTCGGTCATACTGCCGACGCCGGTGGCCCTAGTTCTTCAGCATCCTCTTCATGTGTGTGCAAACAGTTGAATTTTTAGCTCCACACCTTAACAATCTCCCACTTGGAGATAAACAGCTGCAACTTGTACCTGTACCTGTACACCATCTATTTTGTTCCTTGGCTCTGTATCCCTCTTCAAAGTCACTCTTGAAGACCAACCACCACGCAAACCTGTGATCCTATACCTGTCACCTATGCCACAAGAATTTTGCTGCTCCCAAATTCTTTATGACATACTTCTGAACCAACTTTACCCTTAGCTCAGAAAACTCCCTGTATATGCAACCCTGCAAAAAGTAACACAATACAGTAATAGGATAATGTAGCTAATATTATCCAACCTGGTAAAGATAAAAAATAATGGTCAAACCTCCATTGCCCTGCAGCTAACTCAAGACCATATACCATAGCCTTCTATCTCAGATGTCCATCCACTCTCTTCTCTAAAACAGGAATCCATCCCTCTATCCAGCTAACAACTCCACCAAAAAATACCTATTTGGCTCTACTCCAAGGACTCACACTCCTCATCCATGTCAAGCTCCCACTATTTCTAGATTCTACCTGCATTGCTTCCTCCATCTTCCTAGTTCATGACTAACAGTAAGCAATATAAAGAAGGTGAACAACGAATATGAGGTTCACATACCTTTTCTGACCTCCACATGGGTGTTTGAGACTTATAGATCCACCCAACATCCGTTCCAGTGACCGATCTCGGCCATCTCCAAGTCTGCTCCCGACCGATGTCGGTTCCCTGCACTGACCCTGATTGCCGACATCGTTACCCCTGGCCGACGCCGATGTCTCCCCCTGCCGACGTCGGTCCTGATGACCGATGTCAGACTTCTCCTGCCCGACCTATCGACCCTGCTGGTCTGCACAAGACCGAAGTCGGTGTCTGACTGACCGACGTCGGTTCCAAGTAACCGACATCGGTGCCTGTGTGTTCCCGTGAGTGATGAATTCTTCATCCATGAGCTCTTCTTGGATCAAATCTCTGTCCATGCTGCCCTGCTCAGATTTATTTATTGCCTGTAACTGTTCTCTAGCCTTCATCTCCTCCAAAAACACCAAGACATCCCTGTTCTTGTCAAAAGCCTCAAATTTCCTTTTCCTGCAATGAATTCTATCTATGCCTTCTGAATTTGAACACATACCTTTTGAACCAAGAACTTCCATTCCCTTCTTATTCATGTGACCCTACCTATTAGACCACATCTTTGAATCTGTACCAGAAGTAGAATCAGTAATACAAGTAGATAGATAAAGAGTACTTACTTTCTTACCTCTTGCCAAAACAAGTGCTCCCTTGGTAACCTTCCAAGAATCCGCTGTGAGGGTTATTGTGCATCCCTCATCACCCAACCTTCCTACAGAAATCAAACTCTGCTTCAGAATTGGAACATGCATGACCTCCTTCAACACCCATGTGTTGTCAATCTACAATCTCAGCTACACTTTCCCTTTGCCAACAATCTGACAAGGCGTACCATCCCCTAAATAGAGCACTCCAAAGTCTCCCTGTTCATACTCATGAAACAAATCTCTGTTTGGGGATGCATGAAAAGATGAACCAGAATCTAAAATCCATGATCCTACGTGACTATCCAAAGAAAGTATGAGAGCATCCTGTACCACAATATTTGCATCCTTTGCTTCTTCAATACCTACATGTTGATTCTCTTTATCTCTCAACCAACACTCCTTTGTATGTCCTGTCTTTCCACAAAACCAGCAGGTAATACCTTTAGACTCGGATCTCCTTCCCGACCTTGATTTCCCTTGCTCAATCTTCTCCTTTTGCCTTCCTCTACTTTCCGCACTTAGAGCGTTCCTTGATGATTCACCTGTGCTTCTCCTACGTATTTCTTCATTCAAGATCACACTCACAACATCATCAACTTTTAAGATTTTAGAAGCAGATGCAGAGTTACTTACTGCCATAACCATACCGTCCCAACTTTCATGCAAAGAACATAAAATCAAGAGAGCCTTTATCTCATCATCAAAAACAATGTTGACTGAAGCTAATTAGTTTACCAAACCATGGAAATCACTGAGATGAGTATGTACCGAACCACCTTCCTGCATTTGCAAAGTAAATAGTTGCTTCATAAGGTATACCTTATTAGAAGCCGAGGGCTTTTCGTATAAATTTGCCAAGGACTTTATCAACTCTTTCATTGTTTTGCACTGTGATAAGCTGGAAATCACAGATGATGCAAGGCTCAACCTTATGGAACCAAGATCCTTTCGATCAAGAACGTTCCATTCTTCATCCTTCATATCTGTGGGCTTGCATGCAACCCCACCCAATGGTAAGTACAGATCCTTTTGATACAGATAGTCCTCAATCTACATCCTCCATTGTTGATAATTCTTGCCGTTAAACTTCTCCATTCATAGCTTGCTTTCTTCTGCCATTGTTGAACTCCCACTCAATCAAAAAACCCTGTGAATGACCTGTAATAAAAAACAATAACTTGCTTCCTGCAAACCCTAGCTCTGATACCAACTGTTAGGAGGCCCCTTATCCAACGGTAGCACAATTGATTACTTATATATGAGCAATTGAACACGGAAATATACCATAATGATTAAGAAACTAGAAACATGAGATAGCAAAGAATTTGAGAGACAATACACACTCTTGTATTAGATAATACTAGAAGAAAATACAAATAAGGAAGATGCCACTTCTTCCTCCACCTCAAAGGCTTGCCACACCTCAAGACCTTCTTCCCTCTCTCTCTTGCTCAACACAAAACCAACTCTATAACCTGAGTTACAATCCCTCCTTGAATGCTTCAGCTGATCTCCTTGACCTTACACCTGTAGATCTCCTTGACCTTGCTTGCTTCAATGCTCTTACTTGATCAATATGATAATTACAATACATGCCTCATGGTTCTTTAAATAGAATCCCATGGTTTCAAAAAGAGAAATCTAACTACTAAAATTAGACACACAGCTCGCAACTTAAAATAGCCTCTTAGCATACAAACACTCGATTTAACTAACTGACTGTTCGTAAATAGTAGTTCTAGACCGCACAGGCGACCGACGCTGGTCCCTGCTTGTTTGGTGCTGCCGACGTTGGCCGACTCTCTGCCATCGCCAGTCTCCTTCTCCACTGCATCTGACCGACATCGGTCATACTGCCGATGCCGGTGGCCCTGGTTCTTCAGCATCCTCTTCATGTGTGTGCAAACAGTTGAAGCTTTTAGCTCCACACCTTAACAATCTCCCACTTGGAGATAAATAGCTGCAACTTGTACCTGTACCTGTACACCATCTATTTTGTTCCTTGGCTCTGTATCCCTCTTCAAAGTCACTCTTGAAGACCAACCACCACGCAAACCTGTGATGTTATACCTATCACCTATGCCACAAGAATTTTGCTGCTCCCAAATTCTTTATGACATACTTCTGAACCAACTTTACCCTTAGCTCAGAAAACTCCCTGTATATGCAACCCTACAAAAAGTAACACAATACAGTAATAGGATAATGTAGCTAATATTATCCAACCTAGTAAAGATAAAAAATAATGGTCAAACCTCCATTGCCCTGTAGCTAACTCAAGACCATATACCATAGCCTTCTGTCTCAAATGTCCATCCACTCTCTTCTCTAAAACGGGAATCCATCCCTCTATCCAGCTGACAACTCCACCAACAAATACCTGTTTGGCTCTACTCCAAGGACTCACACTCCTCATCCATGTCAAGCTCCCACTGTTTCTAGATTCTACCTGCATTGCTTCCTCCATCTTCCTAGTTCATGACTAACAGTAAGCAATATAAAGAAGGTGAACAACAAATATGAGGTTCACATACCTTTTCTGACCTCCACATGGGTGTTTGAGACTTATAGATCCACCCAACATCCGTTCTAGTGACCGATCTCGGCCATCTCCCAGTCTACTCCCGACCGATGTCGGTTCCCTGCAATGACCCTGATTGCCAACGTCATTACCCCTGGCCGACGCCGGTGTCTCCCCTTGCCGACATCGGTCCTGATGACCGACGTCAGACTTCTCCTGCCTGACCTACCGACCCTACTGGTCTGCACAAGACCGAAGTCGGTGTCTGACTGACCGACGTCGGTTCTAAGTAACCGACATCGGTGCCTGTGTGTTCCTGTGAGTGATGAATTCTTCATCCGCGAGCTCTTCTTGGATCAAATCTCTATCCATGCTACCCTGCTTAGATTTATTTATTGCCTGTAACTGTTCTCTGGCCTTCATCTCCTCCAAAAACACTAAGACATCCCTGTTCTTGTCAAAAGCCTCAAATTTCCTTTTCCTGCAATGAATTCTATCTATGCCTTCTGAATTTGAACACATACCTTTTGAACCAAGAAATTCCATTCCCTTCTTATTCATGTGACCCTGCCTATTAGACCACATCTTTGAATCTGTACCAGAAGTAGAATCAGTAATACAAGTAGATAGATAAAGAGTACCTACTTTCTTACCTCTTGCCAAAACAAGTGCTCCCTTGGTAACCTTCAAAGAATCCGGTGTGAGGGTTATTGTGCATCCCTCATCACCCAACCTTCCTACAAAAATCAAACTCTGCTTCAGAATTGGAACATGCATGACCTCCTTCAACACCCATGTGTTGTCAATCTGCAATCTCAGCTGCACTTTCCCTTTGCCAACAATCTGACAAGGCGTACCATCCCCTAAATAGAGCACTCCAAAGTCTCCCTGTTCATACTCATGAAACAAATCTCTATTTGGGGATGCATGAAAAGATGAACCAGAATCTAAAATCCATGATCCTACGTGACTATCCAAAGAAAGTATGAGAGCATCCTGTACCACAATATTTGCATCCTTTGCTTCTTCAATACCTGCATGTTGATTCTCTTTATCTCTCAACCAAAACTCCTTCTTTGCATGTCCTTTCTTTCCACAAAACCAGCAGGTAATACCTTTAAACTTGGATCTCCTTCTTGACCTTGATTTCCCTTGCTCAATCTTCTCCTTTTGCCTTCCTCTGCTTTCCGCACTTAGAGCGTTCCCTGATGATTCACCTGTGCTTCTCCTGCGTATTTCTTCATTCAAGATCACACTCACAACATCATCAAATTTTAAGATTTTAGAAACAGATGCAGAGTTACTTACTGCCATAACCATACCGTCCCAACTTTCAGGCAAAGAACATAAAATCAAGAGAGCCTTTACCTCATCATCAAAAACAATGTTGACTGAAGCTAATTAGTTTACCAAACCATGGAAATCACTAAGATGAGTATGTACCGAACCACCTTCCTGCATTTGCAAAGTAAATAACTGCTTCATAAGGTATACCTTATTAGAAGCCGAGGGCTTTTCGTATAAATTTGCCAAGGACTTTATCAACTCTTCCGTTGTTTTGCACTATGATAAGCTGGAAATCACAGATGATGCAAGGCTCAACCTTATGGAACCAAGAACCTTCCGATCAAGAACGTTCCATTCTTCATCCTTCATATCTGTGGGCTTGCATGCAACCCCACCCAATGGTAAGTACAGATCCTTCTGATACAGATAGTCCTCAATCTGCATCCTCCAGTGTTGATAATTCTTGCCGTTAAACTTCTCCATTCGTAGCTTGCTTTATTCTGCCATTGCTGAACTCCCACTCAATCAGAAAACCCTGTGAATGACCTGTAATCAAAAACAATAACCTACTTCCTGCAAACCGTAGCTCTGATACCAACTGTTAGGAGGCCCCTTATCCAACGGTAGCACAATTGATTACTTATATATGAGCAATTGAACACGGAAATATACCAGAATGATTAAGAAACTAGAAACATGAGACAACAAAGAATTTGAGAGACAGTACACACTCTTGTATTAGATAATACTAGAAGAAAATACAAATAAGGAAGATGCCACTTCTTCCTCCACCTCAAAGGCTTGCCACACCTCAAGACCTTCTTCCCTCTCTCTCTTGCTCAACACAAAACCAACTCTATAACCTGAGTTACAATCCCTCCTTGAATGCTTCAGCTGATCTCCTTGACCTTACACCTGTAGATCTCCTTGACCTTGCTTGCTTCAATGCTCTTACTTGATCAATATGATAATTACAATACATGCCTCATGGTTCTTTAAATAGAATCCCATGGTTACAAAAATATAAATCTAACTACTAAAATTAGACGCACATCTCGCAACTTAAAATAGCCTCTTAGCATGCAAACACTCGGTTTAACTAACTGACTATTCGTAAACAGCAGTTCTGGACCGCACAGGCGACCGACGCCGGTCCCTGCTTGTCTGGTGCTGCCGACGTCGGCTGACTCTCTACTGTCACCAGTCTCCTTCTCCACTGCATCTGACCGACGTCGGTCATACTGCCGACGCCGGTGGCCCTGGTTCTTCAGCATCCTCTTCATGTGTGTGCAAACAGTTGAAGCTTTTAGCTCCACACCTTAACATGTTTTGAAAACTAGCTGCCACTAATCTAATTAGTTGGCCCATGCTAAATAACTATCCTAAAGGCATTCCTTATCCATATCGATATAGATAAAATTAATTCTATGAATACCAATGGGTTCATAGGAATAATCTATGTCATTGTGTGTAGATCAAGCACTTAATTGAAAATATGTTAGAAAATAGGGAGATAACATTGGATAATAGAGCTTCTACATACAATCATAAATTGGTATTTATCAAAATCCTTTTTGACAACATAACCATAATAACCAATAGCAACATCAAGAAAGGCCAAAATAATAGCATAAATAGTATCAATAGTCAAGATAACAATAACAAAACCATTAGAAATAGTAACATCATCAATTGAATGGATGAAACTAAGGCCAAAATGCTACCAATACCCAAACAGACTTACCATGTAGTTGTACATGACTAAACTAAAGTTGTAGAACATATTATGGGAGGTCATGTTTCTACCATCACCATTAATCCAATACCAAGTACTAACCAAATAGGACCATTTCTAAATAATTCCAAATAACCAACCTATGTTAGTGATCCTTCCTTGACTTGGGATGGCATACAAGCATACCAACAAGTAGTGATTAGTAATTTTGGATGCTATATTGATAAATCATCATTGAACCATGACCACATACAAGTGCACTGACAATCGAGACTTATGCTACTTGGTCCCCCTTTACCATCATTTTTTAGCAATAATGATCATGTATCTAATCCCAATTTTATAATCATAGTGTGGAAATCAAAGATTACCATCTGAGGCCCATAACCATCTACCACCACACCCATCAAACCCATCATTTTGAATAGGAATAGTCCATATACCGATGTCAAGTAAAATATGTTCAATATTATGTAATAACTTCAGAATACGACCATAAAAATATCCATTTTAGATTTCTTGTGTATGTCTACCATCCAAAAAAATATCTTGACAGAGTTCTCTGGCCAATCATAAGTTCTAAATGACATATCCCCTGACAAATTCCAAGCTTTGGTTGGACATCTAGCCCCAGGCCAATAGTTAACCTTTGACCAAAGTGATATGTCATCCCTTGGCCCTCTCCATAATAATCCATTGTACATCAAAGTTGTCATAACACAACACAAAGTGAAACATGTCCTCATAGACAATGAATTAGGTTTGAATATTGTGTCACTGAATCTCATCAAGCATCTCGGATACACAAAAACCAATCTCTAGTTGGAAATGATCACTATCAAGGCCTAAAATAATGAGGAGTGAGAATCATAAGGCACCATAAAATTATCAGTTATCATTGGGCCCTTGACCCATGATACACTATGCCATGTGTCAGACCTAGATTTGTCATACAATTTGCTTTTGGGTAGACCTTAGATACATGAAACTCTTGCAATACCATCAACATTAGACTAGTGTCTCAAGTTATCTCATTCAAGCATGGGGGTCACCATCAATGGAGATTTTCACCTCTATGAACATTATAAACATTTAGAGGTCGAGTATGAAATCTATAACTACCATTTTGGCCTAGATTTGGTTCCCAAGAAGGACAAAGGGAAGGAAATACTTGTCAATTTTCCAAAGGACACTTACATATACCCTGATATCTTTGATTCATCTTCCCATATGCGACCTTATGAAATGTCCAATCATTTAAACATCATAGCTAATGGCCCAAGAGAATATTTGACTCATGACATGTTCCGCATTGCCAAGCTTCCACAAAACCCAAAGTTCTATAGAAGGCTTAAATCCAAACCACCTTGCATGGAATGGAAATGAAAAGGAAAGGAAAAAATGCATACTCTAACTCCTATCATTTTCACACTAGCCACTGGCCAAGAACATGACCCACTTGCAAATGATGAATCCTGGTTATATAATGATAAACTAGCCAATTTTTAGAAAAATGCCAAATACCCCATTCCTAAAAGGATCATGGAGAATCATGCCTATCAAGGAGGAAGCCTCAGGCCACATCAACAAGGAACATTTGAGCCAATCTCCATAAATTAGTATAAAGGAACCTATGGTCTCAAATTTAAATCACTTGGGGGTAACCACATGTATCTTATTCATGTTCCAATACCAATGACTCATGATAATGATGCTAACAACAAAGTAGAGTTTGATCATAGTATTTAGGAAGACCTAGCCAATACTAATCTATTTAAACCTCATGCCATTTTTAATCTTACATTAGTTAAACAACACAATCCACTTCCTCTCTATCACCCTCAACTTATATCCTAAGACCAACAAGAATCCACAGTGCATGTAGATGAGTTTGAGAATGATGAGGCCTTTTGTGATTTTATAGGCTTAAAAGACAATGTTCCATTAAGAGACCATAAACAAGGGTTTTCTATCAAACTAGATCTTGTAGCCTATTTTGGAGAACAAGTAAACACCCTTAGTTGCAAAAAAATAAATAAAACTTTAAAGTCCCAAATTGAAAACCTCTTTGAGTCACTTTTAGACCAGGGTAAAAGTAAAGAGAAAGGCTAGTCTTCTAGTGAAAACCTATTTTAGGTGCCGTTAAATAGGAGTGTTCACCTTTCCTCAAACATAGATCAAGAGACCACTAATGATGAACTTGCCTATGGGTTTGAGTTTAGTTATGAAGAATAACATGCCTTTAACTAAATAATCCAAGAGTTTCCAATAGTTTTTGTCACATCACCATACCTACCATTGGGAGATTCTAATTCATCTTATATAGGAGAAATTAGAAATCTAGTCCAAATAAAGGACTTTACCATTGCAGGCTAGTTCAAATCATTGCTAACTATTTTAGAGGATGGTTCAAATCTCCTTGTAGAGGACACTAAAAAAGTCAACATCGGGACTCTAGATGACCTGAAATGGATCAAATTAGGTGAGTCCCTCATTACAAAGGAATGTGACATCTTTATAGTCTTTTTGAGGGAATTTTGTTTGCCCAAAAAATGAGAGTTTATATTAGAAAATATATTCAATGTAAACTTCTAAATTTTATTTTTGTACAATAGGTAAGCTATAAAGGCTTGCAGAAGAACAAGTTGGTTATAAAACCAACTAGCGAGTAAAATGACCTGATAACTAAAAAGAAAACACATTAAATATTAAACTAATACTTTGTATCATTAAAATATCCCAAAAAACTCCTCCTTGATCTAAAGGGGTATAAAAAGACTAAAGCAATGAATTGTGAGTCATCTAAGTAGACTCTGTTATAACTGTAATTGGTACACTGTGCATCCTGGACTGATCAATGACCTGATCATCCCTATACTAAAGTAGAATAAGATCACACCCTGTCCAACTACATTTATCCTCATAAAAAATATATCCAATAAGTGATTTCCCCTATACTATGTATGACACATCTCAAATTGATGCCCAATAATTTCCAACATCTCCCATAGGCCTTTGTTCAACATTAACAATGCTAGAAAATCAATACTGACTTGTACCATAACCATCAATGACTGATCAAAAACTAATATGTAATATCTTCTCCCCTATTAGTCGAGAGGTCAGAAGTCATGAAACAAATAAATCAAGTACAAACCACTAAAATGCTCAACATCAAAGATCATATCAACACTAGATCTATGAAAGCAAAGGACACAAGCCAAAAAATGATACTACATTAAATCCTAATCTTGAGCCTAGCAGCTTGCACAAGATGGGTGTGTTTTCATCTCATAATTTATAGTCAACATTTGTAGAGAAATAACATTCATAGTCATACCATCCATTAGAAGAATAGCTAGAAGAGGAACTAGAAGAGTGACTAGAGTGACCAACAACGTGTCTTCTGCCTTTTGGCAATGTCAAGAGGACCTCCTTTTAGAGGGATAATCTTTAGAGAGGTGTCTTATGCCACTACAATTATAAAATGTTTTCTCACATCCACTGGAACTAGAAGAAGAATAGCCACATGAATAAGAATGCATGCGCTTGTGCTTGTGTCCATGTGAATGTTTGTGGTGATGCTCATGCTTTTGAGAACCAACATGATGTCTATGCTTCAAAGAATCATAATGATCCCTATGTCTAGAATGATGCTTATGTATGGAAGTGTGCCTTAGAGAGTGTTTCTATATCTGAAAGTGCTTTGAATAATGTTTTCTATTATGCTCATATAATGGATTACCTATTTTGGCACAGTACACCTCCTTATTAGGTTTTTATTTCTTCTTTGTAATTTGTCATTCATGTTGAGTCAGCAACTCACAAATGGAATAAAAACTAGATTTGTTAAGCTTATCACTAAGCTGTAACATTTCTATAAAGTTCCTATAGCTAGGGATAAGGCCATTCAAAACAATAGGAAAAAACATTAGTCCCATATTCTTGTATAATATTCATATTTCGTGACACATATTCTGAAACATCTTCATCATCGGTTAGTTTATTGTTGATCAACTGCATAAGAAGGTCAATTTTATTGTAGGTTAGTTGTTTATCATGTAAGTCTTTTAGAGCTTTCCATGCTTTCTAAGCTTCAAACTTGATGGCCTCTATTTGAATTATAAGTTGTGCACTACAAGTTGATTTCAATAAAGCAAGGGCATGCTTGTCATGTCTATGAAATTCTGCAAGCTTTGTGGCATCAGTGGGAAATGTTGATTTCTTTTCAACTACTTCCCATAAATCATTGAATATTAATTCATTTTCCATGTTCATTGACCATTCCTTATAATTTTTAGGAGTTAAGCATCCATTCTCAAAAATTAAGATCACATTAGTTATGGTGTTTATCAAAACAATGCTAAAGAATAGGGAATGTTATTGAGGTTTTGCCTTTACCTTTCAAATAACTTTCAAATAGAAGAGAATCCTAGGAATTGTAAAAAAATATTACTCTTTATAACTCCTATTACACCCTTATTTCTCCAATATTTGAATTTTTCAATACAAAATAAGGTCAAAAATGAAATTTTATCAAAAAAATATTTGAATGGGTTTTTGAACCCTTGACCTCCCATTGAACAAGTGATAAACAAAATGCAACTAACCAATCTTGACTTGAATCAATTTGAAATAAAATAAGGCAACCAAAGATAATTTATCTTAGTTTTTGGGATGAAAAAAAGAATACTAATATATTAAAATTTTTACCAAATATTTTATTGTCACGTAATTTATTCATTTCATCTTTTCCTTTGTTGGGCCAATTTATTCCTTTTGTGGATTTTCCAAATACAATGAATTGAACTACACCTCTCTCTTCTTGTGGGCTCCATAGAGTATAGGGAATCTTTAAAAACTAGTCAAATTGCTCTTTCCATCTCAATCAAAACTTTTTATACCATAGGTTTGAAAAGTGGCAATTTTGTGTTACGTTGTGATGATTTTTGGGTTTGAAAAACTTTGAAAATTTCTTTTAACATGCCATCCACCATTTTTAGATGGAAATCATGCTTTTTTGATGATGTGTATATTTGGTTCAAATAATCTCATGGTGATGCATCTATCTCTTAATTTTGAGGAAGATTTAATAGCACAAATATTCTTTCAAAAATCACTAATCTATTTTGGCATTGTCGTATGGTATAGGTGCTAAATAAAGACAAAATTACCATCACATCATTTCACTTCAAGAAGATCACTACAGGAAAAAGACAAATAAATCTATTTTAAATTTTAAAATAGAACAACTATAGTGGTTGCCATTCCCATAAATGAGGATAGTTTCACCTCTAGCCATTAAAAAAGTTATAAACAATGTCTCATCTACAAAGTGACATGTTCATCCTTCAATCCTCCATGATTTCCTTGAGCTATGATACCACTATTTGCAAATTTTAGATTACTACGCTTGGTAGATGAAGCATCATACTTAACAGATCACCATATCATAGATGCTTTGGTGTTTGGTCATACAGGTTTGTAGTATATATAAAAAACTTACATCATACAAATTGGTCTTTGAAGTGCAACCAAAAAAAATGTTTCTTTTCTTCCTTCATAAAAATTCAATATATTACTAGACCAAACAAATAAAATATGTTATTCAACACCATCTAAATTGAAGGCACATATCAATTTTGATTTATATGGCTTTCATCCCACAATTCACATTTCATCCTTTACAACACCCAGATGTTCTTCTACACCAAGTTTGAAATGGTTGTGCCTTAACACCACTATTGGGGATCGTATAATTCAACACAACATTATTTCTTCAAGCATCCTTGAGTAACCAATGCTTAATTCCACTGTAGGCTAGGATGAATAAATATCATGAAAATATATTTGAGAAATTCAATGTGAAAAGTTATTTATTTTTATATAATGTAAGCATTTAAAAAGCTTACGAGAAGTTGGTTAAAGAAAACCAACTCACGGGTAACCAACCCATCAACCAACTAAAACAAAATAATCAATAAATTACATTGGATCATAAATGATCCCAACAAATTTTTTGACATATTTACTTGGGCCTACTCAGATATGCTAGGTTTGGACCCCACCTTGGTTGTGCATCACCTTGTTGTACATCCTGATCCCACGCCTATAAAAAAATGTTGCACGAGATGCATCCTTGAATTTTTGTATTGGTAAACAAAGAGTTGGAAAAAATCTTATAAGTGAGATGTATTTTACTAATCGACTACTCAAAGTGGATTTCAAATGTTGTGCTAGTTAGTAAGAAGCCATAAGGAATCATAATTTGTATTGATTTTAGAGATATAAACAAGGCCTACCCCAAGGATGAATTTTTCTGCCAAACATTGACATGATAGTTGAATCCATAGCTGGGTATGAAATACTTTCACTAATGAATGGATTTTCAAGATACAACTAGATCTAGATTGCACCAGAAGACCAACATAAGACAACATTCACCACTCCATGGGGAATGTTTTATTATCAGGTTATGTCATTTGGTCTCACTAATGCTGGGGCCACATACCATAGAGCAATGACCATCATATTTCATGTTATGATGCATGCCATTATTAAATATTACATCAATGATATATTGGAAAAATTAAAGACTAGGGCCGACCATCCAATAACACTACAAAGAATATTTGAGAGACTATGTGAATACAAAGTCAGGCTCAATCCTAAGAATGTGTTTTTAGAGTTACTTTAGGTAAATTTCTAAGCTTCATTATGTCTCACTAAGGCATTGAAGTTGATCTTGACAAAGTCTAGTCCATTACAGAGATGCCACCACCTTCCAATTTAAAGTAGCTCTGTAGTTTATAGGGCAAGGTCCAATCCATCAGATGCATCATTTCAAAATTGGTCTATAAATTCCATCCATTTACACACCTACTAAACAAGGTGTCACATTTCATTGGGATGAAGAATGTTAGAAAATGTTTTAGCACTTAAAGGACTATCTCATCAATCCACCTCTTTTGTTGCCACCTATGTAAGGAAATTTGTTCTTACTGTACCTGTCTACAATTGAGAAAGCCCTAGAGGCACTTCTAGCTCAACATGAAGATAATGAAAAAGAACATGTAGTATACTATCTAAGTCATACACTAGTTTCATATTAACACAAATATACGCCTATATAAAAATCTTGTTTAGCTATGGTCTTTGTATCTCAAAAACTATGACATTACATGTTAAAAAAAAGACCATAGTTATTTCCAAAATAGATCCACTCAAGTATCTACTATCCATAACAACTTTACAAAGCTGCATGGCTAAATGTATCATGCTTCTGAGCAAGTTTGAGATAGAATACGTCAACTATAAGTCCATCAAGGGATAAATTCTTTCAAATCAGCTTGTTGAAGCACCCCTTGCAAATACAAAACCTTTAATTTTTCAAATCCTAGACGAGTCCATTATGACCATCATTGAAACACCTCCTGAGGAGTAACACTAGAAGCTACATTTTGATGGGTCATTTACAACACATGGATCAGGGTAGGCCTATTATTTATTACACCATAGGGGGATCTTATCCCTAAATCATTCTAGATCAGATTTCTTTGTACTAACAACATGGCCAAATACAAATCACTTGTTGCTAGCCTTTACCAAGTAGTACAATGGAAATATTCAATATCTATAGGTTTATGGTGATTCTAAGTTGATCATCAATTAGGTTACAGAACATTTTTAGACCAAAGATGATGAGATGGTGCCATATAAGGCCATGAATGATTTTATCAAATATTAGATTACTAACATATAGTTTGAACATATACCAAGGGCTAGTAACAGAATAATGGATGTCATGGCCACCATTGGATCTTTAATTCATCATACAGATAAGGAAAAATAATATCAATTCCTCATTGAAAATCCTCTAGTGCCAGCTCATGAACCTTCAATCATCTCAATGATCTATGATATTATAGGTCCTAGCTCTATATGGTATTCAAACCTTTCTACCTACCTTCATGATCATATTATTCCCCTAGACCTATCATGTAAATAAAAAAAGGCCTTTACCCACCAAGCCACATGTTATACCTTACTTGGACCAAACCTTTACTACCATAGATCTGATGGAAATTTGCTTCATTGTTTAACTTTGGTAGAATCAACATTAACATTACAAGAAATTCATGAAAGGGTAGGTTAATCCCACACAAGCAAGGCCATCATATCCAAAAATCTCCTACATACTAGTTATTATTGACTAACTATGGATGTAGATGTAGCTACATATATTTAAAAGATGTGATAAATGTCAAAGGCATTCTAATCTGATTCATGCCCTAGCCAAGATACTGAAACCAATGCTTACACCATGGTTATTTGCTACATGATGCCTTGATCTCATTGGGAAGATTAACCCCACCTCATATGATGGCCATAAACACATCCTTATCACTACTAAATATTTTACTAAGTTGGTTGAAGCTATACCCTTCACTTACATGATTGAAAAACAAATTTCTAAATTCATCTTCAACATCTAAATTTACATTATGTTATCCCATCTAACATTATATCTAATAATGGTAGATCATTAAAAAATAAGGATGTCAAAACACTATGTGTCAAGTATAACATTACTCAACATTTTACTATGACATATTACCCACAAGGTAACAGCCAAGTAGAAGCATCCAATAAAACCATTGTCAACATCCTTAAAAAGATTATCAATGATGTTGGTCATGATTTGCACCTTCAAATATTTCATGCCCTATGGGCATACCACACTAATTATCATGCCCTAATAAAATCCACTCCATATTCCCCAGTTTATGGCACTGAGGCCATTCTTCCCATTGAGTTCAAGTTACCCTCTCTATGAATCTCATTGAAACATATCCTAGATGATGAATATTATCGAGTATCTTGCCTGCAAGAGCTAGAGTTACTTGATGAAAAATGCATGGCCATTGTCAATAAACTTAAATCATACTAGAATAGACTCCATGGAAACTATAATAGGTGATTCAAACACCGAGAGTTTGAGCTTGGTGATCTTGTTCTCAAAGAAAACCAACAAAATACCATGGTTGAGAAGAAACACAAGGGCAAGTTCAAACCCAACTGGATAGGCCCTTATATAATTGTTGCAAATTATGGCTCTAAAGCATATAGGCTCTCTACACTAGATGGGGATGAACTTGATGAGCCAATGAACATTATACACATCAAACATTACTTCACTTAAGAGACCTGAAGCATTGTTTATGAGGCTCATTTCCATTATACCATATTATGATATTCTTTATAACATACCCTATACCATTCTACCATACCTTTCTTATCAACCAATGTTGTTTTCATCCTCCCTAGACAACCCTTTTACCTCGGTTCCATTCCATTGGTTCTTTAGGTACCCTTCAACGAGGGGATTCAGATCAAGTTTCAGTAGTTGATTCAGTATTATAGACAGAGGCCTATTTTGGACTAGTATGATAGTGGTTTGGAAGTTACATTCTTCATTTCTTGTTTCATTTTGTTTGTAGTACTACTAATTATAACCACGTTTGGGCAAATAAGAATCTCGTCGTCATGTTACTAATTCTAACTACCTATGGAAAAATTAGTATCATTGACATATAACATTGTTTCTTAATTATAATAACCTATGATATTAGGAACACATTTATCATACCTTGAAGTACCACCTTGCCATTATTATGTCCTATTGTGTCATTTTCCTATTTTGCCTAATTTGAAAATTTATTGCTACCTATTCATATTCTTCCACTGTAAGACAAAACCACAATGACTTGAGGTCCTAATGGAACTATGTAGGTAGCACTCAATATAGATTGAGGTCAGTTCAATCACTCTTTACCATTCTCTCATAGTTTTGTGAGCATTTTTCCAAGTTTAAATTATCTCACCATTTTATGAGTTGGACCTCTTAGTATCTTGTCATTCTCAATCGAGTTGAGATGCTTTTAAAATTCTAAAAACATTTGAAAATGATCTTATAAAATCCTACACATTGACTACTTATCTATCTTAAGGATTTTGGGAACCCTCACTAAGTCACAAAAAACCACTTGTCATTTAGTTTCCCTATCCTTATTGGCCTCACATCCCAAAAACTCATCATTTTGTGAGACCCTTCCTGTTATTCATCTACAACATCAATCATGTTTTCCTTCTCACCATTTTTTTATATCCTATTTCTTGGGAGAACTACATTTGGCTTGAAGTTTATGTTGGACATTGCATCCATGGAACTATGTAGGCAATGTCCACTTGCCTAGTGCATTTGGAGTCAGCTTGGTCACCCCTTTCCTTTTCTTCTATTCCCCCATTCTGTTTGTTTGTTTTATTGTTTCCTATAACCTAGAGATAATGTTCATCATCTTGTTTATTCTCTATTTGCATTAACATTGTATTTAACCATAGTTTGTGTTTGTTTAATTTTGTTATCCTTCTTTTTTGTTGACATTTCTTTTCTATTTCTTGGTGTTTTGTCTTTATGTTTATTTGTTTATTTACTTTCATTATTGTGCCTTAATTCAATCTATGTGTGTTCATTGCGTGATTCCTTGCGCATTATTATTGAATCCATCCATATTCATCTGTCCACATTGTCATCATGTTTTTTTTATCATTAGTGCATTATTTTCACTTGTTTATTGGATTCCATGTCAGTCCTTATGCATATTTTAGCTAAGTTATCATGGTGTTTTATCATGATGCATACCGTCATGTGTTACAACAAAAATCAGCTTGGTAAATCTTACAAGCAATGAGGCCATGATACTTCTCCTTGGAACCTAATTTTTTTCTATCTACCCAAATCATTCCCTACATACAAAGTAATTAAATCATGAAAAAAATTTAACCCTTGCTAATTAGGACATGCATCTCTATATCAGTAGGTTTCCCAAATTCATCTTTCTCTTTTGTACTGGCTTACTCTTACTCCATGACTATGAATTCAGTTCATAAGCCCCATTATCCAATTTTCCATATCATTTGATTTATGATGCCAATGTCTATAAATGCCTTTGTAAATCATTGCGTATCATCCCAACCATAGAGCCAATGATTATAACTTCCTATGGGAAAATCATTATGTTTCGATCTATTTGAAAATTAAAGATTATAACCACCTTTGGTTAAATCATTATGTTTTTTCTACCTAATTAGGGCACGTTTTCATTATGATAATGTTTATAATCACATTTGGGCAAACCATTATCTTTATCCACCTAACTAGGGCATGTTTTTATCCTACCAATGATTATAACCGCCTATGGTAAAATCATTAGTTTAAATTTTAATGATTTTAACCACTTATGGATAAACCATTATCTTGTTACCCTTATCCTTTTTTCAATGATTTTAACCACCTATGGGCTGATCATTACCTTTTTGTCCTGTCTATGCTAATAATTATAACCACATGTGGGTAAATCATCTTGTTTGACTGCCCAACTGGGGAAGCTCCTCATGCCACTGATCATAACCACCAATGGGAAAATTAGTCTTTTCCACCCCATTTTACCTTTTGGTCCTATTGTTTACTTCTTTTGAGGGACTGATCATCGACCCTTTTTTTTACCACTCCCTTAAAGGGGAATCCAAGGCTCATCCATTGTCATTATAGTCATAGTCACACATGAACTTTTAATTATTTGAGAAGATGTTAATATGCTTATAACTTGAAATGCCTTCCCAAATAGGTAAAAACTATAGACATCTAAGAATAGCCACAATTATCTTCCAATTAGAATTCAGACTAGTTCTTATCAACCATTACAAATTAAGCTTAAGAATCACTAAACATCTCAAATTTGCTTGTCTATCATTCATCAAAGCTCAGAACCATGTTGAGATATCCTTAATTGGGGTATTTTATCATATGTAACAATAACCTCTCACAGATTCATCCCTAATCATCTTGTGGCATTACAATTACCAATTTGGCCTATGGACCTATCAAGTGGGGCACTTACACACTGAATCAAATCTTGAAGGAGCTAAAAGGCTAATCAAAATCAATTAATAAATTAAACAAGATTGAATGTATAGTTAAAATATCTATTTTCAATTAATGAATATCTAAAAATGAAAATTTCAAAATCAAAATATCAAAGCCTTTCATCATTGCCTTTATGATTTGTCAAGCTCCTTGAAAATATCTAATTTGAGAGCCATACCTATTAATTGCAAATCATAATTGAATGATAACTATTAACTCAATTGGAGTTAGTTTTAACTCACCTAGGGTTTGTTTTAACCCATTCCATGTTTAAACTCAACCTTAACTCACCTTGGGTGAGAGTTAATTCCAAAGGCTATAAATACAAGGCCATGCCTATTGGTTTTTAAGCTATTTTGGTGCAAATTTATTATGGTCAAATATCTTTAACAAGTTATTTTATGTAGATTTATAATTCCTAAATGTCATGCAAGTAGTATTACCATGCCCAAATCTTAAGCCAAACAATACCAAAGCCAAGGTGCCAAGGAGAGAAGAAGCCAAACAACCTCCATTATCAAAGACTTCCTAATGCACAAGCTAAGAAAGCCATTCAACAAATCCATTTTGAGCTCCCAAAGAAGGTAAAAGACTTGTTTCTTTTATGTTTTTTTTGTGCTTTCATTTATTTTTTATTACCTAAGCTCTCCCTAGTGTCTAGGCTAGAAGTGTTAGGATTTTAGTGTGTTCATTTCATTTTTTAATGAGACTAACATAAGACCAATCTACCTTCTATGTTAAATCCTTATTCACATGTTGGCACACCTAGTAGGACCCACACCCCACAAAGCTACTCTTAAGGCCTTTTAGAGAACTCTCCTAATAATTTTCATGTAAAGATTTAACCTTGTTGATCAAAACAGGTGAAAATTGAAGGCCAAAAGATGTTTTTTTGGAATTCATAAAGTTGATTTGTATAATCACAATCTTACTCTCTAGAATCATGATATTGTGCAATATCTCTATTCACATAGTCACAATTTTATCTTACTTGTTACGATTTTATGCCTAACTACCAAAGTTTTTACTAACCATTTCATGTTTGTAGGGAAGTTATAATATTGTAATATAATGATTCTCGAAGGCACGGTATTGCCATAAAACTTGTGATATTATAATATCATAACTTTGAAATTCATGATATCACAATAAGTTCTAAAGTTTTGCTTAAAATTTGGTGATATTACATTAAACCACTATCAATTAGGCTAGCTTTAGGTCAAGCTACAATATCATGACTCTCAAGTAGTGATATTGCCTTTATTTTAGTGATTTTATCATTAGACTAGTGATATTGCTTTAAATGCTCTATTTTCATGAAAGTTGTGGTATTGTGCAGATAGTTATGATTTTGTAGAGAGAGTTGTGGTATTGTTTTATGTTCTATAGTTTTGTAAATGATCAAGATTTGGGAAGTCATTTATCCATTCATGATGTGATTCTAACGACAAGGACTCCCTAACAAGTTTTGCACGACCCAAAGGCCACAAGAAAACATTTAAAACACTTCTAACTTGCAAATTTCAAATTGGTATTTTAATAATTATTTTGCTTAAGTAATTTTTGATTTTTCAAAATTTTCAATAAACAAATGTCAAGGGGCCAAAATTTCATAACAAGTTTCATTTTGGTGTAATAAAATGAGCTTTCACATTTAGTTACATACTCCTAAGAGTTGTTTGTTGAAAATTATTTATTTAAGCAAAATGAGTGACACATGTATGCTCTCCCCCTGTATCCGTATGGTTTGGGTGACCCCAAAATAACCATAAAGTCTTTTCACTTGTCTTAATTTTCATGCATTTTGGATTATGAGTGAGAGTTCATCACCTCTTTGTAGGTTTTTTAGGGAAGCGTTGACCCAGGAATTCACCTCTCAAAATCATTTCAACTGCATTCCATGGTGGGGTATATAAATTGAGGGTGACCTGCTAGGATTCCTATTTTGAGTAGTTAAAACAATCTTTATTAGTGGTAATCAACCTCAAAAAATAGGGGACACTCAAAAATTACATTATACTAAGAAAGCAATGGATGTAGTGGTTGTGAAAAAGACAAGAACTTTTCATAACAAGCTAGTTGATGCAGATCCAAATGACATGATTGCATCTCTAGTGTTAGACACACTTGGGACCATCTAAAAATGAGAAAAAATTAATAGTTTAGAACAACCCCACTTGTTGCAGATATACTGTTGATGCAAGTTGAGAAGGCTGAAGTTATAGGTCATAGTGCAAACTCTTGAGAGAAGAGGGGGCCTAAAAACCTTACTTTTCATGCACTTTTACTTTTTAGATTAACAATTAAAATTATCTCAAAATTGAGTATATTAAAAAAAATTTATGGTATTATGTAACCTTGTCAGTCTTAGGATTTAGGATGTTACACTTAGGTGTTTGTGTTATTTTATCCCTTATTACATGGTCTTGAATCAAACTATCTATTTTTATCTTATCACATCCAAAAATGAGTCTTGTTTATACATCACTCCTTTATTTGAGGAGTCATTACATTGCCCATTTAACATCATGCATGTGCCTTAGTATTTTTATCAACCTTTGTGTGTGTTTTTCATTTGATTGAGAAGGGTATCGTTATGCTACCTAATTCATTCCAAACTTTATATGTTTAAGTCTTGAAACAAATGTTTATCACATATTTAGAGTGTGATAACATTATTACATTGCTTGAATCATTTAAAGGACTTATTTGTCTTGTGTCAAAATTCCAATCCAAAACTGCATGTGCCTTTTAGATCTATGTCTAGTGTCATTATGTCATTCCTCTTCATCTAGATTGTTGTTTGTTTATAGAGCCTAGTTTTCTAAGTTGAGTTTGAAATTAGCCTTAACAAGTTCAAATCAAAACATTGATTGATTTCTACTTATGCCTTGTGTAATTTTGGCCTAGGCATCAATATTTCTCTTTTGGGTTGTGTAACTTAGGTTAATTCTTTATTAAATTTGAAAACTATTGTTTGTTCCTAGATTTGGGAGAAGTGGTTTATCTTCCATATGCCTATTGTTTCATGCCTTATACCAATTGACTAAGTTCATGTTTAAATTCAAATGCCAAGTTTATGCCAAAGTGTTTCAATTTTTTAGATTAAATCATACCTATTTTACATTGTTTTGTTTAAGGTATAACTTTTTTACCTTTTCTAAAAGACCTAGCACATACATGTTTTGAGCCTAGCTTTTGTGCCTTCTTTGAAAGACCTAGAAACTTTTGTTTTCTTTAGATTAGACTTGTTTGAAAAAATTTGTACCTAATGTTTGTAATTCTATTTTTTATTCATCTTCTTGAAATTTTTGTGTAAGACATTTGACATTAGACATTTAATGTTTGACTATTTCAGACCAAGTTTTAACACGAACCTTTTGGGGATACAACTACAATTTTAGACCAAGTTTGAACCATTTGTCCTTTAGACATTATTTTTAAGAGTTTATATCACTCTAAGCCTACTTTTATGAAACATTCATCATTGACTTGAATATGTCTCACTATACTCATAGCGGAGCCATGTATAATCCAGGATATGATAACATGGTCGCATAAGATGACTTTGTTCAAGACCCATATGTTGATGCTGTAGTTTGTGAGATGGATCCTTATCCTCCTTACAATACTAAATTTAGGTAACAAAACCAAGATACTCTATCTCACTATTTAGTCAACAAGCTTCCATACTCAGAGTAGGACCAATAGCAAACAACATAATACCTTGCTAGCATACCATTAGTTATAGACCAAGTTCAACAAAAATCGTACTACAATATGATGCCATCAACATATGACCCCTATTTTTTTTATCATCACTTGTTTGTAAAAAAAAAATGAGGTTTTAATCAGAGCCACATAGGTAGGGGTTAAGTTTCCAACAGACTTCCCCCATAAAAATTTGCCTAGTCTAGTTAGAGTTCCTTCAACTTCATTGATCAATGATAAATGTCAAAAAATCTATAAGTGTCTACTTCATAATAAGTGTTCACACAAGTAAGAGGCACTAATTTACAACAAGTACTAATTAATAAACAAGTACCTTTTGTTCCAAATGTGCTATAAATTCAATGATAAGGCCCTATTTCACAATAAGTTCCCCTTATTTAGCCAGGTTTGACTAGTTAGTAATAAGTCCTAACTCAATCTCAAAAAGCAGAGTACTTCACTCAAAGACATATCCTTCCATATCAGAAAAAATTCCCCCAAAACCACACCTATATATCAAATCTAAACTAGAATATTACACCATAATGTGTGCAATTCTGATAATCACATCCCAATCCATGGATGCAAATTCCTCAGTGGTTCCCTAAACAAACCAACATTCCACAGCAAAACATACTTCCATTGTACCTTAATTAAAGTAATCCACCTTTGGCCACCCAACCTCCACCTTAGGCCAATATCCCATCTAGTTTATTGGTGAAAAAACTATATCAAATGAAGGATGTAATTGCCACCATCCAAGATGGGAAATAGACCAAGAAGTATCTACAGATACCATTTCCTCTAGGGTACAAATACCATTTCAACATAGAATATCTATAGATACCATTTCCTCTAGGGTAAACACCACCAAAGTTTGAGAAATACAAGGGTAAAGGAAACCCTAAGGCTCATTTAATAGAATTCTTTATTGACTGTCAACTAGTGGCTTAAAGTGACATATACCTCCTACTATTGTTTCCTTGGAGTCTAGTAGGACAAGCTTTGGAGTGGTTCCTAAAATTGCTAAGAATTTAGTATCTAATTTTGATGACCTCTCAGACAAGTGTTTGTAACACTTCTCTTATAATTGTGAACATGAGATTTCATTGGTAGATTTGACTCAAGCTAAACAAAAATCTGGTAAAAGTTTCTCAAGCTATCTGCAGTGATGGAAATAACTTGCAAGCAGATTCACCCATAATTTACTAGACAAGTAAATAATCATTATGTTTAAAAAAAATTGCACATTGAGATATCTTATCATATGAAGCTATAGTGTGCACACACTTTCAAAGAGATTATCAACAAAGGTTTGCCAATAAACAAGGCCCTTTTTAACAAAGGAGTTATCAAGCTCACCTCATTGAATCAAACTTAGAGTCAAAACCAAGGAAATAGCCAAAATCAAAACCAAAACCAAGTCTAAGTGAAAGCATTAGTACCAGCCTAGGCTAGTAATTATGAAAAATCCAAATCAATTAAATCAAAACAAGAATGTTGTTGGAAACAAAGTAACCAAATTGCATCACGTTTAAATGATGAAAAAATTATCTGCTCAGCCTACGTCATAAATATAGATTAATACTCAGCAATAACCTCTTTAGTAAGTACAAACTTCAAAACAACCTAGACCAATTTAACAAACATAGTAACATTTGACTTTACAAGCCCCTCCTCAATGGAAAAATGTGCCTACTCATTGAGTCTTTAATGAACTTGGAAAACCCATTGAAGATGTGTTTCACAAACTAGTTGCCGCTAATATGATTAGTTATCCCATAACAAATAACTATCTTTAGGGCATTCCTTATCCAAAATGGTATAGATAAAATGAATTTTGTGAATACCATCACATTCATGAACATAATCTATGCCATTATGTGTAGATCAAGCACTTTATTGAAAATATGTTGGAAAATGGGGAGATAATAATGGAGAATAGAGATTCTACATATAATTAGAACATGGGTATATATCAAAACCCTTTTCCACAATATAAAAATAATAACCAATAATAACATCAATAAAGGCTAGAATAATAGCATCAATAATATCAACATCCAAGACAACAATAATAGTACCAGTAGCAATAACAATGTCAACTAAACGGATGGACCCAAGGCCATAATGATGCTAATAGCTAATAAATTTACCATGTAGTTACACATGACTAAAACAAAGCTATAGGCCATATTGTGGGAGGTCACATTTCACCATCACCATTAATCCAAGACCAAGTACTAACTAAATAGGGTTGTTGATAAGTAATTACAAATAATCAACCTATGCTAGTGATCTTTCCTTGACCTGGGACCGCATACAAGAATACTAACAAGCAGGGAGTACTAATTTTGGACCCTATAATGATAACTCATCATTACCCTATGATCACATACAAGTACACCAATAACCAAGACTTATCTTATTTAGTCCCCCTCTACCATCATTTTCTAGAAATAATGATCATGTATCTAATCCTGATTGTGTAACCACAATTGGATGGTCAAATATTACCATCCCAGGCCTACAACCATCTACCACCACACCCATCCAACTCACCAGTATAGATAGGAATAAACCATATACCATTGTCAAGGAAAATATGTTTGACATTATGGAATAACTTTAAAATACTCCCAAAGAAATATCCATTTTGGACTTGTTGTATATGTCTACCATCCACAAAAACATCTTAACATAATTCTTCAGCCAATCACAAGTTCCAAACGACATATCCCTTGATAAATTCCAATATTTAGTTAGACATCTATCCCCAAGACAACAATTAACCTTTAGCCAAAGTGATATGTCATCCCTTGGCCCTCTCCATAATAGTTTATTGTACATCAAAGTTGTCATAACACAACACAAAGTGAAACATGTCCTCATAGACAATGGATCGAGTCTGAATATTATGTCTCTTAATCTCATCAAACATCTTAGATATATAATAACCTATATCCAACTAGAAATGATCACTATCAAGGTCTATGACAATGAGGAGAGAGAATCATAAGGCACCATCATATTATTTTTTATCATTGGGCCCTTGACCCATGATACACTATGCCATATGTTAGACCTAGATTTGTCATACAAGTTGATTTTGGGTAGACCTTGGATACATGAAATTCATGCAATCCCATCAAAATTACACCACTATCTCTAGTTATTACACTTAGGCATAGAGGTAACCATCAATGGATATTTTCATCTCTATGAACATTACAAACATTTGGAGGCTGAGTATGAAAGCTATAACTACCATTTTAGCCTAGATCTAGTTATCGAGAAGGACAAAGGGAAGGAAATACTTATCAATCTTCTAGAGGCCAATTACATAGAACCTGATAGCCTTAATTCATCTACCCATATGCCAACTCCTAAAATAACCAATCATTTTACCATCATAGTTAATGACCTTGGAGAATATTTGACTCATGACACATTCCACATTGCCAAGCTTCCATAAAACCCCAAGTCCTATGGAAGGCCTAAATCCAAACCACCTTTCATGGAATGGTACTGAAAAGGAAAGGGAAAAATACATAGTCTAACTCCTATTAATTTCACATTGGCCACTAGCCAAGAATAGGACCCACTTGTAAATGATGAATCCTTGTTATATAATGACAAACTGGCCAATTGCTATAAAAATGGCAAATACCCCATTCCTAACAAGATTATGGAGAATTATGCCTATCAAAGAGGAAGCCTTAGGCCACATCAACAAGGAACACTTGATCCAATATCCTTAAATTAGTACAAAGGAACCTATGGTCTCAAATTTGAACTATTTGGGGGTGGACCCATGTATCTTATTTATGTTCCAATGCCAATAACTAGTGATGATGATGTTAGCAATGAAGTAGAGTCTGATCATAGCATTTATGAAGACCTAACCAATAAAAATTTGTTTAACCCTTATGCCATTTATACTCTTACCTTAGTTAACTGATATAATCTATTTCCTCTCTATCACCCTCAACTTATAGCTTAAGACTAAAAAGAATCGATAGTGCCTGTAGATGAGTTTGAGAATGATGAGGCCTTGTGAGATTTTATAGGCCTAAGAGAGAATGTTTTTTTGGGAGATCACAAATAAGGGTTTTATATCAAATTAAATCTTACAGCCTATTTTTGAGAATGGGTGAACACCCTTAGTCAAAAACAAATAAATAAAACATTGAGGTCCCAAAGTGAAAACCTCTTTGAAGCACTTTTAGACCAGGGTAAAAGTAAATAGAAAGACCGGTCTTCTGGTGAAAACTTGTTTTAGAAGCCATTAGATATGGGTATTCATATTTTATAAAACATATCTTGAGAGACCACCAACGATGAACTTATCTATAGGTCTGAGTTTAGTTTTGGAATAACAACATGCCTTTGACCAAATCATCCAAGAGTTTCCAATAGTGTTTGTCACATGGCCATACCTACTATTGAGAAGTGTTTTCATTGATGTCAAGGTGCATCTAGTGAATATGCATAGTGAGTGGTCTTTGAGGTATGAGATTGTGTGATTTATGTGACAAGGAAGCCATATGATAAGAGAGAATTTGAAAGTAGCCTAATGTCTCTTCTATTGAGAGAGAATTTGAAGATAACCTAATGACTCTTATATTGGTTGATGTCAAGGTTGATGTCAAAATTGTTATATTAGTGTATAAGTGGTGTTTGAAGATTTTTCTTGTTTTATTTTATTGAGGTAAGCATGTTTGAGTATGGGTTCTTGAGTACAAGGTATCTTGAGAAGCCTAGTCTATACCCTATGAGAAGGTGTGCATAGTGAAGTTTGGTAAAATAAGTAATAAAAATATTATGAGAGGTTTTTTGGCATTGTGTGATCATGTCATAAAAGAACAAATACTTTTATAAGTGTTTCTAGGTTACTTGTCGAGTTTCAAATTACGTGAGAAGCCTAGACATGGCACTAGTCATGGCATGTAAAGTCCTTGTGAGAATATATGAGCTTGGTGGCTTGGTGAGATAAGTGAACACATGAATGAATGGATGTATAAGGTTTATTTAGAATTAAAGGCATTACATCACTCATGAGAGTCTTAGGATGAGCCTACAGGGGTAGGATCTATATACCAAGTATTCAACTAAACCACTTATAAACCCTACTTGGCCTAATGAGGCTTCATGATCTATTGTCAAGGCATATGAAGGATGTATGTCACCATTTAATCATGAGAGAGGTTTCTTGAGTATATGAGTGAGGTGAAGAGCACATGGAAAGAGGAATGAAGGTCAATTTTAAGGCCTAATGTGATTTATAGGTTAAGGTTTAGAGAGAAAAGAGAGAAAGTATGGCCTAATGAGGGGTCATGATCAGATTTTAAGATGTTTGATCTCACTTAATCATTTTTAGAGGAGAGGTATGTTTTTTTAAGTTTGTTCATGAAGTTTCAAGTCAAATTTTGAAGGTTAAGATAAGAAAAAGTGCCTTGAGGTCTCTTGAGTACATAAAATGAAGGGTTCTCAACCCAAGAAGGATTTTATTGTGCTCATCATCTCATCAAACCTTTGAATGGGAACCTAATATATTCATGGTATATGGGGAAGGGTCCTAGATCAAAATTCTAGGCATTAGTTTTTAAATTGAGTGGATGTGCTTTATGATAATCATTAACTATGGAAGTGTGTTTAAACCCTCTTAGAACCCTAATAGTGACCCAATGTTAAAGATATGATTCAAAGGTACCCATAATGTATTGTTATGATTAGGAAATATATTTGAGGTTGTATTAAACTCTCCCAGACACCTCTAGGTGTGATTGAGTTATCAAGTGTGTGAGTAGACCCTATAGGAAAGTACACATTTCTCAAAGATTTATTGTAGCAGTTAGAGTTGACCAAGTCAAAGTATGAAAATGGATGGAGGATGATGTTTTAGAATAATTTTTTATTTACATGAAGGTTTTTATACAATTTACATCTCTCAAGTATATTAAACCAGTCATTCAAGTTAGCTAGTCGCTAACAGGCCTAATCGTAGAAATAATGAGAAACCCAGGCAGTAGTGAGAAGATGATTAGGAATGTGTTATCATGAAATAGTGATGAAACCAAGTGCATGGATATTTTTTTAATGAATTTTAAGACATTATCATGTTTTTTATAAGTTTTTAAGGTCAATGTTTGTAGTGAAAAAACTGCTCGCAAGTTGACTTATCAGGTTCAGATGGGACAATGAGACATACAGTTATGAGATTGGTTTGCAAGATCAATATTTCCATTTGAAATTATTATCCTTCTATCTAATAATGTTATAATTATATAATAATATAATATACATGCATAACAAGTCTCTATAAATGGTCATACAATTCTTAAATTTCATTGTCACCATGACTGTGCTTTAAAGTAAATTGGCAATTCTGGGTAATCAAGATGTAGTGATGAGTTTGAGGCTCTATGCCTTGATTTTAAGTATATAATGAAAATGGTGTTATTTTTATGTCCTGTCCATTATTTTAATAAAGTTTGATAATCATCAAAAGTGATTTAAATGTTTAATCCAAAATAACTTGTCTGGTTTTCGATTGACTGTGTGTACTAAGGTCAAAATATTGGTCTACAAGACCAATATTTGATATTAGACATTATGATTTTTGTATGTGAGAGTGACATATAGATGTAAAATGATATTTTTAAGATATCAGGGGTCATGGTAAATTTTATTTAATGTTTTAAAGATCAATTTGGTCATGACTTGGTTTTGGAGTGTTTTAGCATTTCTGAGTGGGTTATTTGTAAAGAAGTGTATAAGTCCTTTTGTACTGAGTTGTGAAGTCTAAAGCATATGGTGATGAACTTGAGGTCATGTAGATTATGTATATGTGATTTTTTTACATGGTTATTTAGCTAATTTTTGTTTAATATTTAGTAGTTTAAGATAGACTTTCTGTGTATGATAAGGCCTAATTGTGAGCAATACTAATGGTATGCTTCAAGTGGTGGTTGAAGCTAAAAATTGCCATGGACTTAAGATGACATTAGTAGCAGTGTATTTAGGAGGTGTATTTAATGTAATGGCATCTTAGGAATTCCTAATAATTCTTTATAATGTGTCTTAGGGTCTTGTAGGTGCGTGCAAATTCAAATTAAATCCTTTAGAAGTTTTCTCACCTTTTTTTCTGACTTGAATTTTCAAATGTGTAATGAGGGATTGAGAATGTTTAGTTGATATAAATGTCTATTATTGATATTTAAATGGTGAATAATGATGTGATATACCTTTATGGTCTCTTGAGAGGTCCTAAGGTGGTCATGATTCATTATGTCAAGTTGAAAGAATAGGTGGCAGTCTTGGTGTTCACCACCCTACGTGGGTCTTAGTGTTATTGAGAGTTTCTTAGATCAAGAAATAGTTTTATATTCTATTTCATATTATAAATTAGATAGAGTGTTTTATTATTTTTTAATAAGGACATGTGAAGAAATAGGGTAGACATGGTCAAAAAAATGGTGAAGGTCTACCAAAGATAATGTACAAGACTGTGTGAGTCCCTCCTGTTATGAATAAAGTTTGTAGATGATTATGTTGATTTTTATGAAATTTTTATTTATTGTTTTTTATGATTAAATTTATCTTAAATTCATAACTAGAAACTAGAGGTATTGACTTCTGCTTAGAGTAATTGTGAAATCTTAACATAACATTGTTTAGTAAGACAATCAAGGAGTTTGTCAAAAACCTCCACATTACTTATCAAACTTGATTAAATTTATTGATTACAAAGAATGGTGTTAAATATCAATATAAATGGTGACATTACTAAGGTAAAATATCACAAGTTTTGAGTAATTTATAAGCATTCAAAACCCTGAGTATAAGTTTTGTTGCATCCGACTGTGTGTTGAATCTTGTGTGGCAGAACAAAGTCAAGAAATATGTTTTAAGTTATTGAAATGAGTTATTCAATACTTCCTATGGTGTAAGATGGATCAAGTGATCATATGGTAGTATACAATCTTGTGATCAATGTTTTAGTAGAACCCCATGTGAGCTTTTATGGATTTAAACTCAGTTATGGTTTACAAATAGTCTAAGTGGGTATTTTGAGTAGTTAGGTTGTCAATAAATATGAGAAATGGTTCAAGATTAAATTATGTTTAAGTTTTACATGATTTTATAATGATAAATAATTTTGGAGGAGAGTTTCACCCTATTATTAATCCTATAATATTTTTTAACCCCTATTGAGGGACCTACAGGCAGACGGAGTGTTTCGAAAGCTATGAAAATCCATGAATGGAGCATGTGTAAGAGTGAACAAGTAGAGTTTGCTATTTTTTAAGGTGTAGATAAGTGGGAAAGACTTTATATAGGTTATTTTAATGTTTTAAGGTCTTAAATAATCCTTCAGGAGAAATATTTATCCTCTCAGGCTGCAAATAGTCCACTATAACCCTGTCTAGGGTTTCATGCAAGAAAGTGGATCTCCAAGAAAAGTAGTTGATGAAAAATCTTGAATTTTTGTGAATAGATAGATAAATAATTAAGTAAAAATATTTTGGAATTTTTAAGGTAAGATATTATGTTTCCATACTTCTAAAAGGCTCTATGAATAAAATAGGGTTCTAAAGGCCTAATAGGCCTAAACAATAAGTTATACAGATTGATAAAGTGGTGATCCCAATGGAGATGAAAGTTGAGACTTAATAAAAATAAGTATAGTGATAGAGGGTAATTAAATCAATTGATAATTTTTCCTTAAAAAATAGTACATTTATGTACAGAGAGGATTTCAACAAAAATAGGGCTACAAGGATTGTTGTCAAAGTGGACAGAGTTGTGTAAGAGTGAGTTGATGTTTCATAGAAGGTTGTAAATTGATAAAAGGAACCTAAATGAATGTTATGAGTTTCTATAAGGTGTCAAGAGCCAAGAATCATTTTGAGTAACCCTATAATCATGGTTTCATGTTGTCCATAAGGACTATAGGGAATGGGTAATGAAGAAAGGAGAAACTTAAATCAAAGGAAAAGATAGTTTTTGATATAGATAAGTGAAATAGCTCTATATCATTTGGTATCAGATCCATCTAGATTCTCTGGGAAGATATATAATGGTATGAACATGGTGATTATATTTTTTATAATGCATGTTTCATGATTGATCAAGAATTTATACGAAAGCAAGAAGGTAGTGGCAAAGAATCTTATTGACATAGAAGACGAGGAAGGTATGATGTGTTTTGTGGTTGATTTATTAATTTGAATGAATTTATAATTGTATGTGATAGGTGAGGAAGGAAATAGTACATAGTGAAGGTGCTAACCCTAAATAGAGAGAGCTTAAGCTCAAAAATAGAGCTTAGAGAAGAGAAGAGATAGTCCAGGTGTACAGGACAAGAGATTGAAAGGCCCAAGTGAGGTCTAAGATAGAGCGAGTTATGGGTTCCAAGTGTGAAGAAGTTGATGTATAGAAGAGTGAAATTATATTTGAGGATGAGGTGTTTTATCACCTTGAAGATGGTGAATTACTTGATGGAGAAGAGTGGAGATATGAAAAGAAAACAACATGTGATCAAGAAAGAAAAGGCATAACATGTAATGAAGTGCATGTAATCTTTGATGAGTATTTTGAAGATGAAGATGAAGTTTTTTATAAGGATGAAATAGGATTGTTTTAAGAGTTAATTAGATCATCTAATAATAAATAAGCACATGAGGTACTTTAGGAAAGTAGTGAACAAATTAAGGAGGATGTGACTAATATTCCAGTCTAAAAGGAGAATATGCAAGGTGAGGAGATGACTAATTGGATAGTTAAAGAAGGAGCAGACAAAATGAAGGAAAATAGGATATGAAAAAGCAAGAGGACATACAATGGTAAAAATAGGAAGAGAGTACAATGTGGATCAGATATGTTGATGAAGAGGGAAAAATAACAACACTAGAGGAAAAATAGAAAGATAATGGCAATTCATGCTAAATGCCATGAAGATTGAGGAGGATCATGAGAGAAAGAAAAGAAAGAAGAGTGAATAAAGGTATAATAAATATTATAAGGATAAACATAATCAAGATCAAAGGATCATGTGGATGAGGAAGTAAAATCATAGGTGTGGCAACAAAGAACGCACACATTCGTATGAAAACTTGAATGAAGAAGAAGATTGTAGCCAATTTATTTTCTCCCCTTGGGAGTATGATGTAGGGGCATATTATAAATTCCTAATAATTATTTATAATGTGTTTTAGGGTAATTTAGGTGTGTGTAAATTCAAATTGAGTCCATTAGAAGTTTTCTCACCATTTTTTCTAACTTGAATTTTCAAATGTGTAATGAGGGATTGAGATTTTTTAGTTGGTCTAAATGAGTATTGGTTCCATGTAAATGGTAAATAATGTTTTGATAGACATTTATGGTCCCTTTAGAGGTCCTAGGGTGATCACGATTCATTATGTCAACTTAAAAGAATGAGGTAACAGTCCTGGTATTTACAACCCTACGTGGGTCTTAGAGTTATTGAGAGTTTCTTGGATCAAGAAATAGTTATTAGTATGTTTTTAGAGTCTAGATTATATTAGAAATGAGATAAAGTGTTTTAGTATCCCATGAGAAGGAGGAAACGTGAATAAATAGGACATACATGGTCAAAAAATTGGTAAAGGTCTGCCAAAGATAATGTACAAGACTGTGTGAGTCCCTCTTGCTATGAATAAAGTTTGTAGATGATTATGTTTATGTTTATGAAAGTTTTATTGCTTTTTTTGAATTATTAAAGTTATTTTTAATGCCTAAATATAAACTATATGTATTGAATTCTACATGGAGTAATTGTTCAATCTTAACATAGCATTGTTTAGTACAATAGTTAAGGAATTTGTGAAAAACCTCCACATTACTTGTCAAACTTGATTGAAGTTATTAATTATTGAGAATGGTGTTAAATATCAATATAAAGGGTGACATTACTAAGGGAAATTTTCACAAGTGTTGAGTGATGTATATGCATTCAAAACCCTGAGTATAAGCTTTTTTGCATTTGACAGTGTGTTGAATCCTATGTGCAAAAAAAAGTAAAGAAATATGTTTTAAGTTATTAAAATGAGTTATTTAGTACTTCCCATGGTGTAATATGGATTAAAGTGATAATATGGTAGTATAAAATATTTTTATTAGTGTTTCAATAGAACCCCATGTGAGCTTTTATGGATTTAAACTCTATTATGGTTTACAAGCAGTCTAAGTGGGTATTTTGAGTAGTTAGGTTGTTAAGAAATCTGAGAACTAGTTCAAGATTGAATTATGTTGAAGGTTTACATGCTTGTGTAATGATAAATAATGTTGGATGAGGTTTTACACACTATTATTAAGCCTATAAGCTTTATTAACCCTTGTTGAAGGACCTACATGTAGACTAAGTGTTCCCAAACCTATGAAAGTCCATGAATGGAGCATGTGTAAGAGTAAACAAGTAGATTTTGGTATTGGTAAGGTGTAGATCAGTGGGAAAAACCTTATAGAGGTAAATTTAATGTTTTAAAGTTATTAAATAACCTTTTAGGAACAATATTTATTCTCTCAGGCTACAAACAATCCACCATAACCCTGTCCAGGGTTTCATGCAAGAAAGTGGATTTACAAGAAAACTAACCAATGAAAAATCTTGAATTTTTGTGAATAGATAGATAAACAAGTAATTAAAAATATTTTGGAAGTTTTTAGGTGAGATAGTACATGTTCCTACTTCTAGAAGGTTCTATGAATAAAATAGTATTCCAAAGGCCTAATAGGCCTAAACAACAAGTTATAGAGATTGATAAAGTGGTGATCCCAACAGAGATGAAAGTTGAGACTTCATAGAAAGAAGCATCATGATAGAGGGTAATTAAACCAATTTATAGTTTTTCCTTACACAACAATACATTTTGGTACAGAGAGGATTTCAACAAAAATAGGGCTACAAAGACTATTGTCAAAGTGGACAGATTTGTGTAAGAGTAATTTGATGTTTCATAGAAGGTTGTGAATTGATAAAAGGACCCTGAATGAGTGTTATGAGTTTATATAAGGTGTCAAGAGACAAGAATTATTTTGAGGAACCCTATCATCATGGTTTTATATTGTCCATAAGGACTATAGGGAATGAGTAATGAAGAAAGGAGAAACTTGAATCAAAGGAAAAGGTAGAGTTTGATATAGATAAGTGAAATAGATCTACATCATATATGAAGTGATACTATTGTGGGTTAAGTTTTAAAGTGTTCCAAAGAGATCAAAGGGTAATGTGTCCTAAAGAAGGCCCAATGGAATTATTACTCCATGAGACCTAAAGAAGGATTTGGTCTATTTGAGTTATGGCTGACCTAATGGAATGATTGATTCATGTTTATAGCATGTCCTAAAGCCTATTATGTATAAAATTATGTCGGTAAGTGTATATGTCTGACCAAGAGGTATATGAGCAGGAGGCTTGTATATATACATGGTAATTTTAGGCCAATTAATATGAGTAGAGTGTATGCAAATGATATTGCATAATGTTGGGCTAAAGGAGGTATTTTAAACCATCATAGGAGTATAGAGGATCTATCTTTAAAATATGATAATGTATCTACATATGAATATCAAGTTCATATGACCTAATTTGTCTTGAAAGAGACCTAATTGAGTGAAGAGGCCTAGAGGGTAGTTTAAGAGGGATATGAGTGTGAAGAGATGAAGAGGTGGTCATCATCATTTGGTTGAGCAATAAGGTGTTCTATAGGTAATCAAATAAATTAGGTGGATGAGTTGGTTTTGATTCATCTAAGAGGTTGGTGCCTCCTTTCAAGTTGGTGCTTGTTAAAGCCTAGGTATGTTGATGCTTATCTAGTTGGGATTAGTACTCCATTTGGAGTTGGTGCTTCACTAAATTGTGATCTTTTATCTTATAGGAATGTAGTCCATTTGTAGGGATTAGTGTATTTTCTTCCCCTTGAGGGTTTCCCACATACATGATGTGTTGTCTTGTGTAATCTTGTTTCATGCTTTTATGGGTGATTCTTTATGCATTAATTAATCTATATGTTTATGTGATGGTTCATTAATGCTAAGGAAGAATTGAAAGAATCTTTTAAGACACTGATTCACCCCGCGCCCCCCCCCCCCCCCCCCCCCCCCCCCATATTAGTTATTATTCTTACAAAATTTGGTATCAAAGCAGGTATTTTAAAGTAAGCCTAATAGCCTAAAGGAGATCCTAGAAGCAAGGATGGCTGGTCAAGAAGCTTAAGGTGGTTTATCTACAAGTATGGCTCCATTATTCAATGGGAATAGTTATGATTTTTTGAGCATAAGAATGAGGACATATCTAATGTCAATGGGCCATGACATATGGTAGTCAATTATAGATGGATACACTCCACCTCTTACACCACCAACTAATGCAACATGCAAGAAAAAAAGTGAGAGCAATTCCAAGGCAATGAATGTCATTCTATGTGGCCTATCATAGACAAAGTTTATGAATTTGATGCACTTTGAGTTAGCCAAGGTGATATGGGAAAAATTGAAGACTATATATGAAGGAGACACCAAGGTGATGATGGCCAAGTTGCAGACCCACCAGAGATAGTTATAAAGTCTGAAGATAAATCCATGGCATCTTGCCTATTGAAGGTTGGTGAAGTTGTCAATGTTATTATAAGATTGGGAGAAGAAATAAAAGAGTCTATAGTTATTCAAAAGGTATTGAGATCACTAACTCCTAAGTTTGATTTTAAGGTGTCTGCAATAGAAGATATACAAGATCTAGACAAGATGGAAAGGGATGGGCTTTATGGCATCTTGATTTCCTATGAGATGAGAAAAAATGAAGGAAGGCCTCCTAGGAAGGAAACAATATTAAAAGATGAGAATAAGTCAAAATCCAAGAAGGTCAAGGATGAGGCATGTTTAGATTTTGATGATGATGAACTAATAGACATGTTTTCTAAAAAATTGAGGTTTGGATATGTTAAGTACAAGGGTAAGCTACCTTTCAAATGTTTCAACTATGGTAATATTGGTCACTTTGTATTTAAGTGTCCTAACAAGGATAAGGCTAAGCATGATGAACATCATGGAGATGATAAGAAGGTCTATAAGCCTAACAAAAACAAGAAAGATTTCGGGAAGTATGAAGGTAGGAAAGGGTCATTTAAGATAAGAGAAGTTTGTAAATGAAAGAGGATAATAACTTATTTGCTGTAAATGACATAAGCACATCTGAGAGTGATTATGATAGTAAACATGAAAATAACAATAAAGAACCCTTATTCATGGCTATAGAAATATAAAATGAGGCTTGCTCAAATGAGAAAGGCCTTATGAATGATGAAGAAGAAGCTAAAGTGAATCTTGAGGTAGAATTGGTGAGTGATATAGAGGATTTGAAGTTTCAAACAAGGAAGAATCACAAACTAATATCATTATTTAAGGACTATCAAGAGTAAATTTGTTTCTTTTAAGAGAGACTGAGTAACACGTCCAAAGAGTATTATGAGATCATCAATTATATTAAAGCACAGATGGAGATAGTCATTATAAGCCTAAAGGCTAAAGAGGAAGAATGTACCAGGTATGGAACTAAAATGGAATCCTTGAATGCTGAGTTAGATCAAGCATCTAGCAAGTTGAAGACCTTTGCAAAGTTTAAAAAGAGTACTAATGCTCTACATAACATCTTGAGTAGTCAGAAGTATACAAGCAATAAAAAAGGTCTTGGTTTCAGAGAAGACCAAAAGGAAGAAACTCAAGTCAAGGAGAAAGCTAATGAACACAAGAATATCAAAATCAAGAGACAAATCAAAAATCCTAATGCTATGAGGTATGCTAATTCATTCAATGGTTAGTGTTTTACATGTAATCAGTTTGGTCATAGAGTAAGAGATTGTAGAAGACACTCTAAAAATGCATATGCATGGGATTATGAAAGGAATAATCAATCAAGATGTATGATTGAGGTGGTTTATTATAGTTGTCATAATGTGGGACACATTACAAGATTCTATCCTAATAGAGATATAAGGCCATCAAGTCAAAACTAGAGGTTTGAAGCCCTTAGAGTGAAAGAGAGAAGGTAATTAAATGTGTGGAAATGAAATACAATAAAAGTAAGTCATGATCAGTCTACAAGCTCAAGTGGACTATTTTACATGATAAAACACACTTAAGATAAGAAATCAAGTCAATAATGTTCTTTATCAACTAAATTTTTTGACCACACAGATGATGAAGTGGTCAAGCCAAAGAGATTAATCAAGCTTAAAAGGATCTTGAAGGATAATTAGTATTCCGAGAACATGGAAATCTAGGAATCTCCAGAGTTTGTGTTGTTGTAGTGCCTCATGGATAGGGGCGACTCCATTAGGTTTCATGGAGACACTCTTTAGTTATCAAAAACATGATGGATGTTTGGTTTAAGGGGGAGGTATTTAGGTTGTTCACAAGTATAGAAGAGTTTCTGAGAATAGTTTCCAAAGAGGGAGAATGAGTGGTTCCATAAGTTTTAGTATATATGACCCTTTTTCACTAATTTCAAAGGGGAAGAAAGTTAAATAAATAATTTTGACCAGATTGTGGGAGAAGAGAATGATCAGATTGAAGAATGTTTTGCCATCAATGACAAAGGGGGAGTTTGTTGAGAAATGTTATCATTGATGTTAATGTTGATGTTATTGATGTCATTGATGTCAATGTGAATCTAGTGAAGATGTATAGTGAGTGGTATTTGAGGTATGATCTTGGGTGCTTGATGTGACAAGGAAGCCATGTGACAAGAGAGAATTTGAAGGCAACCTAATGTCTCTTTTGTTGAGAGAGAATTTGAAGGCAACCTAATGACTCTTCTATTGGTTGATGTCAAGGTTTATGTCAATATTGTTTTAGTGGTGTGTAATTTATATATGAAGAGTGTTATTTATTTATTTCATTGAGAAAGGCATGTTTGAGTACTAGTTATTGAGTACAAGGTATATTGATAAGCCTAGTCTAGACCCTGTGAGAAGGTGTGCATAGTGAAGTTTTGTAAAGTAATTAAGCACACGATTGTGAGAGGTTTTTGGAATTGTGTGATCATGTAATAAAATCATAGATATTTTCATAAGTGTTTAAGGTCAGTTGTCAAGATTCAAAGTACTTGACAAGCCTAAACATGGCACTAGTCATGGCATGTAAAGTCCTTATGATAAGGTATGAGATTGGTGGCTTGGTGAGATAAGTGCACATAGGAATGAATGGATATATAAGGTTTGATTGAGCATGCATGTGAGGCATTGGATCACTCATCAGAGTCTTAGGGTGAACCTAAAGGGGAAAGATCTACATATCAAGTATGCAACTAGACCACTTCTAAACCATGCTTGGCCTAATGAGGTATCATGATCTATTATCAAGGCATATGAAAGATGTATGGCATTATTTAAGCATGAGAGATGTTTATTGAGTATGTGAGTGAGGTTGAGAGAACATGGAAAGAGGAATTAAGGTCAGTTTTAAGGCCTAATTTGATATATAGGTTAAGGTTTAGAAAGCAAAGAGAGAAATTATGGCATAATAAGGGGTCATGATTCGATTTCTAGATGGTTGAGCTCATGTAAGCATTTTCAGAGGAGAGGTATGTTGTTTTAAGTTTTTTCATAAAGTTTTAGGTCAAATTTTGAAGTTAAGACAAGAGAAAGTGCCTTGAGGTCTCTCAAGTACACAAAATGAAGGGTTCTCAACTCGAGAAGGATTTTATTGTGTTCATCAACTTATCAAACCTCTACATGATAACCTAAGTTATTCATGGTATGTGGGGAATGGTTATAGTTCAAAATTATAGGCATTAGTTTTTTAATTAATGGGATATAATTTATGACTAATTGTTAACAATAGAAGTGTGTTTAAACCCTCTTAGAACCCTAATAGTGACCTGATGTTGAAGATATGATACAAAAGTGCCCAGAATGGATTGGTATGCTTAGATAAGCTATTAGATATTGTATTAAACTATTTTAGGCACCTCTAGGTGTGGTTAAGTTTTTAGGTGTGTGAGTAGACCCTACATGAAACTAAAAATTTCTCAAATATTTATTATAGCGATCAGAGTTGACCAAGTCAAAGTATGCAAATGGATGGAGGATGTAGTTTAATACTCATGTTTCATGTCCATTAAGGTTTATAGATAGATTTTATGCCTCAAGTTTGCTAAATTAGTCTTTCAAGTTAGCTATTCGCTAACAAGCCTAATGGTGGAAATAATGAGAAACCCAGGTAATAATGAGAAGATGATTAGGAATGTGTTGTCATGAAATAGTGATGAAACCAAGTGCATGGAGATGTTTTTTAGGACTTTTAATAATTTTTAATGTTTGGTAAAAATTTTTAAGGTCAATGATTATAGTGAAAAAGATGCTCATAATTTGACGTATCTGGTTTAGATGAGACAGTGAGATATAAGGCTATGAGATTGGTCTAAAAGATCAATATTTCTATTTGAAAATATTATATTTATATCTTATAATGGTCTAATGATCTCATAATATCATCTACATGCATCATAATTCTTTGTAAATGGTCATATAGGTGTTAAAGGTCATTGTCACAATGACTGTGCTTTAAGGTAAACTGGTAATTGTAGGTAAGCAAGTTACAGTTATGAGTTTGAGGCTCTATGACCTAAATTAAAGTATAGAATTTACATGGTGTTGTTTTTTGGGATTTTTATGTACTATCCATGCTTTGTACAAGGTTTGATAGTTAGTGAACATGATTGAAATGTTGAAGCCAAAATGGCTTGTCAAGTTCTGGATTGACTATGTACTGAGGTCAAAAGATTCATCTGAAAGACCAATATTTAACATTAGACCTTGTTATTTTTGTATTTTAGAGGTATAAATATGTTAAAGGATATTTTAAAGATATCAGTGGCCATGAAAAATATTTTTTCAAGTGTTAAATATCAAGTTGTTCATGATTGGGTTTTGAAGTGTTCTTGCAGTTTTGAGTGGGCTATTTATAGAGAAGTGTATAAGTCCTTTTACCCTAAGTTGTGAAGTATAAAGAATATGGTGATGACCCTAAGGTCATGGAACCTATATATATTTGATTTATTTCCATGTTTGTTTAGCCAATTTGTGTTTAGTCTTTAGTAGTTCAAGATAAATTTTCTATGTATGATAAGGCCTAATTGTGAATAGTACTAATGATATGCTTCAAGTGGTGGTTGAATCTAAAAAGTGTCATGGAACCAAGATGAGATCAGTGTTGGTATATTTGAGAATTTTATGAAGTTTTCCTATTATGGGTGGAGTTTTAAAGTGTTCTAATGAGATCAAAGGGTAACGAGTCCTAAAGAAGGCCTAATGGAATTAGGTCTCCATGAGACCTAAAGAAGGATTTGGTTTATTTAGGTTATGAACAACCTAATATAATTATTTCTTCATGTTTTTATAATGTCCTAAAACTTATTATGTGTAAAATATAAGTGGGAAAGTGTATATGTCTAACCAAGAGGTATATGAGCAAGAGGCTTGTATATATACAAGGTAATTTTAGGCCTATTTATGTGAGTAGAGTGTATCTGAATGAAATAACATAGTGTTGAGAAAGAGGTATTTTAGACCATTTTATGAGTATAGAGGATCTACCATGAAGATCTAATAGTGTGCATGCATCTGAATATTAAGGTCATATGACCTAATTTGTCTTGAAAGAGACCTAATTGAGTGAAGAGGCCTAGAAGGCAGTTTGAGAGGGATAAGAGTTTGAAGAGATGAAGAGGTGGTCATCATAAATTGGTTGAGAAACAAGGTTTTATTTAGTTGATCAAAGAAATCAAGTGGTTGAGTTAGTGATGAGTTATCTAGGGGTTTGGTTCTTCTTTGTAAGTTGGTACTTGTTAAAGCTTAGCTGGGTTGGTGCTTAGCTAGTTGGGGTTGATGCTCCATGTGCAGTTGGTGCTTCAATAAATTGAGATATTTTGTATTATATGATTGTAGTCCATTTGCAAGGATTATTGGATTTTATTTCCCTTGAGATTTTCTAATATACCTGATTTGTTATCTTGTGTCATATTGTTTCATGCTTGTATGGGTGATTATTTATGCATTGCTTGATCTATATGTTGATGTGATGAGTCATGAATGCTAATGAGGAATTCAAAGAATGTTTTAAGACACTTATTCACTCTACTCTCAGTGATTATGCTTCCAACACCTATCATTGAGATATTTTGATTCATATTTTCTAGGAGAATTTTAAGAGCTAGTCTAAATAGAGGACTTTGCCGTTGTAGGCCAATTCAGATCATTGCTAATTATTTTGGATGATGGTTTGAATATACTTGTAGAGGACAATACATAAGTCAACATCAGGACTCTAGATGACCCAAAATGGATAAAATTAGGCACATCCCTCATTACAGAGGAATGTGACATCTTTACATCCCTTTTGAGGGATTGTTTTGACATATATACTTGGGCCTACTCAGACATGCCAAGTTTAGACCCTGCCTCGATTGTACATCACCCAAGGTAAATTTTAGTGGTGAATATTCATTAATTCACAAATATTCACTTTTTGGTAAATTATATTTGATGAATTTTTGAGAGTAGTACATAGGATCCATTCACCTAAATTTTTAGGATGTAAATTTTTTTAGAGGTCAACTCACCAATAATTTATAATAATTATGGGAGATTCCATATGATTATCCTTATATATATAGTACATATATATTTTAATTCATCTCAAAGAGATATACAATTTTAAAAAAAATCATCTCAATCTAAGTCCGTATACAAAAGTTATGGCCTTATAAATTTGATGTTTGGTATCACCTTACTACATCATAGTAATATCACTCAGTAGCATCATCATGTTGTCACTTGATAGCATGATATCACTCAAAAAAATGCTATCATTTGGCAGCATGCTATCGTTTGGTAGCATGTTGTTTCCTGGTAGCATGTTGTAATGCAATTGAACAACTTCTAAATTCCATAAATTTTGTATATAGAATCAGTTTAAGATGATTTTTAAAAAAAATTGTATATATTTTAAATAGGAATATAAATTTTGGCATGCCATCATGTGACATAGTGTCATCATATGAAATATTTCTATCATGTGACATAGTGTTGTCGTGCGATAGCATAATGCTCTGCAACTGAGCACCAACTTTCAAAGGCCATAACTTTTGCATACATAATCAATTTGAGATTTTTTCTTTGAAATTGTATAGATTTTAAATAAGAATATAAATTTTGGCATGCCATCATATGACATAGTGCTGTCACATGACATATTTCTAGCACATGACATAGTGTTATTGCACGATAACATACTATGTTATAACTAAGCACCAACTTCTAGAGGCTATAACTTTTCCATATAGACTCAGTTTGAGATGATTTTTATTTTGAAATTGTTTAGATATTCAATAGGAATAAAAATATTAAAGTTTAGGAAGTTTTTGTATTATTTTTTAGCTTATCCCATAACCTATATGTTTTAACTGTGTATATGGATGACTATATGAAAAACTTAAGAAGGAATTTTTTTTTGAAATTTTAATATTCACCAAGGATGTGAATTAGATTATCCTAAATAGAACTAAGGGATTTTATGATATGGTCTCTTAAATTTAACCCTAACATCACCTTGTTGTACATACTGATACCAAGACTATGAAATTAAATTTGGCCAAGATGCATCCTTACATTGTTGTATTGGTAAAGAAAGATTTAGAAAAAAATTTAAGATGTATTTGATAAATTAACTACTCAAATTGGATCTTGAATGTTGTGTTAGTAAGAATCTAGAAAGAATCAAAATCTATACTAATTTCAGAGATATAAACAAGGCCTAACCCAAGGATGACTTTCCTCTATCAAATATTGACATGATAGTTGACTCCACAATTAGGTTTCACTAATGGATGGATTTTCAAGATAGAACCAGATCTGGATTGCACTAGAAGACCAACATAAGATAACATTCACCACTCCATAGGGAATGTTTTGTTATCAAGTTATGCCATTTGATCTAAAGAATGTTGGGGCCACATACCAAAGAGCCATGACCATCATATTTCAATGATGCATGACATTGTTACAGATTATGTCATGATATATTGGGAAAATCAAAAACCAAGGGTGATCATCTATCTACACTACAAAGAATATTTGAGAGATTGTGTGAATATAAATTCAGACTCAATCCTAAGAAGTGTGTTTTTAGAATTAATTCAGGTAAATTACTAGGCTTGATTGTGTCTTACTGAGGCATTGAATTTGATACTACTAAAGTACAAGCCATTTCAGAGATGCTACCACCTTCTAAGTTGAAATAGATCTATAGTTTATAGGGCAAGGTGTAATCCCTCAGATGCTTCAAGTATCATTTGGTCAATAAATGCCATCCATTTACACACCTACTAAAGAAAGGTATCACATTTAATTGGGATGAAGAATGCCAAAAATATTTTTAGCACTTGAATGACTATAGTGCCAATCCACCTATTTTGTTACCACCTATGTGTGGAAATCCATTCTTATTGTACCTATCTATAACCAAGAAATCCCTGGGGGCACTTCTAACTTATCATGATGATAACGGAAAAGAACATGTTGTATACTATCTAAGTTATACATGAGTTGTGTATGAAATCAACTATACACCTATATAAAAATCTTGTTTAGCTATGGTATTTGCAGCTCAAAAAATATGGCATTACATGTTTAAAAAAAAGACCGTAGTTATTTCTAAAGTAGATCTACTCAAGTATCTACTATCTAAAATAGCTTTACAAGGATGCATGGATAAATAGATCATGCTTTTGAGTGAGTTAGAGATAGAATACATCAAATAGAAGGCCATCAAGGGACAAGTTCTTGTAGACCAGCTTGTTGAAGCACCCTTTATAGATACAAAACTTCTAATTTTTCAATTCCTAGATGAGTCCATTATGACCATCATTAAAACACCTCTTAAGGAGTAGCACTGGAAGCTAAATTTTGATGGATCATTTATAGCACATGGATCAAGGGAAGGCCTATTATTTATTACACCATAGGTTGATCTTATCCTTAAATCATTTTAGATCAGCTTTCCTTGTAATAAAAACATGGCCGAATATGAATCACTTATTGTAGGCCTTTGCCAAGCATTACAATGGAATATTCAACATCTAAATGTTTATGGTGATTCTTAGTTAATCATCAATCAGGTTAAAAACCACTTTTATATTAGAGATGACAATTTGGTGCCATACAAATCCATGATTGATATTCTCAAATAGAAAATTATCGACATATAGTGTAAATCATGTTTATACATGTTTAGCTGTTCAATTTATGGAAAATAATGTTACATATCAGAACATGAAATCACAATAAAGTACATCTACAACTAGAAATTGAAAAGGCATTCAAACATCAAATAAGATTTCAAGTGAGACACTAAGGGAAATTATTAAAGCTAATTTGATCAACCTACCTCCTCTACACCCAATGGGGAAATCCATATATTTTTATGCATATCATAGAATGCATGGTCACCACACTGATTCATGTTTAGCATTGAAAAGGAAAATACAATAGATAATGGATATATATGACTCACATATTGACACATCATCCACACAAAATATAATGGCACATCTACTAGTTCAAAAAGGGTCAAATTTATAAATAGTACAAAAATGGTTACCAAAGCATAACTCAGAATAACAAAAGGTTCCAAAAGCACAATCATAACAAGAAATAGTACAAGGATAGATAAATCAATCAAATAAACCTCTCTAAAAGCAGGCACAAAATTCAATATGGTATAATTTTGGTCACAAATATATACAACATTATGATTATAATGGTCAAGGTTTGGGTAAACAAGCCCAAGGTATCACTACTCCTATTCAAGCAATTGATAATATTGGTCAACAAGGTTTAGGATTCATTGAAAATCCTAAGCCACATTGATCACATATATAATTTATCAAGGAAAAAAATTCAAATACATAATAAATATTAAAAAAATAGAAAGATCTTCATTTGTAAAGTCAAAATTATACTCATCTAACAAGCATTCTCAAACAAGGATTTTTTGCAAAAGAGCTTCCACAACACAATATGTCTAGAATAAGCACAATTTTAAAGGGTAAAATAACAATCAATCTTCTAAAACACAATTTATAAAGGTCAAATCCATAGTATGAGGTAATTCCATCCAACATTTGAAGTTATCATGATTCTGATGTTGAAGTTATCATGTTACTGCAACAACATTCCTTTACAACATAGCAATCACACTGCATGAAAGATTATCATTTATATTTTTCAAACAAGTCACAGTGATGATGAGTCTCCCATGAGACTCATTGGTTAGTATGGTTCATACCCTTGTACATACTTTATTCTCTCTCTCTCTCTCTCTCACACACACACTCCTTGTACATAGTTTACTTCTATTTGCTTGTACAATAGCTTATACTCTGAAAAAATAAAAATAATATAACATGTTAAAATATTAAAAACATTCAAATATTTATAAAATACAAATTTTATAGATAGTATCCATTTCTATGTTTACATTCTAATACTTTTTAGATATTTCATATTGATAGCTATCCTAGTATAGTCAATTTTATCATACACATATGCTTCACTTTCTTTTTGAGTGATTGTAGATTCTAGATAGGACTTCGGTCCACTACATAGATCTAGACCAACTATCATCTGCCCATTAGGGGCATTTACACAAATCCAAGTTTATACATTCAATACATCCACCCACTTGGGGCATCTCCTACATAGTCACTATAATTAGGTTTTAACTCTATGTATTGTACATTCTAGTTACACATTGATAAATCATGTTATTGATCATTGCTATTCATTTCTCATATTTTTTGCCAACTATCACTAGTTAGACTTAATATATATGTGCCCTAGCATCTACATTGATTTGTATTATACAGTTATACATGATTTAATTTCTAGTTCCTATATTAGAATTGATTGTGTTTCTTATGCTTCTTACATCTTTGAGGGCATTTAAATATGCCATTGTTCCTTGGCTTCTATGACACTTCTTTATTTGTATGCCTTAGAAATGTGCCCATGCCCCTTGTGTGTTCTCTTTCATTCTTCTATATGTGGACATTTAAACATGTACTTATCTATAGATCTATATCAAATTGCTTATTGTTTACGGACGTGGACATTTGAACATGTCCTTGTATGTTTTCATTCTCAAATTTAGTGAATGTGCCCATGTCCCTTGTATTGTGGCCCCTTGTCCTACCTTTTTCGTGCCTCATGTGTTTATATGTTTGTTTCCTTTTATGCTTCTACACCATGACACTTGTATTTTCTTGTTACACACACACACACACACACACACACACACACACACACACACACACACACACACACACACACACACACACACACACACACACACACACACAAACAAGTTTTCAATGCCATGAGGGATCTCATGCATCTACCCTTCCTACTTGGGATCCTTGATGGACATCATACCCCATCTCCCCATGTAGTTACTCAAATTTTATTATTTTTATAAATTTATTACATCTATTTTGACACCCTTGTGAAATACTAGATTACAACATATATCTTACATTTCCTACTTATGCTCAGATACATTTATATTATGATGTTTTGTTATATATTATATTAGAATATCATGCACATGCTCTAGAAAACATACTTTGCAGAGCTACTTATTTAGAGGGTAGTTCTTCCACATATTTCATAACTACCCTCAAAAGAGGGGTAATGTACAAGGGATGTCATAGAGATCAGGATCCTACATGACTTTTCACACATACATTTTAGCATACATGCTTAATTTTAGATATCAAACTTAGGGTAGACATAGAATAGAAAAGAGACTTAGCAGTCAGTCTAGATCACTTAAAAATCAAACCAAGCAGTCATTAGCACCCAAATTGGGACACTAGTGACACAGAGTGCTACTATCCACTATAAGGCATTGATATCCAGTAACCCCAAATTCAAGATAGTCTAGATCATTTAGACTAGTACACCAAGTATAGTACTAATTTACACAAATACAATCATAAGTTTGGTAGTTATGTTTATATTTAGCTCAAATTCATACTAGTTGCTTAGATTTGGAAGCATCGTACATGGCATGATAATTCATACATTCATATTAGTTACATAGGTTAATCTATTAAATACTTGATTCAAATTCAATATACTCAGATACTAGATTGGGGGCATGTGCATGGCACATTAGTTTCCATATACTCAACTTCAAATAGGTTAACTAGATGGAATGGAAAACTCCATGTCATTCTATATATTATATTCACTTTATATCACATTCCAAGTTTCTACAAGATTCATGTCTTACTCCATCTATAGTGGTTGGCATTCTCGAGTGGCCCATAGCTACCTAATATACCCAAGTGGCCATGGAGTCAAATACATAATGAGATTTACTTAGGTACTTTCAACACTTTGTACAGTACAATTATGGATGTATCTACTTCACACAAGGGGAAATGATGGAGTCATGGCCTAATTAAGTTATTGATCCACCTATATGGGAGTATTTGACACACTTACTATCTTATCCAATCTATTCATAGAGATCAAGATCCACCAAGCAGGGGTGGGCAATGATGGAGTCAAAACCAAATTGAGTTTTTGAGCCACCCATATGAGGATTGAGTAATCCATCAGCTTAGTTCAAGATATTTAATGATATGATCATTATGCACATTCACATACATAGGTTGTCACCAAGTTCATGCATTGGCTTGCATACCCAAAGAGGTTTTTTCATTCCTTTCCTCTCTCTTTACTCAAATTTACTTAGTTATTTCATTTTAACATAGTATTTTGCTTTTGATTATCTCTTAAGTAAGGATTTATTTTTGCATGTTTCATTATAGGACATTATTTTGGATCATGTTCCACATACGCAGACCTAGATTCACATATTCAAACTCAACTACATGGGCTTCACTTCCAAGGTAAGTCCAATTAAGCTTCTTTTTCCTTTATACTAGTCATTTCCCTTTACTACATTACTAACATAAAGCGAGGGAAAATGTAATCACCTAAAAGTGGTAATTAGATGCTAAGAGTGTTGCTTGATTTAACCTATACCTAGGTTAGCCATAGACCCATTCTAGAGATTTAAACTTACATTTCTAGTCATTTAGCAGACCATAGTCACCTACATCCCATTAAGACATAGCCCCAGAACTATCATCCCAAATCCCAATCAAACTTTCTCAATATTCTACCAAAAGGATATTATCACCAAATTTGGGACACTACAGCCACATGTCACTAGTGTCCCCAACTAGGCACCACTATCCTTAGCCCCATATCTTCCCAAAAAATAGTTTTTCAAATGTGTGACCCTCTTAAGGTCATCCTAAGCTTATTTTCTTATCTGCATAAGCAATAAAACCCTATAAATATAAGTATAATCCACTTTTATTGATTAGATGGAAAATAGATACAAAAGATATTCAAACCAAAGATAAAGTTATGCAAAATGAAGGTATTTGATCCCTATTCTACCCTACTTTCTGCATACTACCATATATAATAGAGCTAAGTCTAGTTTTTAAGCATTTCAAATCTCAAACACATTCAAGGCATCCAAGGACACTTTAATTATAACATTCACTTGCACATACATCAATCACTAGGTGGGAGAACTACATCGAACTTAATCCCTCCTCCAAGTATTGGTATGTGGGAAACTCTCTACATAGCGGGGCATTGAGGATGTCTATTCCATCCTACTAACATACACAAAATTATTGATAATGCCATAATTTCAAGGAGATTAGGGTTTTCACATCAACTTAGGTTTTTTAGGTACAATATAGAGATACAAGTTTTGGTCATGCAAGAATAGGACCTACAAACATAGGTACAAGTGATCCTAGAATATATGAATAGTCTTACAAAGGGGACACTTGTGTTACATTGAGGATACAAAACACAAATGGTGCTACTCTCCAAACTAAGTAATACTATCCAGTGAGCATATGAACATTATAATCTTATTGGTGACACTCATAATTGTCTAGAACCTAGATCATCTGTGATAGTCACTTTTCAGATAAGTTTCTATTCAAGCTTATTTATTAATAATTTTATAAGGTCAAAACAAGGTCAACTATCATAATAAATCAATACTTAATTATTTACTATTTATTTAATTAATTTAGACATCTCAACTCTTTAACCAAACATAGGATTTACATGGTTAAACCTTAAAAGGTTAAATCATAAAGATACAATCATCGATATCAAAATGCCTCTTAATATGGAAATGATCAACTTGATGCTTCATTATATTTTATGTCATTACTAAATTCTTCCTTAAACTATCTTGTATATCCTGTTTATATTGAATGTGTTCCTCAACAACGCAAACCTTAGGTTTCAACTTCAAATATAAAGTAACGGATGGGGGATGACAACCATAAAGTTCCATAAATGGAGACATTTTAGATGAGGTATGAAATAAAGTGTTGTACCCCCATTATTCTAGTGGTAGCTAATGGACCCAACATTCATGTTTATCTAATATAAACAAGAAATACACCTTTCTAGGTATTTATTGACATCTATTTTCCCATTAGATTGAGGATGATAAGATGAGATTTGAGTCAACTGAGTACCCAAATATGTAAATAACCCAATCCAAAAGTTACTGGTGAAGATAGGATCATGATCACTTATAATGATTTTGGGGGTACCATGCAACTTTTAAATTGTATTGAGAAAAGAAACAACTAATGTACTGACTATAAATGGCTATGATAAGGGGAAAAAATGAACATATTTTGTGAGCCTATCCACAACTACCATGATGACAATTTTACCTTCAAGACTTGATAAACCTATAATGAAATCCATGAAAACCTCATCCCACCACTACCTAGGGATGGATAATGGTTGTAGAAAACCTAGTGTCTTAAATGTTTCTCCTTTATTTTGTTGACAAACCATGAATTCTAACACAATTTTTTGTACATACCCCTTGGTTCTGCCCAAAAATAAATATTATTTGATTTCATGATATGTCTTCAAAAATCCTAAGTGCCCCCTATTGGAGATGTATAAAGCTCCTGAATGATCTTGTGTTTGAGGAATTAATCATTACATAGGTATAATCTATCCTTATACCATAATGTGTTCACTTTACACTTAATATTTTTATAAATACCTAAACCATGATGAGATTCTAAATCATGACATGTATCATTTTCATTCTCCCATTATGATCTTGCTTCTTCTAACCAATATTCTTGCCAAATGGTCATTGTACATAATAATGTTTCAATTGATTCATCCCTCTTTGAAAGTACATTTACTACCACATTATATTTTCATTTCTTATACACTATTTCAAAGTCATATCCCAACATTTTAGTCACCCATTTTTTTTTTGATGAAAATTGTTTTTATGAAAAGTATTTTAGACTATCAAGATCAATCTTTACTTGAAAATGTCTACCCATTAGATAAAGTCTACATTGCTTGACTTCATGAAGAGTAACCATCATCTATTTCTCATATATTGGCTTGAGCTTGTTTGTTCCCTTAAGTTGACTACTGTCAAATACAATGCATCTTATTTATTGCATGAGTATTTCCCCCATGCCATATCTTGATGCATCGCATTCAATAACAAAAATTTTAGAAAAATTAGGGGTCACCAAAAATAGAGTGGTGCACATAACCTCTTTTAACTTCTTAAATACCATGGTAATTAGTTCAGTACAATGGAAGAAGTCTTTATTCAATAATGTTATGAGTAGATTTGTTATGCTACCATAATTTTTTACAAATCTATGATATTAATCAGTTAGCCCCAAAAATCCATAAAGGTTCTTGAGGGTCTTTGGCACTTGGTACTCCATCATACCTTGGATATTATTAAGGTATATTTTGAATCCTTTATGTGAAAAAATATGACCCAAGTAATCCACCTCATGGAATTCAAAAAAACATTTGGAAAGTTTCACATGAAGCTAATGTTATTCTAAAACTAATAGTACTTATTTCACATGCTTCAAATGTTCTTCCTAAGTTTTGTTATAGATTAGGATGCCATCAAAAAACACTAGCACAAACTTTCTTTAAAAAGGCCTAAAAATAATATTCATCAAACTCTAAAATGTATATGGGGCATTTTTTAGACCAAAAAGCATGACCATAAACTCATAATGGCCTTCATGAGTTATAAAAGCTATTTTAGGGATACCCAGAACAAAGATCTAGTTTGGTAAAATAAACAAAACCATGTAATTCATATAAAAAATAATCAATTAATAGAATAATAAACTTATTTTTTATGGTTTACGTATTGATTTCTATGTAGTCAGGGCACATCTTTCAAGCATCATCTTTATTCTACACCATGGCCATTAGGACAAATATTCACTTTGACTATGTTAGATAATACATGCCTCTAGAAATTCCTGTACCATATTTTCAATTTAAATTTTATGGGTAGATGGATATGTGTATTGTCTAATGTTTGATGGTGTACTACTTGGAATTAGTCTAATTTCATGATCATGTTAGCTACTTAGTAGTTACCTTTTGGCATTGTACCAAAAAATGCATGGTAGTAATCAAGAATCATTTGTAAATAGGGATGTGTAGATACATTTGCTGGATAAAATTTTATGTAAAATAATCACACTACAATTTATTTATCCCCCTTTTTAATAATATTCATCATCTGATGTGAACTAACCAATTTGGGATGTTTTTATTGTAATCCCCATAGTTCAAATGTCTTACCTTCAAAATGAAAGTGCATGATCAATTTTTTAAAATTCATTTCTATTGTGATCAAATTCATGAGCCATTATACTCCTAAAATAATGTCAAACCCACCTATAGAATAGAAAACATATGATAATGAAGCAGGTAGTACCATGTCAATCTTAATACTATGGAATTTTTTAGAACAATTGAATGTGCCATCATTTGCAATCATGATTTGTAATTCTAGAGCTAGATAAATAAAAAAGTTTAAATGAGTATACATCTTAATATTGATGAAATTATGTGTACTTCTTGAGTCAATCAACACTATCACCTTCTATTCCATGAGGAATCCTACCACTTTAAGATTTTGAGGAGTAATTATACCTTGAAGGGCATGACATGTGATAATAGGGTGAGAATATTCAGATTCCTCCTCTAGATCTTCCATACCCTCACATGAGGCCTCATAATCTTTTCCATATTCATTATATATTTGAATTTAGAATAAATTATTTTTGACACATTTAAGTCTTTTGATCCTCTTGAAGTCAAAGCCAAATCATAACCCTTTGGCATGTTTCTCTTCAATTTGTCGAGTGGTCAATTTTATAAGTTGTGGAAATGATTGTGTTGTGAAATTGCATCCAAGACCATGAGTGAAATCCCTCATTTTGACCAAATATTTTTCCTTTTCCTAGTACATAAATGGTATGGCTTCAAAAAAAGATGTTAGATTAAACATGCGAACTAAATTTAGATGTAATACTTGAGACCCCCCAAGAATAGGTTAGTTGTGGTGTTCTCATTGATGTCATCCATGTGTAAGGATAAATTTTAAATTTGTTAAATATAATCCCTAAAAATACCTATTTGTTACAACTTTGATAATTGATTGAAGTATTTTTTTAGGACATTGTTTTGATAGTGCATCTATAGCTTCTTAGTAAACACTGACTAGGTAACAAGAGCACACTTATTTTTATTTTGAGTACACAAGCACCTATATAAAATGAACTTATCAGATTCCACATAAAGAGATTCCATGATCACATTTTACACACATGGGGTTTGACGTAGAACAAATAAATTTTCTATTTTATTGAGCTAAGTGAGAAGATCTTTACCATCAAACTTGCACACTTACACCTTTGGAATCATGTGCTTTGAACCAATATTGGAGTTGTGATTCTTTGGATTGAGAGAAATCAATTGGAGTGGTGGATTATTATTTTATAGAAGCTAATATTAAATAGTGGTCAAATTATCACTCAAAATTAATAATGATTCTTCATAAAATCCATTTCCCTTTTTACTACATCAAGATCATCCTTCCTCACCATGCTTTGTATATCTAATTAAATTTGTTAAACCACCTCAAAAACTAATGGATATGAAGTTATAGACTCCATGTCTTCTTTTTGAGGATTTTTTGGAGTGTCTTGACCTTTACCACATCCATGAATGTTAGGACTAGCCATACACAAGCCTTAGGAGGGAAGGTTTTGATCCCCAAAAAAATGTACCAAAATTATTTCATTGTGATCATCTTGCTAAGATGAATCCAATGACTGATAATTTGCACAAGGGTTAAAAAAATAATTACAAACCTTTTTTTCAAAAAAATATTTTGAATAATATTGTAGTGATGAAAAAAATAAATTTTTTCCAGATCACAGGTTATGTTTTTTTGGATCATACAACTCTTCTAATTGTCACAACACTAGATTTGAAAAACAATGCCATAGAAATTGACCCCAATAGATGCTTTGATACTAATTGTAATGAAATTACTTAGATGTTTCACAATAATGGTATACTATATTTTATAATTAATAGTAGAATAATCATATCCACAACAATAATTGAAAAAAAAGTAGAATATTTGATAATTTTGATTGAGTTGCTTCGAGGGGGAACCTCCACAACAATGAAATAAGATAAAAATTCATAATATGTTCATAAAAGGCTAACCAACGCCTCCTATATAAAATTTAATATCTATTTTTATTCCATAGGCCAACCATACTAATAATATAGATAAATTCATTAAGATAATATGAAAGATATGTAATCCACAAGTCAACCACACATATCCCTAGATGCACTATAGGTTAAGGGCATATCAAAGATTTTGTTGCACCCCTCTACATGGTACTTTGTAACTCATTATGGGTGAAACTAATTGATGGAAGGAATAAGTGATATATTTTCTCTAATTGTTATGCCCATAAAGTTGGATTAGGGTTTGAATGCTTCAATTATTGTGAATGAATTATAGGTGGGTATTGAAGTGAGTAAAAGAAATGATAGATCTATAACCAAAAGGGATGTTTGAAAAATTGTGAAGATGTTTATGGTTAAATAAGTGGGAAAATGTGTGAGGTCCAAAGCTACATAAATGGGGCATTTGTTCAATATTAGGATATTGGATGGTCTCGGAATCCAAGGATGTTAATATGTAAATGATGTGGTGAAAATAATTCATAGTGTAAAAGATCATTAAACCTTATTACCTTTAGGATTATAATTATT